>CM040912.1:23086892-23431892 GCA_023029165.1 Gobiocypris rarus
CCATCTCAGTTCCAGGTTTTTATGTTTAACATCTGTTCCAGGTGTTCAATATTTGAATTATGCTGTCAGGTTGTGTTGTTTCTGTTTTGAAACCTTTCTTGGCCTTCTTGGAATGTTTTTGTGTTCGCTTCAGCAGGTTGAAATGTACAGGAGAATGTGTTCAATGTGATTCACATGATGTAACCAGTTGGTATGTGGTATTTTCTTGGTCTTTAGACAAACCCCTCTTGTAATTAAGCCTCATAACAAATGAAAAAGAGAACAGGGCGTGCTTTAATGTGCTTATTTTCATAGCATGAGTGCCACCTTTGTACAAGTTCTTTTATATTTGACTTTGTATTTGAGTATATCCCAGAGAGCTTTAAACTATATAAAGGTATTCAAATGTGTTTGAAAACTCTGCCAAGCTGTACGAATGCCCTATAATGAAGCAGCCTAACATGATGACTAGGCTGCATGTCTCTTTTATAAAAACATGCTTTTGCATTTCTTAGGTAGTTGTAACTTAGTAACTTGCATCATGTACAAAAGTGCATTGCCTTTACTGAATACAAATGTCTCTGTGTGTTTCAGATGGATTGAAGCGTGTTTAAATGAGGATCTTCCTCCGACCACCGAGCTGGAGGAGGGCCTGAGGAACGGCGTGTATCTGGCCAAGCTGGGAAACTTCTTCGCTCCCAGTGTGGTCTCTATCAAAAGGATCTATGACCGCGAACAAACACGTTACAAGGTAAGACTTATAAAGTTTAAAGCCATTTTCACAAAAAAAAATGGAAAAAGCAGGTTTGGATTGACTTGTTGCTGCTTCTTTGTCCCATTTGTAGGCCACCGGGCTCCATTTCAGACACACAGACAATATCATCCAATGGCTGAATGCAATGACAGATAAGGGCCTTCCTAAGGTGAGGAGTGTAGGTGGTGAACATGAGTCTGCATGGTTCTTTCATTAGAAGCATTTCTTCGGCTTTATTGACTCACTAACATGACAGAGCTTGCCTCTGTTCTCCTTTCCCATGTTTGGAAACAATGCTGCATTCAGTCTCATCAAAGTACATGTACTTGTCTCTCCCTGACAGATTTTCTATCCTGAGACAACAGACATCTACGACAGGAAGAACATGCCCCGCTGCATCTATTGCATACATGCTCTCAGGTACTTAGTGTGTCACTGTGGGCTCATACACAAATGAATAAGAATTTCTGTTTTGTGAATCATTTAGTTAGTCTGTTCATTCTCACACTTCCTGTTCAAATGAGGATTTATTTATATATTATTATATTTAATTTTAGTGAACTAGTACTTTCAGGGTTTCATGTAAAACTTTACAATAAGGTTTTGTTTGTTAACATTATTTAACAACTTTAGTTAACGTGAACTAAGAATGAACAGTTCTACAGCATTTTTTAATCTTAATATTAATTTCAACCTTTACTAATACATTATTAAAATCAAAAGTTGTATTTGTTGACATAAGTTAATGTGAAAAAACTATGAACAGCTGGATTTTTATTAACTAACATTAACAAAGATTAATAAATACTGTAATACATGTTTTGCTCCTTGTTGGTTCATGTTAGTTAATACATTAACTTATGTTAACAAATGAGACCTTATTGTGAAGTGCTACCTTTTTATTTTATATGATGTGTTCAATTTAATGCTGTTACCCATATTGAGATTTCCTTTTATTCCAGATAAAGACCTACTAGTACCTACAGATAAATACCTATAAATAACACGTTAAATACTTGCAGTTTGAAATTAGTCTCCAACTTAAAAATGATATGCATTTTTTACATATTTACATTTTTGTTAAGTTATTCTAATCATGCCTAGAAGTGTAAGGGATTGACGCTGTATAGATTTGAACCGCATCTACACATTCTCATCTTGAAATTAATGAGTCAGAATTAATGAGGAAACCTGTTCTGGTTTCTGCTGAGGCACTTAACATGAGGCTAGAGAATCCTTCCATTTGTAACGCTCACATTCCTGCTCAATGCAGAATTGACACTGGGCCCAAACGCCATAAATCTGGCCTACAGAAACAGGAAATAACAGCATTCAAGGGGCGAGACTTTGGCGGAGGCCTGGCGTGGGGTGAGGGGTACTGAATCCAGTTGAGGGTCTTTGTAGCGATTGTTGATGAAGGGATGCGGGTTAAACTTGAAAGTCAATGCAGATAACATCTGACTCTCTTTTGCAGTAGTGCCTTTTCCCGCACACACCTGTGGAATAGGATAGCTCTCCTCTGGGAAATTAGTTTCTCATGGCCTCTTTCTGTTTTCTCTTCAGCCTCTACCTGTTTAAACTTGGCCTTGCGCCCCAGATTACAGACCTGTATGGCAAGGTCGCCTTTACAGGTGAGTCAGCTTGCTGTGGTATCAAACAAAAGCTTGAGTTTATATAATAACAGCTGGAAAAGCCCCTGTTCCTGGGAGCTGTGGTCAATGTGAAAATCATTATCAATTGTATGAGTGTTTCCTGCCATTTTGGCTGGCCTGAACTGCCTGCCAAGTCTGTGGATGGAAAACATTATTTACCAGACCTACTGAGAACAATGTCCAACCAATCACATTAAAGCGAGGAAAAATGCACATCCAAGATTACCTTCCAAAAGGTTACCATGCTTATTAAAGCATGACATAGCGATATTTATCCTGAGCCTGTCCAGACACTTATATACGTATAAAATAATGAAAACAAACTGACACTTTCCACTGACACAAATAATCACATTTTTTGTTACTTGTGTGCTGAGTTTGTTTTTTTGTCTTTTCAGAGGAGGAGATTAACAACATGAAGATTGAATTAGAGAAATACAACATTCAAATGCCAGCATTCAGCAAAATTGGCGGGATTTTAGCCAACGAGCTGTCAGTGGATGAAGCAGCCTGTGAGTATTGTCTCTGCTTTTAAAGTCGAATTCCTTTTGGCTCTTTGGCACAACTCCTTCCTGTGTAAACATAAACAACTAGACTTAACTTGTACAGCCACGAGTTTAACAGCACAGTAATTACGATCTGTTTTACACTGATTTGAACCCAAAAGAACTGCATTATCTTCTGTTGCGACGATTCAGTGCACGCTGCTGTGATCGCCATCAATGACGCCATTGACCATGGAGTCCCTGAGGGCACTCTAGCTGCCATGAGAAACCCAAACGCCATGTTACTGCAGCTGGATGAAAGCGCTGCCCAGCACTACCAGGACACCTTGTTCCAGGCCAAGACTGAGAAAGTGGCCAACTCCAGAAAGAGAGTACGAACTGCACTTTATACTTCCTATTAAAATATGTGTAATAGTTGGGTTACTAAGGTTGTATTTTAATATATGCACACACTATCTGTGTGACCATAAGTGTTGGAGTATTTCAAGTTTCCGCTGTTGTAAGGAAAAAATTGCATATTGGCCCAGTTTACATAATAAATAATAGTTTAGCATCCATCAGAAACATCTGGATCTATGAGAGAGGTTCGAAATTCTTAATGTCAGCTAACGGTTAGCTGGTTAATTATGAGCATCCCTAATCAGAAGTGTGATGTGAAGGTTGTTCTAAATAGTAGGCAGCATATATATTATATAAAATACAGGGATATTTATAATCAACATTTCTCTCAACTCTGTCCAATATCTTGGATAAACTCCAAATTTAGGCAGCGTGACATGCGCACCTCACGATTACAAAGCTTTGCGACAAGATCACTGGACAGCAGACTGCCGTAAACATGCTTGCATTTTATTATATAAAAAGTCATATAAATGAATAAAAATAGCCCTGCCAAATAAACATACTTTTTAATCAACATTCTTATGTCAGATTATGTACTAGAATTAACTGTGAGCGTTAGAGCGCTATTTGTGTGATGCAATCAGCTAAAAAAATTTATAATCAGTATAATCTTAGTATTATTTATATACCATTATAGTATTTAAATATATTTTACATTTTCATTTTTTTCATGTTTTAGTAATTTTAGTACTTCAGCATATTTTATATAGTTAGTTAGTTCCAAAGCAACATTTCAATTTTTTTGTTAAGATTTAAGTTTTATTTACATTAACAAAAATTATTTTTAATATGTTTAGTTTTAGTTAACATTGGCAACATTGTTGATAATATATCCATTGTGTATGAAGATAAAGATTTGAATGAAATGAATATTTCTCTGGTATAGATTGGAGAGAATGCTGAGGCTGAACGGGATGCTTACGATGAGCTGCTTACACATGCTGAAATCCAGGGAAATGTCAACAAAGTTAATTGTATGTATCTCGCCCATGTCTGCATCCAGCTCTTTGTGTTCTTCTGAAGTGAATTATGTGATCTGAGCTCTATGTTTGTGCTGTTTCTCAGTGTCCAAAGCCTTGAATTCAGCAGAACAGGCCCTGCTGAGTGGTGATGAGGATAAGCTGTATGACACTCTCCGTTCCCCTGCGTTAGGCTTGCAGTCAGTGCAGGCTCAGAACAAGGGATGGTACCTCAAACAGCTGCTGGCCGATCGAGAGCAGAAGGAACAGGTAACGGGTTCTGAAGTCTCTCTTATTTTATTAAAAATACAGTAAAAACATTTACAGTTTAAAATAAATTAATATTTTTTAATCAAACCTGATTCCAAAAAAGTTGGGACACTGTACAAATTGTGAATAAAAAAAGAATGCAGTAATTTGCATATAGATAACATATCAAATGTTGAAAATGAGACATTTTGAAATGTCATGCCAAATATTGGCTCATTTTGGATTTCATGAAAGCTACACAGGCCAAAAAAGTTGGGACAGGTAGCAATAAGAGGCCAGAAAAGTTAAATGTACATATAAGGAACAGCTGGAGGACCAATTTGCAAATTATTAGGTCAATTGGCAACATGATTGTGTATAAAAAGAGCCTCGCACAGTGGCAGAGGATCACCAATTCCCCCAATGCAGCGGCGAAAAATAGTGGAGCAATATCAGAATGCAATTTTTTTCTGAGAAACTCCTATGTTATCATCATCTACAGTGCATAAAATCATCCAAAGATTCAGAGAATCTGGAACAATCTCTGTGCGTAAGGGCTTCTCAGCGCGTAAGGGTTTCGCCGCATGGTGATCCTCTGCCACTCTGAGAGGCTCTTTTTATACCCAATTATGTTGCCAATTGACTATAATAATAAGTTGCAAATTGGTCCTCTAGTTGTTCCTTATATGTACATTTAACTTTTCTTCGGGCCCCTAGAAGGCCGGAAAACCATACTGGATGCCCGTGATCTTCGCGCCCTTAGACGGCACTGCATAACATACAGGAATGCTACTGTAATGGAAATCACAACATGGGCTCAGGAATACTTCCAGAAAATGGTGAACACAATCCACTGTGCCATTCATTGTTGCCAGCTAAAACTCTATAGGTCAAAAAAGAAGCCATATCTAAACATGATCCAGAAGCGCAGGCATTTTCTCTGGGCCAAGGCTCATTTAAAATGGACTGTGGCAAAGTGGAAAACTGTTCTGTGGTCAGGCGACTCAAAATTTGAAGTTCTTTTTGGAAAACTGGGACGCCATGTCATCCGGACTAAAGAGGACAAGGAAAGCCCAAGTAGTTATTGGCGCTCAGTTCAGAAGCCTGCATCTCTGATGGTTTGGGGTTGCATGAGTGCATGTGGCATGGGCAGCTTACACATCTGGAAAGGCACCATCAATGCTGAGAGGTATATCCAAGTTCTAGAACAACATATGCTCCCATCCAGATGTCGTCTCTTTCAGGGAAGACCTTGCATTTTCCAACTTGACAATGCCAGAGCACATACTGCATCAATTACAACATCATGGCTGCTTAGAAGAAGGATCCGGGGACTGAAATGGCCAGCCTGCAGTCCAGATCTTTCACCCATAGAAAACATTTTCCTGCAAAACTGAAATCTTTTGTAGCATTTCAAAAGTCTTAACTGTCACTTTTAATCATTTAAAGCTTCCCTACTAAATAAAAGTATTCATTTCTTCTTTTTTTGAAAGTCTTGCTGACTCAAGCTTAGAACTGCAGTGTGTGGTTTAATGGTTCAATTCTCTACTGTGCCACAACTGATTCATGATACAAACAGAATTGTGAAAAATATGAACGGTTACCTCTAAATTATAATATTATTTTGTCTTGTCATTCTTCCTCATACCTAGAATGCCCCAGGAGAGCCGCTGATAAAAGAGGAGTTGCAGAGTGGAGTGGATGCAGCCAATTCGCATGCAGCGGACTATCAAAGATGTGTGTACTCTTTTATGTTTCGCTACATTATTTTTAAACTCATTAAATATTTTGAATGTTCAGAGAACCGTACAGCAGAGATGCCAGTGTTTTCTTTGACTCTCTTTTATGTGTTCATTTATGCTGTCCTACAGCTGTCACTCTGTCAAAAGAACAATGAGGTGTTTATTTGTGTGTGTGTCTCAGTGCTGCGGGCGGTGGAGAGGATTAATGCTGCCATCAGAAAAGGTGTACCAGAGGAAACAGTGAATGAACTGATGAACCCAGATGCCCAGCTACCGCAGGTTTATCCTAGTGCTGCAGATCTGTACCAGAGAGAACTTGCCAGCTTGCAACAGCAGAGCGCAGAGGTTAAAACACACACTGCACATTATTTAGCTGTAACCATATTTCTAATGAGACAATAACTCTCTCCAGAGCCAAGAGAGCTGCCTACGGCCTACACAGACTGATGCCTTATAATGCAACATCCTAATGCCTAATAAACCCCTAATAATTGCTCAAAATGAAATGCTCTACAAAGGCACCAGCTCTTGATTTCAGTGGAGTTTAGCAATAGCATCTTAGCATATTGTGCATATTGCCATTATGTAATTTCAAGATGCTTTAAAGGCCCTGATATACTCACGGCAAAGTATGACCTCGACAGACTGAACAGAAGAAATGAACCTGAGAAGATTTGGTAATATGAAGGAGTTAACAGCCGGGGCAAACTTTTCGAAATGATCACCAGTTCATTCTTTAATACCACTTAAAGTATTTTGGGGCCTTAATAAGAGCATCAAGCATAAAAAATAGCACACACAAGCAATTGGTAAAACATTCGAATTCGAAACTTGCACTAAACCATTTTTAACAATACATCTTATCAACAGCATTGATGATAACCGTGACATTTAAAAAAAATAATATTGATATGATGTTAAAACTACTTATCCGATATTATTGTGAATAATCCAGCACCAATCTGGTTCTCTAACATAGGTGGTGACATTGCCATCTGTCATAAAATGGAAAAAAAGAAGACAATGACACAGTGTGTGGCTACTACTGCCGCACAAAATCATGTTAGTGTAGATAACAGATGAAAGTGAGACATTCTACCCATGCCTGAAACAAATGAGTTAAAGGCGCTAGACACCACAATCTGTAGGATGTGCAGATCATCAGTTTTTTGTGTGTGCTTTTGTACAATTTGCCAAGCTGATGCCACAAAACAGTAATAAGAATCTCTGTCTGCCACACTGCACAGTTGTTTTGAGTGTAATTCATTGGCCAAAAAAATAGAAACCACATAATAAACAAAGTTAAAGATGAATTTGATAGCATTGACTGGTAGCATTATTTGTTTTCAAAATTACCATGATAAGATCGTTATTTTGAATTTTATTTGGTAGTGAAAATCTGATACTGGGACAGCTCTGTTATTGACACTTCTCTCACCATGTCCAGCATATTTTTTCACTTGCCACAATGAATTATGGGATTGCCTTCTCTGAGAAGGATACGTGTGATTCTGACTTAGAATATGGTCAAAATAAGGCATTTTAGGAGGCAGCATATTTAAGTTGTGCACCTATGATGCTTTTGTAATCAGCTCACCAGGTCTTAGAACAGGGCAATTATTTACATGCAGTTTACATAAATTGATGACCTGTAACCTTTTAGTTTAGTGTGAGTGATTTTCATGCTTTGCTTGACTGCACAGGGCTCCCTGTCCCACCCCGAGCTGTTGGTTGCCGTGGAGATGCTGTCCTCGGTGGTGCTGATAAACGGGGCACTTGATGTTGGGGACCGGGCAGCAGTGTGGAAACAGCTCAGCAGTAACGTCACCGGCCTCAGCAATGTAGAAGACGAGTACGCCCAGAGGTGAGAATGAGGCAACTTGCAATTGAAACTGGTCCTATTTACTTCAAAACACATTCTTGGTCTTATTGTACACAATTTTTAGTGGTCTTAAGCCCAATTTATACTTCTGCGTCAGACCTACTCCTTATCCTCTACGGCGCAAGTTACGCATTGGTTTTCATTTATACTTCTGCGTTGTTGTCTGCGTCAATGTGCAATTCCACATGCAGACCACTAGTTGGCATTGTCCACGGGCATGTTGATGGTAACCCGCAGTATCAAGGCAAAAGCAGAAGAAGCGGCTTGTTTACATTGTCAGAGTATCAGCAGCCGTCAAGGCGTCAGATAGCGGCTTTTCTTGCCGCTTGAGTTGTTGTATGTAATACAAATTATGCATCTCTAGTTGGTTAGTAGAGTTACATAAGAGGCGATCTGGCGCTGGAATGCGTTTGTGAAATCATGCAGAGCTTGTGGCGCTGTTTTCAGTATCAGTAGCTCGTGCACAGGCCATATCGCTTCAATCGATTGCTGTTGTGGAGACTATTCATTCTGTTGAAATCACTAACCGAAATGCACCATAATGTGTCCCGGTTCTTGATATGCAATCACTGATTAACATCTTTGGTTTTATTGAGAAAATAAATAAACTATACACAGTGGATCTATGTATTTATTCACTAACATAAAGAATCTCTGCACTACAAATGATTGTGTTATATAGCAGATGTAAGGATGAAACTATCATCCCATTTCTGGAAACACACACACTCCTATCGCAGATTTTATTATTTATTTATTGACCTGAGGGGGGAATGGGGGAAGGGGTTGTTCTGGCAGACCAATCACAGCGCTTGCGGTCCACGTAGAATTGACGCGTTGTTACATTTTTGGAGAGGTGCGCGTCAGAGTACGTCGTAGGGTACGCGCGTCTCGCACAGCCTATTGCGTAGCTACGCGCATACGCCACGCAGAAGTATAAATTGGGCTTTAATCTTGGCCTTTCATCAAAATACAGCAACTTCTGTCACGGTTTGCATCTATACACCACAAGGCTTTCAAAGGCCATATTTACACTTACACTTAATATAGTGCGTTTCACTTCTTTCGCCACTTTTAATGAAAATGACTGAGCTTTCAAGATGTTATGCCGAACGTTGAATTTCATTTCTAGCTGCGTTGCGTGTCTGCTTGTGTTTTTATTTTTACCATTTTTGGAGGAGTAAAGTTTATATATGTGGCATCAACAATCAGATGCATTTACACTTGTCGAGTTTTAAATCACCTCTTGAAGTGATTTGAGTGATCCAATTTAACTCTGCCCTACGAAATGCTTTCGAGACTTAAATCATTTACACCATGTGTTTTCTCTAATCGGATGGCTATCTGATTGTGAAAATACCAGAAGTTGTCAGGTGTTCTTTTTACACCACACAACTGTCATCACCAATGTCAGTTCCAGTCAAAACACATTTTACACTACAGGACTCACAGACACATTGATATATGTAACTTGATAAATATCTCTTGTTCATCGGCGATTCAGTGGTGCTTGGTTTCTGATCTCTCAGCATCTTTGATAATTCAAACAGCTATTGTCACTCACACCCGAATGACCAATTTTGGGCTTTTGTCTGCGATCTCCATTACCTGTCATTGAGCTGAATATCAGGACTAAAATCATGAAGTGTGTGAGCAACATTACTTGACCTCTGGAATGACTTTCCTTTCAGCTGAAAGTCATAGGCTTCATGGGCCATTAGATTATGTAAACCATTAGCCAAATAGCTATTTAGACATTGTTTTAGCTAACTCACATTCAAGTCTAGCTCTATTCTTGTATGGAACACCCACTTTTTACGATCAAATTAGTTTCCAATGGATAAAATTAGGTCCTAGCCTACTTTCCTTTTTGTTTTGCTCAGAAATATGCCAAACCATGGAAGTAAAATGGGTTGTGAATGAGTTTCTTGTTGATTTACAGAAGATGCCAAATAGTTTCCTGGTTTCAGCCACTGCTTGTTGATTTCCCTGCAGGTATATAGATGAGCTGATGCGTCTGAAGGCAGCTGCGCGTGAGGAGGGCAGTGACTATCTGACCTGGAATGACATCCAGGCCTGTGTGGACCAGGTCAACAGTACTGTTCAAGAAGAGCATGAAAGTGAGCATGGCATTCATCCTCATTATGAGCAGAGCAAATTCAGATTGTTCTCCATTATGAACGGTGCACATTTCCTCTTGCATTTTCAGGGATTGCTGCTATTGGTCTGATCAACGAGGCTCTGGATGAGGGTGACCTACAGAAGACAATGGCTGCTTTACAGAACCCAGCCGCCAAGCTAACCGATATAGATCCATCTTTGGCCCAGCATTACTATGATATCCTGCAGGAGGCAAGGAGAGAGAAGGCCCACGTACGTACTCTTATACAAACCCATAAAAATAACACAGCTCACACAATGGCAGTAAATATCAAGACTTTGTGTCTGAGTATTTAATGCTTATTTTGAACCGTTCAGCATGTTGGGTCACTTCCACTGCTTTTATCCTCTCATATCCGGTTCAATTTTTTTGTCTAGTTTTTGTTTCCTCCTCCGTCCAAACCCTAATGGGAATTTGTCACATTTTCTGAAAACACAATAGCATTTTCTTCCCATTCTTTATAACCTGTGATGTGTTTACAGTTCTAACTTTACTGATCTTAGCAAAAAAGAAATGGCATGTTATGTCATACAGATATCAATGATGTCAGATATCAAAAGCAGCTAGTTGTGGTTGTATTCATAGAACACATAAATCTGGAATCTGTTGTGTGAACATAGCCATAGTTAAAGTGATCTGGTGAGGGTCTGCGACTCTGAGCTGATATAAGCACTTCATCAAGGGAAGTGTAAGGGCTAAAAATAGGGCTGCACGATTTGGGTAAAATCGAATTGCTATTTTTTTTTTTTTTTAAGTTTGTTTATGTTATTATTTCTTAAGCTTCAGGTTTGTTCTGCAATTTGACCAAATACTTTGTGATATTACTATTATAATATTTCTGTGGAAAAAAAGTTTTAGAACAAAATAATAATAATTTCATTTTTACAGCAAAACTGTAAAATGACAATACTAATATGTATGAGTCTTAAACCATAAAACTTTTATTTTGTCTGAAACCCACAGAAATCATTTAAAGCTTCTCTTTTGTTGTCAACAGAGGTTTATAAGTGTTTTTCATGACACTGTTTGGTATATTCCCATATGCATGTTACAAGCGACCATAGACTGTAAAAAAAGATGGAAGACACGTCTTCACTTTCTTCCGTTGACGTAAGTGAAGCTGCCAGTGTTCAAATATGGCGCTGACATCTTGGGTCTCGAGTCTGCACAGTAGTGAGCGCGAAGTTGAGCCGCGATATCAAGGTCCCGCCAACACTCTCGCCTATTCGACAACTTTTTTGAAATAAACAGTTATGGAAATGTAGAGATTACTCCAATCTCCTCCTGAAGTTCCTGAAAAATGGTGCTTCAGTGACTAGTTTGTTCAGAGAAGCTATCAATCATAATGTCACACCCCATTTTATAGCATCAAATAACTAAAACCAAACTTATTTAAAGAACGAACACTTGAACTAACTTAAAAACAGCCTAAAATGACAGAAACCATCTTTTGAAAAAAAATTACTTGAAGTGTAATTTGATTGTATAGTTTGTCTTGTACATTTCATGGAGAGGGCAGGTTTTATGACCTATACTGCATCCAGTTACCTGGGGGTTTCATGACTCATGTGGCACACTTGCAAGCGACTCACAATGCTTACAGAGATGGAGTTCATGTGGAGCAGCATTTACTGTGAACCGAGTCGCTCTGGTATACTGAAAACACCAGATCATGAGCTGGCTGTGTATAAAAGAACACAAAGTACAACATTATACAGTCCCTGACAAAAGTCTTTTCGCTTGTGTACAAATTGAACTGAAGTGCCGCTGAAATATATTTCTTATCAAGATTTTTTTACAAGAAATGGCTCATTTTAATCCTAACAGCTTCAAAAAATATTCTAATATTCACAGCTTGGTAAAGCCCATTGAGTGAATTTTTGCAAAAATATATTTATGTTAGCTAACTTACCTGCCTGACGGCAAATGCTGCTTGTAACAAACAGTTAGTTCAACTTTTTTTCATGAATGGACGGAATATAGTTACTTACTGTAATATGTTTTTTAACGGGATAAGGATGACGCGACCCGTTCCAGAGTCACTGTTTAAGACATAAGCGTTATCGCCTTGTCATATCAGCTTCACCTGTGACTAATAAGGGATCAATTAGATCTCAGGTGTGTATAAAAAGAACCCCAGTACACTAGACCTTCACATCAACTGCAACTAGACCTCTGCAAACATGCCTAAGATTCACCCTGAGACTAAAGTTTTGATTATCAAGAGGCTGAAGACCAGATCCACTGCTGATGTGGCAGACACCTTCAAAGTGTCTCAGCGTCAAGTACAGAGGATAAAAAAAGATTTGAAGAGACTGGAGACGTTTATGACAAACCCAGGTCAGGCAGACCCTGTGAGACAACTGCTCGAGAGGACCGTTTGTTGGCTCGAAAATCCAAGGCCAGCCCATTTTCCACTGCAGCAGAGCTCCACGAGACCTGGTCACCTGAAGTCCCTGTGTCAACCAGAACAGTTTGTCGGATTCTGCTTTGAAATGGCCTCCATGGTCGAATCAGTGCCCAGAAGCCAGCACTAAACAAAAGACAATTGAAAAACCGTGTGGCATTTGCCAAAGCCCACAGCATGCTAAAAGGATGGACGCTGGAAACGTGGCAGAAGGTGGATTTTTCAGATGAATCTTCTGTTGAATTACACCACAGTCGCCGCAAATATTGCAGAAGGCCTAATGGAGCCCGCATGAATCGAGATTCACCCAGAAAACAGTGAAGTTTGGTCTGGGGTTACATGCAGTATGGGGGTGTGCGAGGGATCTGCAGGGTGGAAGGCAACATCAATAGTCTAAAATACCAAGAAATCTTATATTCCCAACCATAAAAGAGGCCAAATTCTGCAGCAGGATGGTGCTCCATCGCATACTTCCATCTCCACATCAAAGTTCCTCAAGTCAAAGAAGATCAAGATGCTCCAGAATTGGCCAGCCCAGTCACCAGACATGAACATCATTGAGCATATGTGGGGTAGGATGAAAGAGGAAGCATGGAAGACGAAACCAAAGAATATTGATGAACTCTGGGAGGCATGCAATTCCTGATGACTTCATCAATAAATTGTACGAGTCCTATATAGCCAAACCGCATGGATGCAGTCCTTCAAGCTCATGGAAGTCATACAAGATATTAAATTTGGATCTCACAGCACCACTACTTAATTTGCTGACATATTTTTGTATTTGCAGTAAATTTGTTCAATTTCTGTATAGGCGACAAAACTTTTGTCTTGCCAAAATTTGACCTTTCTGTCTTGATTAAATGATAATTCTTTTTTCAGTGAAACTAATGTATTTCAGTGCATTAAACATCATTTGGGAGGGTTTTAGCTTTTCATATGAGCTATTTCTAACACCAATTGATGAATTAAAAATCAGGTTAATAGCAGGTGTTTCTACAAAATGGATAAGCGACACGACTTTTGTCAGGGACTATATATAAAAAATCGCTATATATATATATATAGTGATTTTTCTATTTCATTTTAATTAACTGTTCGATTCAGCAAGGCGGTGTCTTTTTCTCTCTCTCTAAACATCCATCGTGGGTTTTCACTCTGATCTTCTCATGACTCAAGTCTAATGACATAATCTGAGCTCATACAGTCTCATTCCTCACTCCCGTATTTTGTCTGGCTATTATTTGCCAGCTCCCCTCTTCTTTTCAGTAGAAACCCCCTTACATTTTCAAGTGACTGTAATATGTAAAAATGACTTGATTCAGGTTCATCTCACCTTATATTTTGAGGCATTTCTCGTAAAGGGTTGTCCTGGCCAAATTCTCTCCATTGGCCTTTATCAATCAAGGCATCCTAACAATCCCCATCTACTAAACTGGCTCTATTATACTCTCTCTCTCCTCTCCACCTATAGCTGGAGTGTGGTGAGCGCGCTGGCGGCGTTGCACTGTGGCTGCCGTCACATCATCCACGGTGGTGTTGCACACTGGTGGTGGTTTAGGGGAGACCCCCTGATATGATTGTAAAGGGCTTGTAAAGTGGGACATTTTAGGTATTTCAGTTTTGTGTTTTAGGCCATGCCCCACGTTTTCTGTGGACATGAACTGAAACCTCAGGGATGTAGGTGAATGGGCACATAGAAGGCCATGGTTTACCACAACAGTGTGCCACTGTGGTTCAGAGCTGAAGTGAAGTTTCTGAGGCAAATAGCAGTCTTTAATACCCAGAATACTTGTTGAGAGGCATTATGGACACCAAATCCCAAATCTGTTCGATTTTTCCTATTTGGAGGCAATTCGTATGAGTTTCAGTAGTGATATTTACCCTTTATGTCACTCTTTTAATAGAGGTTTGCATGACAAACATAATTTTTTTGGGACTCATAATAGCTGCCAAAGTTAGTGCTGAGTCCATGCTGCCCAAAAAAATAAAAACATGGCTGGAAAAACAAAGTGTTTCCTTTCACTATGATTTGCTCAAGCATCGGAAATAACAAGGCTGATGACTGTTTCTCTGCCTTAAAAGGGCAAAATTCTGGTCCTGTTAGCTGGTGTAGCTCAGTAAAGGGTTTTTAGCACTGACATCACTCCTCTAGGCTTACGCTAGCTTGGGTCACTATGTAGCGTTGAAGCACAGATAAAACCAGATCTGCTCAACTGACAGGAAGTGGTTATGAAGGAAGTTTGATGATTTGTTTTTTCAACTTCTGCAATTTTAAATGATTTAAAACAAACAAGCAAGGAACTCAAAAGATGGAGTGATGTGTGATCTGACAGAAAGTAACAATTCAAGGCATTTCTGTTTAATTGGCTTTAGTAATCACATTTTTTTGTGTGGAAATAAGATGAATCAGTTTTGTATGATACAATATTAATTTATTAAAATAAAAACGTGTTCATCAATTTTTTATATGGATTGTAGTAGTACGTCGCTATTTGTATCCTGTGCTAAATTTCCTACTTAAACTTTTCCGGATGATCTTTACCAAAGTGTAGTTGGAATAGACGTAGTTCTTCTTCTATCATTTAGTGTTGTAAACAGGCCCAGAAGAGACGGTAATGTAATCTTGGACATTACACCACACCCTTTTTCACTTCCTTAGTTAACATTTGGCAGACTTTATTCAGATATTCAGATCCTGATCATTTGTACTCCACCCCACTGGGTCACATTAAGTCTTATTTCCACATTTTAATCAAGCAGGCATTTGTTTTATACAGCCAATTAAATATAACCCAGTGAAGCGGAGCCTTATCAACCCTGAAGGAACAACGTTTTCCTCTGTTGCACAATTTGCCACACCCTCAGGTTTGGTGTGCTGCGCTGCTGTATGTTTGCAAGAAAGGCGGGTGGACTGCGTAGAAGGGCCTTTGCATTCAGCAAATCAGAAAGCTGCAAAACGTGCTCCGGAAACTGAGCTCAGCATGCGGTCAGGACTACTATGAGAGGGCAACTGCGCCACCTGGTGGTGGTAGTAATGAACCCCTACATTAGCTTATCCTACAACTTCCTACAAATGATAATAAGCAGATGTGATTCATTCAGTTTAGAAAATTATACAGGTACCACTACATATGTAGATTATAACACGATCTGATGAAATCAGTCAGCTCAGTCTTGTTTATGGCTCTCCTCAGCACGTTTGGAAGGACATTTGTGCTATTTTCCAGAAAGGCAGAGTGTAATTGTTTATATAATTTGGGCAGTTGTATTGTTGAATAACGAAACACTATTTCTCTCTACCAGTTCTTACAGCATTTGTTGTTAATAAATGACATTGATGTGTTTTACATCCATTTTACTGTACCTGTTGACAGTCCAAACATTTTTGTTTTAAATATAAATATATATTTTTCATTTTTGGGCAGACTGTTTGTTTAATGTCTGTAATTATCTCTTTACAGAAGGTTTGTCTGACACCTAGCGCCCATATGTGTCATTCCTAACCAACTACGAATGGAAATCTAGTTAGAATTGCTTAATCTTTAACCTTTTAAACAGATTTCTCATTATCCTGAAAAATCTGCAATTTCAAAAGTGTGATTTCCAGGCCTAGACAAGCCATGGAAATATCTAGTTATAAAAGTTATGCTTAGTTCTCAATAATTTTTCGGCTAGAAATTACTCATTATAAATCCTTATTCAGTCATCAAATTTACAGCTAATAGAAATACATTTTTTTAACAAAGTGTGGGAACCTCTTATAAATTCTGTTTCACTAGAGCGACCAGACCAATTCTTAATTCTTTGAAATGGTTATTCGTTTGTAATAGATTGCTTGTTTTTTCTTGTCTTTCCAGGAATGCGGAGATCCTTCTGCAGTGCTTTGGCTAGATGAGATCCAGGATGCGATCTTGAGAGCCAACAAGGACTCAGAAGAAGCTCTGCAGTGTAATAATCCTCATTTAAATCTTAGCTTTAGTAAAAAAAAAAAGTATGAATGATGATTCATTTCTTTCAATAATCTTAGTTTTTCTGAAGAATGATCATCTTGTCCACCTTTAGTCTCTCAGGCGATTCAGGCCATTAATGAGGCTGTGGATAACAAGGATTCCTCTCAAACACTGGGAGCTCTGCGTTCATCTTCTGCTGGTCTGTATGGAGTCACATCTGAATGTGCTCAAACCTACCAGGATGACCTGTTTCGAATGAAAGAGGACAAGACTAAGGAAGGTGAGATGGGTTCTTGTGCTGATTCTGTGATATTTGGTACAAAAATCTATGGTAATTTACTTCTCAGTTAAAATTATTATTATATTTGGTGATAAATATCCTTATCCTTATGTAATAAATGTACACATTGTGAATGAGAGGGTAAAAGAGGTATTTGGTAGGGAATAATGGCAGTGAATGGATGAAACATTGGGTGAAGGGAGGACACAACTACTACTATAACCTCAACACTGGACAAGGCACCTGGGATGAGCCTGCAGAGTTCACTCCAAACAACACTCAGCTCAACAAGGAGGAAATACAGGTAAAGCTTCATCTGATAATTATATATATATATATATATATTTAAGCTATGTTATTAATATTTATGTTATTACTTTTTTCTGTCTTCTGATCACTTGCTTTCTGTGTCTTTGTAGTCTGTTGTGTCAGGAGTGACCACAGCATATAACCGAGAGCAACTGTGGTTGGCCAACGAGAGTCTGATCGGAAAGCTGCAGGCCCGGTGCCGTGGTTTTTTGTTGCGACGTGGAATGAAAGACCGCCTTGGGTTCTTGGAGTCTCAGCAGCCGTCTGTTACATGCATACAGGTTATCATCTCGCTTCCTTCAGTTAATCCTAAACAAGACTTCAGGACATTAATGCAAAACAATATTCAATAATATCTATGGGTCTGTGCCAAGTCAGTCATGACCATCTGGTTTTGTTTTGCTTTATAGGCACACTGGAGAGGCTTTAAGGAAAGAAAGAAGTACAATGACAGGAAGCAGTACCTGAAGGATCACTCTGAAGATGCTGTCAAGGTAAGATAATGAGAAATAGAATAGAATATCTGATAGAATAAAAAAGCCATGCTTGCATCATAAAATTGCAGGATTATACTTGCTATACTTTACACTACATATCTGAAGATATATGATCACACTCTAATTATCGGGTTTGGCCCCTTTATTTCAGTTAAGATATATGGTCAAATTTGAGTGTGGATAAATATATGATTTTTTTTTTCTGTAGATTCAATCAATGGTCAGGATGCACCAAGCTCGCAAAAAATACAAAGACCGTCTTCAGTACTTCAAAGACCATGTGAGTTTTATGTCAAACCAAAAGATTTGTGTATTTTCTATTTAATATAATCTGATCTCTGACCACACAGTAGTCAGTCTTTAATGTTCTCCCTCCAATTTTCTCATTTCAGATAAATGATGTGGTGAAAATTCAGGCATTCATTCGAGCCAACAAAGCAAGAGACGACTACAAAACTCTCAGTAAGCATTTCACAGACTTCCTTCAAATTCTGTTTCGCATCCTCTCATTCAGAACGTGCCTCAAAAATCTATGAGGATAACTATTTTGAAGGCATGTACTTGTGTGTCACTTTCAATACACTGTTAAAATTTTGAAGACACCATGAAATGGCTTATTGATCGCAGTTCTTTTCTGTGGTGCATTTTGTTTTAAGGTTTTTTATGCCACAGACAAAGAACATTGCTTTTCTACTTCTGTCTGTTGCAGGTGGTATAGTATAAAAGCATAGTTCACCCAAAAATGAAAATGCTGTCATTTACTCACCCTCAAGATATTCCAAATCTGTATGACATTATTTCTCCTACAGAACATAAATGTCTTTTATATATATATGCCTTTTATATTCTGTCATTCAGGTTTGGAACGATGGGGGTAAATAGCAGAATTTTCATTTTTGGGTGAACTATCCCTTTAAGGGGAGGGGCACTCAAGAGAACATTTGATTGGACAAAAATTTGAGATCTGAATGAGTCATACATTTTATTTTTTTATTTTGTTCTATTATCCCAGAAGAAAAACATTACAATTTTAAGTGTGTATACCTGCAAATTATTTTCACCAACTAGTATAGGAGGTCATGAGCATAAACACAAACTCCAAATCTTTGTTTAACAGTCAACGCAGATGATCCTCCGATGGCAGTCGTTCGTAAGTTCGTCCACCTGCTGGACCACAGCGACCAGGACTTCCAGGAAGAGCTGGAACTGATGCGGCTAAGAGAGGAAGTGATCACCAACATCCGCTCTAACCAGCAGCTGGAGAACGACCTTAATCTGATGGACATTAAGATTGGCCTGCTGGTAAAAAACAAGATCACCCTTCAGGAGGTGGTCTCTCACAGCAAGAAGCTCACCAAGAAGAACAAGGGTGAGCTGTCCAACCTCATGATGATGAACAAGCAGAAAGGAGGCCTGAAGGCTCTCAGTAAAGAGAAGAGAGAGAAGCTGGAGGCATATCAGTTCCTCTTTTACCTGTTACAGGTAAACCTCATCGACTCTAGTCCAATAATTGTTTTGAAGATCAGTGTCTCAGCAGGCCTGTTCATTTTCCTCTGTTTTCCTCAGACAAATCCAACCTATCTGGCCAAGCTGATCTTTCAGATGCCACAGAACAAATCGACCAAGTTCATGGATTCTGTGATTTTCACATTGTACAACTACGCTTCCAATCAGCGTGAGGAGTACCTCTTGCTCAATCTCTTCAAAACGGCGCTGCAAGAGGAAATCAAGTAAGGAACTGAATGATACTCTTTAAAAGATACACTCTTACACTTTACATATTTATCAAGATGCATTTGCACTCTTGTACGATCCCTCAGCGATATTTGTCTTGTAAATGCAGATCAAAAGTAGACCACATCCAGGAAATTGTCACAGGAAACCCAACAGTCATCAAGATGGTGGTGAGCTTTAACAGAGGAGCCCGAGGTCAGAACGCCCTTCGGCAGATCCTGGCTCCGGTCGTGAAGGAGATCATGGATGACAAGACGCTCAACATTAAAACTGACCCAGTTGACATATACAAGAGCTGGGTGAACCAGATGGAGAGTCAAACAGGAGAGGCCAGGTGTGTTCCTCGAACTTTTTGACTCGAAGGCCCTCCCCTTGGGCAACACAATATTTTAAGGCCCCCCTAAGATATTCCTATCGTTTCTGCTGTAATTATGACAAAGCTGCTTGTTTTTGAAGTGGTACATTTTTTGCTGAGGCCCCTTTTATTCTGTTTTGCAGTAAATTGCCATATGATGTGACACCAGAGCAGGCAATGAGTCACGAGGAGGTTCGAACCCGCTTGGAAGCCTCTATCAAGAACATGAGGACGGTCACAGACAAATTTCTCTCGGCCATAGTTGTTTCTGTTGATAAAATCCCGTGAGTTTACACATCTGCCACTGCTGGATAAAATAATTTGTATGTGTGTGTTTGTCAGCACCTAATATACACCCTGAATTTCCCCTTAGGACCAACAAATTCCATGTCTTGCATCTATATTTAGATGCATCTACCATTAATCATTCTTGAACATATGAAAATGACTTTTAGCAAGCCCAGATTTGAATATTCAAATACATCTCTGTTACATGAGCTGTTTCTTTGTTCATGCTTTGGTACAAGTTAGTGTAACACCGCTGTTAAAGAGTGGCACTCTGCCGCAGCTGAATCATATTTTTCTGAGCTTGCAAACAAGATAAATCTGAGTTAAAAAGATAGTGCCACACTCCGGAACCAAAAATGACATACTGACAGTTGTTTTAAAAGTTCAATCTATGTATCAAAGTATCACATTATACTTTTGATATCATTCTAATAAATCATTCACCGAATCCATCACAATTAACAACAATAAATTAATTAACTGATTCATTGAACATACAACACATCATAACATTAATATTTGATTGAAAATTATCCAAGACTTGTTGAACTGTATTAGCGCTTTATGAAATTAGTATTACGGACTGGTTGTTCTTATTACAGTTGTAGACCTAGTTAAAGTTACTTTCACTACATTTTTGGAAATAATTGGTATTTAAAGTAAAGCAACATTCAAATATATTGAAAAAGCATAATTCTGTTGCAAACACTGGTGTAAGTCTCTGTTCGTTGGATTGATTGTGTTCCCATGTAGATACGGCATGCGATTCATTGCCAAGACGCTGAAGGACACACTTAATGAAAGATTCCCTGATGCCACAGAAGATGAGCTTTTGAAGGTTTGTTATATCACAGCTGCTAGTAATCACAGCAACGTTTGGCTAATGTAATTGCACACTTTAGTCTCCAAACCAAGCCTTTATTCAGATGTCTTAAACACTCTGATTACCTCTTTGCTAAACTGCCACCCGCTGCTGTCCCCCTGGGGAACATTGTCCTGAATCCTACGCATGTCTCTGCTCTTGTGCTTCTCTTCTGTTGTGATACTCAAGGCTCCTCACTCTGAATACTAAATGTGGTTTCCTTCTCTTTCTTTTTCTCCTGGAAAGAGATTGATCCCCTCTTTCTTTCTATATATCTGTCCCACACTTGCTCTGTCTCTCTTTCTCTTTGCCCTGGCTCAAGCTCTCCTCTTGGCCCTTGCTTATACCCTTTTCAAGAGGTTTTTGATGAGCACCCACAGCCCAGGTGAGCCACGTCTTTCTTATTCTTGCCTTGCTGCTTCTCTTTTTCTGAGTAATTTTGTTTACACCCTTGTTGAAGCAGAAGATCTTACGATCACACAAATATAGAAACATAGATAATAGGTTAAAAAAATTCCACAGCTGTTGTACTTGCTTGAAAAGAAGAACATACTCATCCTTATTTTCTTTTAAGATTGTGGGCAACCTGCTGTACTACCGCTACATGAACCCCGCCATTGTGGCTCCCGATGCCTTTGACATCATTGATTTATCTGCTGGAGGTCAACTTACCACAGAACAGAGGCGAAACCTGGGATCAATTGCCAAAATGCTGCAACATGCCGCCTCCAACAAGATGTTCCTCGGGGACAACGCTCATCTGAACCCCATCAACGAATACCTCTCCAACTCCTACCAGAAATTTAGGTACAAGTGACATCAAAGTGCTTCTGTTTGTTTCTTCATTTTTAGTCATTTAATTCACACTCAATCCATACTGACGCAAGAACTTTTCTGTCTCCTAGACGTTTCTTTTTGTCCGCTTGTGATGTCCATTCCTTGGAAGACAAGTTCAATGTGGATCAGTACTCTGACCTGGTCACCTTGACCAAGCCTGTCATCTACATTTCCATTGGGGAGATCATCAATACTCACACGGTAAAAACTGAGACTATAGGTGTGGTCAATTTTTACCATTGCTCTACAAAATTTTGAATTCAAAATCCAGTAATTTCATGAGGAATCCTGTGCGCTTCAAGCATCGCCACACTATTGTTATTAGAAAATGGACCCTTTTCCTCTTGAATTTTGCTAAAGTGGCCGCACTTTTATGGAAGAGATCACATCCAGCATAGTTGGTTTTCAGGACTGAATATTTTGTGATTATCTTCTTTAGCTGTTGCTGGATCACCAGGATGCCATCGCACCAGACCACAATGATCCCATCCATGAGTTGCTTGATGACCTGGGAGAGGTGCCCACCATTGAGTCTTTATTAGGTGAGCAGCCTCTGAGAAAAATGCTTTAATGTGTCAGGACGCTGACGTCCTGCTGAGTCAGAGTGATGGACTGTCATTCTCTCACAGGTGAGAGCCCACTGCCAGCTGATGATCCCAATAAGGAAATGATGGGTAAGACAGAAGTCTCTCTTACCCTCACCAACAAATTTGATGTTCCTGATGAGGCCAATGCTGAAATGGATGCCAAGACACTCCTTCTCAAGTAAGGACAATGCCTTACTCAATTATGTTTCAAAACCTAGTGAGGTATCTTCATTGGCAGTTCCAAAAGGTGTGATGACTTCTAAGATACTTAATTTTACTTAACTTTACCAAATCCTTCCGAGAAGACAATTCGATAATGCGTTGTGGCAGGTTCGCTGAAAAAAAAATCCAAGATGGCTCACTACATTCTGGAACTAATGTTTTTAATTGTTAATGCTGTTTTGCTTCTTTTCTAAGTATTTAACATGAATCTTTGTCCGTTCATGCTGCTCATTTAGCACCAAGAGGCTCATAGTAGATGTGATCAGATTTCAGCCAGGAGAGACACTTACCGAGATCCTGGAGACTGTAGCTTCACCAGAGCAGGTAATTTAATAGCAGGCATTTCAGAATGAAAAAGAAACTCCATCAAAGTAATGTTTTGTTCAAGTTGCCTTTTTTATTTTTACACAGGAAGCCGAGTACCAGCGTGCCATGCAGCGGCGAGCCATTCGTGATGCTAAGACCCCAGAGAAGATGAAACAGGCCAAACCAGTTGTGGATGACAGCCTTACCTTGCAAGGCAAGAAGGACAAGATCAAAAGCAACTTGCAAAGACTAGGAGAATTGGGTAAAGTTCACCCTGAGAAGAAATACCAGGATCTTATCAATGACATTGCCAAGGTACCATTCTTATGTCCTCTGCGACCTGAGATTTTCAGACTGTACTTGAATTTTAAATTGCGCCCTTTCATTTTATACGAAAGCGGCTTGAATCATTTATTGATGAATTAATTTTTTTATTTTTTTGTAGGACATCCGGAACCAGAGGCGATATCGTCAGAGACGAAAGGCAGAATTGGTAAAGCTTCAGCAGACCAATTCTGGTCTGAACTCCAAGACCACTTTCTACAATGTGCAGATTGACTACTACAATCAATACATCAAGACCTGCATGGACAATTTAGCCAGCAAGGGCAAGTGAGTGATTAGAGTATTTACTGTCCATTTTAGTTCATGTCATTATCTCTGATTGGATAATTGCTGTTGAGCTCCTGGCTTACGGTCATGGAAAATGCCATTGCTTCACACACAGAGTTTCTAAGAAACCTGGAGACCATAAGGCAAAGAAAAGCAAGCAGGTATCGCAGAAGTACACAGCAGCCCGTCTGCATGAGAAGGGAGTGCTCATTGAAATTGAGGATCTGCAGACAAATCAGTGAGTTTCAACATCTGGTTGCATATCTACTGTAATTTTGTCTTTCCTCTTGTTGTCCTTGTTAATAATATGCTTTTTTTTTTTTTTACAGGTATAAGAATGTAATTTTTGAGATCTCACCATCTGAAATTGTGGGAGTGTTTGAGGTGAAAGCTAAGCTTATGGGAGTCCATTTGGAGACGTTAATGTTAGAATACCAGGTAAAAGTTCTTCTCTTGATATTTTTTTTGTTTCTGTATCTAATGTCGGAAGGAATGTTTGATTGTTGTAAGGACTAATGGCCAATTCACACTAAAAGATGACTATCAATAAAGTTCAGTAACTGTTCTAATTCTATAAGAATATGGAAGTCCACACTACAACTATAATGATACTAACTCAGAAGAACAATATCATTTTTCTAGCTGACATTGACAGCCAATCATAATGCAACAGACTGTAAAGAGCTTGAGCTTTTAAAGCATGCATACTTGTAATAAACAGAACGTTTTCATCCGCTGGTGTGGATGCTAATGTGTTTATATTTATTGTTACCTTTATACTTCTCATTCTTGGTGTGAGTGGGCCTTAACTGCATGTCTTTTTGTTGTCCTCTTTAATATCAGGACCTGCTGCAGTTGCAGTACGAGGGGGTGGCAGTGATGAAGCTGTTCGATCGAGCTACTGTAAATGTTAACCTCCTTATTTTCCTGCTCAACAAGAAGTTCTATGGCAAATAAAGACTCAGAGGGACTTGACAGACTGTTGCGCACAAAGTGAAGCCCAGACCACATGCATCTTTACAGTTTAGATCTTCTCTGCACTACTCTGAGTATGCCTGTGTACCTTTTGTGCCTTTCTCGAAGGATAGATTCCTTGAATGTACATTATTATTATACTTGCCGTAGACCACCAACCTGTATCTTCTAGATATGTAATGGTTGACTGTTTTCAGTTTTTATTGAAATTATTAGTGTCCAAAAGAGTATCAATAGTTTGCTTTGATCTTTTGCAAACTGTCCTTGCATGAGCTTTGAATAATGTATATGTTATATGTAAAATGAACATTTTTATTACCTAATCTATTCTTTAGGAGAAACTAAATTGTTTCTTAGTATCCCTATCGTATAGGAAAGTGATGAGTGTTATAACCACATTCCTTAAAATGTAGCCAAAATATATTTATCAGAGCAATTCTTTTTGTTTATTTGTAAAAAACCTAGCTATGAATAGGTTCATTGACTGGTCAAAAATGAGGACTTATTGGAAAATACTTTTTTTTTTTCCTGAGCATTTGGAAACGGCATGCTGGATGAGTTAAAGTTTACGTCCCTATAATTTTTGCAGCCTTGTGTCAATTTTTTTAAAGGTGCCTTAACTTGAATAAACTGTTGGGAATATTTGTGGAGAAGCCTTATCATATCAGCACATATTGCTTATAATGTCAGTCCATCTCATTGTCTATTGTTACAGCTAATGTCTCTTATGAAAAAAAAAAAGTTAAATGATGATTACATATTTGTATTGAATAGTAATGCTGGTTCAAACACTCATTATGTTCAGAAAACTCAGTAATGAGAAACAGATTAATTATTACATTTAAAAGATGTACACATACATTTACTTTTAATTTCCTTACAAAACCTTTGCAAATATCAAGTATGATTTTAATTTAGTCCATTACACTTTGTCTTTAAAAACAAAAGGAGCAGAACATGGGATGTTCTCATTTGCTGTACTTTTGAAACAAAGTGTCACACTGTTTTCTATTCAAATGTTTTATAAAGCTGTATGAAGGTGTGTATTTTTTCATGTGCATCCAATATGGAATGGTTGAAATGTCTTAATGTAACCTTTTTTTTCTATTGTTACCAGTAACACTTTAAAGGTAGTTCAAGAATATGCTGCATGAATGACGGCACAGGATTATCATTTTCTCTGTCCAGTGTTTCATATGGCAGAAAGTAATGAAACCTGATATTCTTTGACCTCAGTGTATGGTTCAAAACACAAAGTGCTTGATTGAATATCTACTCAGTGTAATGTTTTTTTTCTTCATAAATTGCAGATAGCTTAAGCAGTCATTTGTTAGCTGTTTCACCGCAAAAACTATTAATAAAATGTATAAATAAAAACCACAGTGATGGAGAGAATCATATACACAGTATTTGCTTTTTCAGAAGCTCAAACATATTAAGATCATTATCCTATTAAATATTAGGTGCAATTAATAAGGCTTAGATATTCATTTTTATTGTGCTGTATACTCTGTATAGATGTTCTGGTTAAAATCTGGTTGAATATTTAGACATTTCAATTGTTTGATGTAATATATACACTGATCAGGTAATATATACACTGATCTAATTATCTCTTGTGGGCACCTTTTAGTGGGTATATTAGGCAGCAAGTGAACATTTTGTCCTCAAAGTTGATGTGTTAGAAGCAGGAAAAATTGGCAAGCTTAGGGATTTGAGTGAGTTTGACAAGGGTCAAATTATGATGGCTAGACTGGATCAGAGCATCTCCAAAACTGCAGCTCTTGTGTGGTGTTCCTGGTCTGCAGTGGTCAGTATCTATCAGAAGTGGTCCAAGGAAGGAACAGTGGTGAACCGGCGACAGGGTCATGGGTGGCCAAGGCTCATTGATGCACGTGGGGATCGCAGGCTGGCCCGTGTGGTCCGATCAAACAGACAAGCTACTGTAGCTAAAATTGCTCAAGAAGTTAATGTTGGTTCTGACAGAAAGGTGTCAGAATACACAGTGCATCGCAGTTTTTTGCATATGGGGCTGCATAGCCGAAGACCAGTCAGGGTGCTGACCCCTGTCCACCACCGAAAGCACCAACAGTGGGCATGTGAACATCAGAGCTGGATCACGGAGCAATGGAACAAGGTGGCCTGGTCTGATGAATCACGTTTTTTTTTTTGTTCTGCTGGGAAACCTTGGGTCCTGCCATTTATGTGGATGCTACTTTGACACATACCACCTACCTAAGCATTGTTGCAGACCATGTACACCCTTAGATGGAAACGGTATTCCCTGGTGGCTGTGGCCTCTTTCAGCAGGATAATACGCCCTGCCACAAAGCAAAAAATGGTTTGAGAAGCATTGAGTTTGAGGTGTTGACTTGGCCTCCAAATTCCTGAGATTTCAATCCAATCGAGCATCTGTGGGATGTGCTGAGCAAATAAGATCCATGGAGGCCCCCCTCACAACTTACAGGACTTAAAAGATCTCCTGCTAACATCTTGGTGTCAGATACAACAGGACACCTGCAGGGGTCTAGTGGAGTCCATTCCTTGACAGATCAGGGCTTTTTTGGAAGCAAAACGGGGGACAATATAATATTAGGAGTCATAATATTATGCCTGATTGGTGTATTATAGTATTTTTTTCATGTGGGACAAATAATATAAATATACACAGATATTGCATGATAATCGTTACTCTTTTTTTTTTTTTTTACTGAAATATGTGGATTTAAATATCAAGTCATGTTTTGGGCATTTGACCTTGCTTATAGTTTTACCATTTACCAGTTGCTTAGAATTTTCTGTTTTAATAAAAAAAACAGCAATATTATGTAAAAATTTAATATAATCCTGTGATGGCAAAGCTGAATTTTCAGCATCATTACGCCAGTCTTCAGTGTCACATGATCCTCCAAAAATCATTCCAATAATCTACTAACTTCATTCTTATTTTTGTCAAGGTTGAAAACAGTTGTGCTACTCAGTGTCATTTTAGTTTTAATAAATTTGGTTTTTAATTAGCTTTTATTTTTATATTTTTAAGTTAATTTTTGTTTCATTTGTAGTCAACATTACTTTGTTATGTGCTTTTGTCAGTGTAGATTTTTAACAGGATTCTTTAATTGTTTTGATGAAAGTAAAGTAAAAACAGCATTTATTTGAAATATATGAAATAAATAGATGCAAAATATGTGTGTGTGTATTGATTATATCATGATAGTATATATATATATATATATATATATATATATATATATATATATACACACACACACACACACACACACACACACAAACATACTACATTTTTGCATCTATTTAGTATTTCATGATTTGTAATTCATATGTAAGTTCTTTGACACCTTTAACATGAATAATAGGGCTGTGTATCCCTTTAAGGGAACTCCACTGCCTCCTTGTGGACACAACTTTAAAAAAAAATGGTATACAGTTTTGGGGCAGGCTTGTGTATTTTTTCCTCGGCTTGTTTTCACTCGGAGTGAGGGATCGAAGTTGACAAAACAAATGTGTGCCGTGGAGTCACGAGTCGGTGTATCACAGTTCAGGTGGATATAGATGATGGACACGGAGAAGAGAGTCCAAGGGAGTACACGCGGACTACATGATCAGATTTCACCGCTGCATTTCACGAATCAGTAACATCTAAACATTTTCTCTGACTCGTATGACAACAGCGCTCGATCACTGGCCGCTGGTTGTCCTGCCGCAGGACAGTGAGTGTCTGGTGCAGTTTCATGTGCTACCTTGTTGCAAAGTTGCTGTCGCGCTTACCTGTTTATATGAGTTTTGAATGCGTAATGAGGTTTACATTGGCGAGACCACTTGTTGAAATCTCACGAAACTAAGTTCAGTATTGTGGGCAATAAGATTGATTGAATTTACCACATAAGTGTGCCGTTTGCTGTCATTTACAGTTCGATTGTGACATTTCGTTTGTGATATTTTGAATGTGTCATATCGCTCATTAGCTGGTTAGCTGTTACGGCTGACTTTACCCTGTACCTGATCGAGCAATAGCAGTCAATCACATTCATTTAGACAGTTATATCACCAACTGTCAACCTGAATTCATAAATAATGGTAGGCGCTTAAATATTAATGCGTAACGTTAATCATTAAGAATACACAATTAAAATGCTTCTCCTCGGAATCTAAAGTATTTAGCTCGCTAGCTAGAGTCGTTACTGAACTTGTTTCGCAAAGCCAAGTAAAATATTTAAGCTTTTTTTTGTTTGGCATTTCAGTATTCTACATCTCATCGTCTTTTCCCTCACGATACAAAGCAAGAATTTGTTTTAGTGATGCCAAACAAAACTGTCATAAACGCCTGAATATTTAGCGAGGTCCAGTTTCCTGACAAACTTTTAACAAATTCGGCTCATCGCCTGTATTCAAAAATTGGCGTTATAAGTATAAGGAATTCCTATATATCATCGTTACTTTGCACTTAAGCTGATTTAAGTCCATTTATTTGTTAATAATTCTGTATCGACGCGTTTTCCAGCTCATTAATGGTGGCAAAGCTTGTCAGACCTCTCTAAAGCATCTGGACTGCACTCTTACACGTTTTTCAGACATGGAGGGACAAGTTAAACACATTTGACTTCTATATCGACAAAATTCATCAGTCATTTCCCTGCGAAGTTGATCTCGAAACTCTGCGGCCCAACCATGTCTGGATCCCCGGGCTCGAGTGGCTCCAACCCGCGGAAGTTCAGCGAGAAGATCGCGCTGCACAACCAGAAACAGGCGGAGGAGACGCGGGCCTTCGAGCAGCTAATGACAGACCTCACCGTCTCAAGGGTAAGCACAGCCAAATTAGGAAATTACCTCGCTCTCTCGATTTCATACATCAAATGCAGATGCCTTAGTTAGTGTGTCCTATGCGCAACTGAGTCACTGTGACTGTAAAATGCCCGATACATCGAGCTCATGAGGAGGGATGAGAATGTCAGTGGCTGTCTGACTGCTGTCATTCACACTGCACGCATTCACACGGACATCATTAAAGGGATGATGCCTTTAATTGAGCTCATCATATTTTGTAGTCATTACTTCACGATTTGTTAATTATATTTAGTCTTAGCTGTGAGTAGCAAACCTATTTTTTAATTTTGTATTTGTTTTAAGTACAGATGTTTTTGATAGGCATGACTCTTTGCAGAAGTCACTATGGCAACCATAGCATCCAGCCAAGATACCACAGCTAGCACAGCTATTGTTACTACAAAAAAACTGTGCTAACAACATATATGACAGAATGACCACAGAAACAGCAGTGATTTTACTATGATGTGACCATCCTGGGGATATAAGATAGGTGAAAGAAATGTCTTTAAAGAAAATTATTTAAAACAATATATTTTTTAATGTGATTTCAAACAAGAGTTAAAATGCAAAGTAGTTCAATGTACATAATCTGCTTATTATTGGCTGCTTACCAAATAAATCAAATCAAAGACAGAGCACAGTTATATCCATGGGTCCTGATGACGTCACTTCCGCACATGGCAACAAACACAGCACATTCTAGATGAGATGATTTGAGAAAAAAATCGGTATTTGGCAAAACCTTATGTTATTAGTTGTTGTATAGGATGTTATATATTAGGATTACAACCGTGTTTCGTCCCTTAAATTCTGTGACGCAATTCTACAGTAGCGTTCCCAAGAATAAGGTGGATATATCTTGTACATAATCCATCATTATACATGGAGAAAGTGCTACCAGAAAAAACAATTGCCTAACATAAACATAAAATAAAATACCTAAATGCAAATGTATCATTGTACAACTTTACTTAGGGTACATGTACTGAAACAAAATGCATCTGCCATGGATACATAAAATGAAATAGCCTCCGCAGAGACAATAAAGAAATTATTTTAATTAAACCATGTTGTTCTCATCAGTCGAGAATAATACAAGTGCTACTTATTAAAAACAATGCATCAATGTTTTCTTTTTAAAATATTACAGGAATAGTAAATATCTTTAATATTACTGGTTGAGCATGCTGTTTGAGAGCGCTGAATGTAAGATCATATGTATTTATATATGAACCGTTTGTTTAAAATCTTCTCAGTCTACTGACATTTGTTATGACACCTGCTTCAAACATTACAATGCTCATAATAACTTTCGTTGACTCTACAATAAGTATCTACTTCACCAGCTAATTGCTCTTCGGCAGCATTGCCTTAGAAAGAAAGCTACTGTAAAAACGGAAGTTCATAGACAAAATTCTAAAGATGGCTGCACGCTTGTTTCTCTGTTGCTTAATGTCTAAACAGTGGTGCCCTTGATTATTCAGAATTGCTTGACTGCTGGATGTAGCGATTGACCAACCAGAATCAAGTATTCCAATAACTGAAAAATTAGCAAAAGAGAATGTAAAAGCCAATGAACACTCTTAAAAATAAAGGGTTCCAAAAAAACAGTAATGCCATAGAAAACCCAAGCTGTGTCTGAAATTGTGTACTGTCTGAGTAGGCACTAAATTTGAATTTGAATTTACTTCACAACAGTTAAAAATATTTTATATAGTATGAATGCGTGTAGTATGTGAATGTAATCCGGACGTACTACATCCGTCATGTTGTCATTATCATGTGACCTACCAGTGTCAGTTGCGTCCCTTCACCTCCATTTATAAATCTTCTCCTATGGGATAGTCCAGTGTCCATTGAATGCACATTTCAGAATCTCGTCGGAAGTAGTAGGCCACCCGTAGACTTTTCGCCTACTGTTTTTTGAATACTATGTGTTCGGACATACTACTACTCTTTTGCCGTACTTTTCGCACACTGTTTAGTAGAGGAGTATTCGATTTTGGACGCAGCACCGGTGTTCTTGAAATAACAGTTTTTTTTGTTGTTGAATAATCTGAAGAAACTCTTTCCACCATTTTGTACAGTGGAAAGGTTCCATGGATGTTAAAGGATCTTCTTGGAACCATCAATGCCAACAAAGAACCTTTGTTTTTTAAAGAGTACTAAAACTTGACTGATTTTATATTGTGTGGTCCGTGAAGATTCACTAATAATTTATGACTTTAAACAAGAACTAGTAACTGGTGTTTTGTTGGAAGCTGTGGTAAACATTTGTTGGGGTCATGTCAAAGCCTTTTATTGTGCTGAGCTGCTTTGCATTTTCAGTTTCATTTACATGCACTTCATGTAAACATTTAGATTAACATGTTCAGTCTGCTTTGCTGTGAGTTGGGTTTTGTTTTAGTTTTTGTTAATGTCTGTTATTTTTGTTTACTTCTTTTATGCTTTTGAAGTATGGTTTAGAGAAAGGTTAATAAATGTCAGTAAGGTGTAGTTGTGGTTCAACTGTAGGTCTTTCACCAGTGGGAAGTGTTCTGCCTCAGACAGTGCTCTGTCTCTATGTGGAGTCAGTAGGCGGGAATGAATGAACATGATCTGCCAGTTCATGATTTGGCTGCCTCCTCTTCTAGGGCACAATAACATGTGGTTGTGTTTGTGTTATAGTAAGTCGTCAGAGTTGAAAGTCATAACTCTTTACAAACAATATTTCTTGACAATGGAATGAGCCTTGGAGGAAAATGCTGGTATTTAAGAGGTCTCAAGCATTTCTCACATTTTACACATTTGGTTCATTTTTAAACATTGTGATCTGTAACCAACCACTTAAAGGGCACCTATTATGCAAAATTCACATTTATAAGGTTTGAACATAAATGTGTTTACACAACCACCCTATAATGGTAAAAATCCACCCACTCATTTTTTACAAATTCCCATAAATCATAAGCAGTGTCCTAGCACAAGCTGTTTCCAGATTCCTGCAGTGTGACGTCACACTGCAACAGCCCCGCTCGCGAGTGTTGATTGACACTGCCGTTTTAGCGTAGACCCCGCCCTCAGAGAGCTGAGCTGTTCACACATTCCTTCATGTTTATCTTCTCGCCAGAGCATTAACAGCTGCATTCAAGTTAAGTAAGAGATGTGTTCTTATTAAAGCTACTAAAGTTCAGTCAGTCAAGAGCAGTGAGTGATTTTCTGTTGTTCGTTTCATATTAACAGCAGATAGAGCAATACATACTGTATTAAACTGCTTTCACTTTAGTAACGACAGATGGATCTAATATACATACAAGATTTCTGTAACTGCATACGTGCACAGGCACAACCAACTGTTTTCATTACCGTGTGAGCATTTGGCAGTTTAATCGCAATAACATATGCAAGAGAACTAGTTTAATGACTACTCACGGACTCGCTGACATCCAGCTCTCTGTGCGCATATGAAAGGAGCATGTGCGTGTGTTTAAGTTGATAGCGAAAAGGCTTTAAAACGCATGCAGATGATATTTCATGATAAAAAGAACTATGTCACATGAATGTGTCTGTGATAGATATGATCATCAAAACACACAGATATCATGTTTCAGTTTTCATTTGCGTGTTCTGGTGTTCACGAGCTGTGAACAAGATGTGTAGGCTCCGCCCTCTGGGTGGGGAGCAGGAGCTCATTTGCATTTAAGGGGAAACACACACTGAACAGCTCATTTTTCTTCAACCCCAAAATTGCCATTTTCAACTAGGGGTGTGCGATATATATCGTCTGCGATAATATCGTAATTGTTGTTTTAACGATGTGCGATCCGACATTATCGAGTATATCCCTCACACACACCCAGAGAGTGCACGCATACCCCACGTGATGTAGTTTGTTGATTAGACTTATGCAGGTGCGCATTTCACTTTCCGCTTTCACTGCGTTCTATATTTATATTATATAGTTAATGTGATATTGATTTTATACAAGTTTACTAAACAAGAAGTTAATATTAAGTGACTTACAGTTTAGACTTCCATATTGCCTACTTTTGCTTTATTTCGCCACCGAAAAATTGTTCAAAACAAACACACAGCACTGTATCTGCGTCTCTGAGCAACACACAGTGGTGTTTTCATACTGAACGAATCAGCTTTTTAAACAAATCAATTGAATCAATGTTTCAATACGATAGATTAAGAGAGTCAAATGCTTCGTTCCTTGAATGAATCAGCTGTTTGAATGAATCGGTTGAATCTCAATGACTCACTCATTAAAGCGTGACTTGCTGCCACCTACTGGCGGTTTGAATTTCACAGTTAAAGTATCTTTTCATGTTTTAAATAATTTCAAATATCAATATTATTCAACATTTTGTTTTAAACATCAACCATTATTTATGCATAACTGCAGGATATTAATTTGTCACTTCTGAGCTGTGTAAATGATCAAAATGCCACTTCAGATGCAGCTACTGTGTTTGCTCTGCACTGCAAAGATACATTTTGTTGATTAAATTATTATTTATGTTGATGGTAACAGCCCTATTGTGTCTTATTATAATAGATTTTTATTAATTTTATGAAATTGACACAAAAGATGTAAAAAAAAAAATGTATCAAGGTAATAAAGATTATTTCTGTCACTTCTGTGAACCACCACACAGAATATGAAGAATATCATAAACTTTAGTAGTCAGCTGTCCATGGCAGTCCTACACCTGCCAAAGTACCAGCACAAAAACACACTCAGCAAAATATCGTCCAATTATCGTTATCGAGAAAATCCCAGAAAATATTGAGATATCTTTTTGTCAATATCGCACACCCCTATTTTCAACATGGTATATTAAATGATCTGTTAGGAATTTTGATCTGAAACTTCACAGGCACACTCTGGGGACACCTGAGACTAATATTACATATTGTAAAAAGGGGCATAATAGGTGCCCTTTAATACTATATTAATAATTGTGAATGTTTCTATGCGAATGGCTGACTTTTTAGAATAATTTACACTCCATGATAATGTAGCTTTCCAAACCTTGTTAGCAATGTTCCAATGTGTGTATAGTATCTGGCAATAGTCCCAAAGGAAGCAGCCAAAAGTGTCAGTTGCAATGAAATGATGCTTTCGAGATGTGATTTGTTTTCTCAATATTTCTCAAGGCGCTCAATAAACAGCATTGCCACAGTGTTTACACTGTAAACTTTTCGAGGAAGTGAATCTACAAATTGCTTGATTATATTTATGGTGTCTGCTCTGCACTAACAGGTTTCAACAAAGGGATCAATTGACAATTTTTGATTTTGTCAAACAGTTGTCTTCCTTTGAAACAAGAACGGTTCAGAATTGAATATGCCACTTTGAATGTCTGCATGTAGAAACAGATTTGACACCCTCACGTTTTTGTGGATATGAAAGATTTGGCAGAGAGCAAAGACCAGATGTTTTTCAGAGCTGTGGTGATTCTTGCCATTTTCCGTAGGATGTGATAAACAGAAATGTAAACAGAACTTGTCTGTGTGCTGTTACAACACTTGTTGTCTGTAAGCCCACTACATATTTGTAAGGCATCCAGCTGCATGACTTTCCTTTGGCATGTCCAGCCTATGCAAGTTGTAGTAGTGCATCAATCAAGGTCTCTGTTAAGCCGCGGTCACTAGACTTTGAGCATAATCTACTGCACTTTACTGCAACACTGCAGTCCTGTGGATTTAAAGTTCACCGCCTTTTAATTCAGCTAAAGGCCCGGGTATTCTTCAGATGAGCGCTGATGGAGTTCGACACATGCGTAGTATAATTGAAGAGTTCAGATGTAAAAGCCTCTAAGAGCCATTTCGGTCAAAAATTAGATTACAATAGTTCTCTGCATATAGTATACATTCATCATAAAATACTTTCACTTCAAACCAACTAAATCTCAGCGCATTCAGAAGTACCGGTACTTTGGTAGAAACCTATACATACTAGGAGCCTGACAAAAACGCTTATTTAAAAAAAAAAACTTCAGACGGACTTGGATTCTTCAATTGTTAACTCTTCTGGTTGTGTTCGAAATAGCACACTTACTTACTGGTTACTATCCAGTATACAGTGCATGCGCCCTACTGTTTTTTTTTAAAGAATAGTGTGTGAAATAGTTTACAATATGCATGTTTCAGAGTAGTATGCTACAGTGTTGTCATATGACAAACATTGAACCATAATTCAGCACTGCGGTCCAGCTTGTTACCTTACAAACAAATGTGCTTTTTTTAATGCGCAAACCTGAGTGAAAATGTTCCATGAAAGTCTTTCAGCTGTCAGTTGATCTAACCTAAAATTCCATTTATTGGTGTAAAGTCAAGTTGATTCAGTGAAGTTAAATAATGCTTTTCACTTAAAATCAGTTGATTCGATTTTATTTTGCTAGAAAAAAAATATACACTCAATGTGGTAACATGTAAATTAACTGGTTTGATTCAAGTCAAACATATAATGAATATAATACACTGCTCAAAAAAATTAAAGGAACATTTTGAAAACACATCAGATCTCTATGGGGAAAAATATGCTGGATATCTCTACTAATATGGACTAGGTAATGTGTTATGAACGAAAGGATGCCACATCATTTGATGGAAATGAAAATGGTCAACCTACAGAGGACTGAATTCAAAGACACCCTGAGAATCAAAGTGAAAACATTATGCAGCAGGCTAGTCCATTTTGCTGAAATTTCATTGCAGAAACTCAAAATGGGACTCAGTAGTTTGCATGGCCCCCACATGCTTGTATGCATGCCTGACAACATCGGGTCATGCTCCTAGTGAGACAACGGATGGTGTCCTGGAGTATTTCCTCCCAGATATGGACCAGGGCATCACTGAGCTCCTGGACAGTCTGAGGTGCAACTTAATGGACAGGAACACAATGTCCCAGAGGTGTTCTTTTGGATTTAGGTCAGGTGAGCGTGGTGGCCGTTCAGTGTTATCAATTCCCTCATCCTCCAGGAACTGCTTGCATACTCTTGCCACATGAGGCCGGGCATTGTTGTGCACCAGAAGGAACCCAGGACCCCCTGCACCAGCATAGGGTCTGACAATGGGTCTGAGGATTTCATCCCAATACCTAATGGCTGTCAGGGTGCCATTGTCTAGACTGTAGAGGTCTGTGCGTCCCTCCATGGATATGCCTCCCCAGACCATCACTGACCCACCACCAAACCAGTCATGCTGAACGATGTTACAGGCAGCATAACTCCACGGCTTCTCCAGACCTTTTCACGACTGTCACGTCTGCTCAGGGTGAACCTGCTCTCATCTGTGAAAAGCACAGGGCACCAGTGGCGGACCGGCCAATTCTGGTGTTCAATGGCAAATGCCAGTCAAGCTCCACGGTGCCGGGCAGTGAGCACAAGGTCCACTAGAGGACGTCAGGCCCTTAGGCCACCCTCATGAAGTCTGTTTCTGATTGTTTGGTCATTTTGTAGGGCTCTGGCAGTACTCATCCTGTTCCTCCTTGCACAAAGGAGCAGATACCGGTCCTGCTGATGGGCTAAGGACCTTCTACGGCCCTGTCCAACTCTCCTAGAGTAACTGTCTGTCTCCTGGAATCTCCTCCATGCTCTTGAGACTGTGCTGGTTGACACAGCAAACCTTCTAACAATGGCATGTATTGATGTACCATCCTGAAGGAGTTGGACTGCCTGTGCAACCTCTGTAGGGTCCAGGTATTGCCATAACAGTAGTGACACTGACCCTATAGCAAAATGCAAAACTGGTGAAAAACAGTCAAAAAAATGTAAGCGGTCCCACCTGTAAAACCATTCCTGTTTTGGAGGTTGTCTCATTGTTGCCCATCTAGTGCACCTGTTGTTAGTTTCATTAACACCAAAGCAGCTGAAACTGATTAACAACCCCCTCTGATACTTAACTGACCAGATCAATATCCCGGGAGTTTAACTGACTTGATGCTATTCTCTGATTAAAAATTGTTCCTTTAGGTTATTTTTTTTGAGCAGTGTAAATGAATAAAATGGACTATATTAGTTTGGCTAATTTAAGGGGTCAGGTAAAAATATAGCTCCTTACAGGAACATCTACCACTTTTTTACTGTGTAGAAAGCTTTAATTATACATAGGTAAAAATAACTCATTATAGATGGGTTTTCCAAAACATCACAAATAATGAATTTTAATATTAATAAAGAATTTTATTTGTAATGCACTTTACATTTCTGGAATCTCAAAGTGCTAATGATTACAAATGATTCCTGAAGATTTGTAGTAGATTGTGCCAGACCTACATATTAGTTAAATATTGGCCATTTATCAGCATATGTTTCAGGCTATATTTTTGCCAGCATAAAAAGTTATTGATATTCATTTTGGGACATTTTTGTCTCTGGTTAACTCGGGATATGAATGCAAAAATTTGAAAGATTTGTTTATATTGAACGTGTTCTAAATAGCCTAAGTGGTCTAAGCCTCTCATTCATTTATAAAGGATTCAGTTGATCGTACTATTAAACAACGATGCTTTATTTAACTCAATTCATAATTTTACTGTACAACCTTTTAATCAGACAGATTTGAATAGACTCTAAACAAAGCTTTTTATAGCTCTGTTGAAGCACTGAACTCTGTTTGCATCACTGAATCATTATTTTCCTGTCTATCACTAAAGCTGCTTTGAAATTGGTATTGTATGAAGCGCTATATAAATAAGGGTGACTTGATTTGATTTAATTGGAAACGTGTCGTAGAGCTTCAAGCAAAATGTCTGTAACAAAGATGAAACATAATGTGGAGTGCATTGCATTGTGGGAAACAGTATCCCATTTGTTGTCCTCAGATGCATACATAAGATTTCAGCAAATGTAGTAGGTAATCCAGGGATTCCATGCATATTGAATATTCACATACTATTCAGATACACATTACATCCTTCAATATAATAGGAGTTGTATGGTAGTATGCCATCCGAACACAGCTTCCATACTGATTTCAGTGTTCTTAAGTTGTATTTTGTATACGCTGGCAAATATAGTACGATATTCCGTATATTCATGCATACAATAAATGTACATACTGGATACTGCAGAAATAATAAGAGTAGTATGATAGTTTGCCATTTGAACACAGCCTCTCTCTGTCTCTTCTGTCTACGGACATTATGCGGATGGTGCGCAAACGCGGACGGCCAAAGTATACTTTGGGCTTAAGAGGTCGAGCTTAGCCATATCAATCTTCTATTGGTCAGACCTATTCACTTGATACAAGTTGTCATGTCAGAGTTCACCAAACTTGAACTCTAGAACAGCAAAATGTAAAACTTTTTTGCATGAGTCTCCAGAATTGGCATGCATATGAATTGAAGTCAATGGAACAAAAAGTGTTGTGTGCCCTCCACTTTACTTTTATCAGGACAATTTTTCATCTTAATGAAAATAAAAAGTAAAACTTTATTTAACTCTCTGAACCCGAAGAACGCGTCCACGTGTTTTGCTGGATTTTTCCTCATGACATTGTAAAACAACAAATGTTGTGCTTTTCGCTATATAAAGAAAACAAACAGGATGCCCGTCTGCCTCCCTGTGAAGTCCACTCTAAAATGCGTCTGAAAATGAACTCAGAAACGACAGATATCTCTTTATAAAGCTTTTTAAATGAAGTCATTTATAAAAAATAGGTAACACTTTACAATAAGGTTGTATTAGTTAACATTAGTTAATGCATTATTTAACATGAACTAACCATGAATACCTCTGTTCTTTATTAGTTAATCTTTGTTAACGTTAGTTAATAAAAATACAGCTGTTCATGGTTTGTTCATGTTAGTTCACAGTGCATTAACTAATGTTAACAAGATTTTAATAATGTATTAGTAATTGTTGAAATTAACATTTAACAAAGATAAATAAAAGCTTTATAAGTGCAGTTCATTATTAGTCATGTTAACTAATGTAGTTAACTAATGTTAACTAATGAAACCTTATTGTAAAGTGTTACCAAAAAAAAAAAAATCTGTTTATGTAATCCGTAATTAAAGTCCCTTCAGCGGAGACTCATTACCTGTAATGTCACCTCAAAACAAAGACTCGTCTTCATCATTCTTCTGATTTTCATCGAGTTTGGAAGACGCGCTCTGAGTTTATCTTGGATTTACATCAGAAGAAACAGAACGTGGTTTTAACATGACAATTTTGAAGGTAAACATTTCTTCTCACTTATATTAGCATTATTGCTGCATAAACTTCACATTGTAGGCTACTAGTTGAACTATTTCCAGACTAAAAAATGTTAAAATATGAAATGGGTAGGCAACCTCTCAACACTAAATAAAGACACACGTACGACATAGGGATATTTTTATGCTCTTTAACCCAGCTAATTAACCCACTAAATTAGACCACTAACAAAGCGCTTCATTTTGTCGGTGTTCATTCAGCTCTTCAGCTTCAGCGCAGGCAGCTCAAAAAGCAATTCTGTTATTTGAAATGGTTGATTCAAAAATATTGATGCATTATTAATAATAACTAGCACTTTTATTTTTCTTATTTTATTTTTATAATCAATATGATCTATTATTGTCGGTGCATGGGCCATTTATTAAATTTTTTTATCCATGCATTTTGATTCCTTATAGGCAAGTAATGTTGTCCAATGACTGGCATTATTTTATTTATTTGTCATGCAATAGATTTTTTTTTGGCCATAGGAGTATAAAATTCATTTCAAAAGTTAAGGAATCTTACACTGTTTCAAACTAGGCTACTGCTGCATGTTGCTTGTGCTGTATAAGTGCTTGGGATATGGCTTTTAATGGAGAGTCGTTTGTTTTTGTATCAGTCTCTCAGAAATGATATATCGATATGTAAATATCAGTTTTCAAATATAAAGAATTATCGGTATCTAAATTTTTTTTTTTAAATTTAAAAAAATCATATCGGTGCATCCCTAGTAGTAACCATGTTGTGATGTTGACAGGAGAGGAAGAGCATTAACTTAAGCACGCTGCTCCAGGGAAATCCTCGGCTTCACTAAGCTGCTTGGTCCTGCTCCACAGCTGGGGTGTCATTGTTTTGATAACGCCGTACATTGAAACGCTGGATGTGAATCTCCATGACCCCAGAGTGTGTGCTGAGAGCGAGGATCTGTGCTTATTTATTGCCTGGAACAGTGTCAACACTGGATTTGAAGCAGCATCTTGTCTGATGAATGAGAGAATGTTTTGTGTTGTGTTGTGTTTTGTTGTTTTATGGCCCATCTTTTTAAACACAATAATCTAGAGTGAGATTATGTAAGTAGAGGCCAGTGTGGACAAAGCCATGATATATGAAACACTGTGCAAATTGAATTGATAAAGTTTGGTTTTTAAATTATTCCAAGGGAAATGGACCAAAAAGATTACCACCATGCACTGCACATATTTTTTTCCCAATCAAATGCTATCTAGATAGGGGTGTAACGATACACTTATGTCACGATACTCAACTCACGAGACACAATATTTTAAAACAAAATAAATTTGTATTATTATTATTAAAATCATATTATTGCTATTGTATTATAATCAGGACCCACAAATATTCCCCCAATGCATTACTATATTCAACATTATACAGTCCCTGACAAAAGTCTTGTCGCTTGTGTACAAATTGAACTGAAGTGCCGTTGAAATATATTTCTTATCAAGATTTTTTAACAAGAAATGGCTCATTTTAATCCCAACAGCTTTTGTAATAATGTTTCAGTGCAAAATGAAACTGTCAAAAAATATTCTAATATTCACAGCTTGGTAAAGCCCATTGATTCAATTTTTGCAAAGACATAAGTGTTGTCGCCTTGTCATATCAGCTTCACCTGTGACTAATAATGGATCAATTAGATCTCAGGTGTGTATAAAAAGAACTCCAGTACACTAGACCTTCACATCAACTGCAACTAGACCTCTACAAACATGCCTAAGATTCACCCTGAGACTAAAGTTTTGATTATCAAGAGGCTGAAGACCAGATCCACTGCTGATGTGGCAGACACCTTCAAAGTGTCTCAGCGTCAAGTACAGAGGATAAAAAAAGATTTGAAGAGACTGGAGTATAATTTCTGTATAGGCGACAACTTTTGTCTTGCCAAAATTTCACCTTTCTGTCTCGATTAAATGATAAATCTTTTTTCAGTGAAACTAATATATTTCAATGCATTAAACATCATTTGGGAGGGTTTTAGCTTTTCATATGAGCTATTTCTAACACCAATTGATGAATTAAAAATCAGGTTAATAGCAGGTGTTTCTACAAAATAGATAAGCGACATGACTTTTGTCAGGGACTGTATGTAGTAGTTTAAATGTAGTAATGTCACTGAAACTTCGTAAACATTTTCTCATGCAGTACTCGTGCTTTCAATGGGCAATTGACCAAATCTTTATTTTAATTATCTTTTATTATAAATTGGAACAAACATGCCAAGACAGATGTTTCTGAGAACCTTGTGTGTTTTTGACATAACCTTTGACAATATAAGCGCAATAAGGCACAACATTTCTTAGGTCAGTACTCACGTGCTGTGTGAAAACTTTTTGTGCACGCAATTCGAGTATGTGTGCTCAGAAGATATATGTCAGTAAAATCGGTTGAAACTTTTGCTATGATAATTAAAAATAATAATAATCAAAACAGTAATATAATGTGCCCTGGAGCACAATATTAAAAATCTCACTTTTAAAGGCAGATCGTGGAGATTAGACCCGTAGACTGCTGCACAATAAAATGTAAAACTTCAGTAATATATTAATAATGATAAAAATAATTCAGTTTTAAATCTCAATAATTTACAACTTGCCTGAATTACATCTAAGTGTGAGTGAAGAGTTCACTGAGACACTTTTACAACCCAAATTCCACTCTCAAGTTCAGGTATTATTTGAATACAGATGAGAACTGTCTGTACACCCTAAAGTCGGCGTAAAACAACAAACTTTCCACTGGTGACTTTATGCTTCTCTTTACAGCCAAGCAGCACTTAGCCCAGGTGTTGTGCTCTGGCTTAATAATGTCAGTGTGTTGGATTAAAAAGAGGGCTTATGTGTAGTAACCCATTGATATCATTAAATGAGGTCAGTCTTTGAGATTCAAATTTTGTCCTTTGGTTAGTGGGAGGAAGGAACGCCTCCTGATTTGCTTGTGCCTGATCAGAATTGATAATTTTCATTGTTTTCTTTTGCCGAACAACAAAATCCACACTGTCCTCCAGCTTGGGCTAAGAAGTACACTTAAATCCAAACTCATTTCCAAGAATTTCCACCTTAGTTAAATACATATATGTAATAACAACATCTCTCCTTTCTTTTTCAAATGCGTTCACTATGTCTTCCTCTTGATTAAAGGTGCAGTTCCAGAAGATTCAGCAGCTCCGTCTGTCTCAGAACCGGCCACAGTACTATGGTGGCTCGCTGCCCAACGTCAACCAGATAGGCAATGCCAGCACTGATTTCCAGGTACACGGGTTGTCCTCCATCCACTTATCAAAGTCTACTAAATCTGTCCAGCTAGTCATGTTCATTTAGGAGAAGATAATCTCCAGCCATATACTCCGCTTTTCTACCCTCAGATAAACGATGTCAAGAGATGGTAATTGCAAACCTTCTCCTCTTTAAAACAAAGAGTGTGTTTGTCCTCATCTCTTAGTTTGCCCTCGCTTCGCCTACTCCTTCAGTACACTACTATCCCCACAAGTACACTTGATACAGAGCCGAAGAACTGTATCTGTGTCTATTCCCTATGGAGAAGTGTTGTATACCTTCAGGTGAAAGTGCTCTTGTTGCTCTGAATAAAGCTTCTTTGAGACACCGAGCAGTGATCCCTACTTTTTGTCCGCCATGAGAAACCAAACCTAGAGAGGTAAAAGCACTTTGGAGTAGACTGAATTCACCTGGGGACACAAGCTATGGTGGCACTTTGAATACTTTACTTGTGTGTGTTTGTCTATATTCTGCATGCTTCATCAGTCCTGAAACATGAACACTCACACTTTCTTTTTAGGTTGTTACAATTAAATGCATTTTGAGAGTTTCATGCATTTGTGTGCAGAATGTTAACAAAAAATTGTATTTCTCCATAGGGGGCATTTCCCTCCGGCCTGGACTCTGTGCGAGGGACTAGACACCATGGTCTGGTGGAGAGGGTCCATCGAGACCGCAATCGGATCAACTCACCGCACCGCAGGCCCATTGACAAGCACGGACGGCAGATATCCTTTAAGTTCACTGGTGTAAAGGCCTTTGTAGAGGCAGTTGAAATAGAGATTTATAATCTGTGAGGGTCTTTACTTATGCTAGTAGATGCATCATTATTATGAGCTCAGAATGTTGTATGTGTGTGTCATACATGTTGACCTTTGCTCATGTGGGAAGCTTTTTTTGAGGCTTCAGGCTGCTGATGATCCTATGTATTGATATTCCCTCTCTTGCAATGTGGGTGTGAATGAGTGGGTAACTGCAATAACCTGCTGTTTTCTCCCCACTCATGAGAATCGCTTAGAGATTTAAATATCAGTACTCTGGTGTCCTCATTAGAGGGTGATTAACAAACCTTGCCGCAGATCGTCTTGCGCAATCTGCCGCTGGTTCTATATTCATTCATCACACAGGTTGATGAAGTCACTGACTACGCCGGCCTGGCGGTCGGTCTTTTATCTTCCTCAGTTGTGTAGTTGATGGATTTCTTTCATTAATTTTTCAGGGGTTGTCTGTAAGCTTAATCGTCTGTGGGCTCAAAAAATAATTTCAGTCTACAGATTTAGCTTAGTGCTAAAGATTAAATAAAAAATAAAAAGGCCCTAATGCTTTGAGTTACCATGCTGTTTTAAAGATGTGAAGGCATAAAGAGTCTTCTAATGATTTAGTTTTTATTTCATCTTTGGTCTTTTAAAGACAGAGAAAAGACAGATTTGGGGTAAGATAAGAAGCTACTCCATAGTCATTAAAATGAGAATAATTTTGGGAACGGTCCACTTGCTCTGGTGTCGTGCAATACGAAAAGACAACAAAGACAGTGTGAGGGAGACAGGAAAAAAAAGTGTGGCAGAGTTGAGTTACGTAAGAACTTTGAATGATGGGTTCAAAGTAATTCCACACTGCGCCACGGCCGCCCTTCTTCTTTGAGCGGGAAAAAGGCATTTGTGATGGTGACCGCAGTCATGCTAAAAACTGCAAGACCTGTTTGTCAGAACTCTGCTCTGTGAATTGAGCCGCTCCCTCCCCAAGAGCTGAAGATATTCTTGTTTATTCTCACTGGGTTTCTTCAGAGTCTCAGAGGATTTTTTTCTTCTTCACCTCATTGTCTGTTCGTATTGTTTTTAGATTTTGCCTTAATTGCTGACACTTGTTTGTAGTTGTCTCTGAAACAAAGAAAATAATTTTAATGAGTAAATGGTTAGCTGGGTTGTTATCGTCTTCAAAGCTTTTTGCTCTAGGCTCAAAACTTTCTGGTTTTTGTTGTTGATTTTTTCAGTTTGACAATTCAGCATATGAATGAGGCGTCTTACTAATAATCTGATTAAGTTCCATTTTGACTTGTAAGTGGTGCATCACTGTTACTATTTCTCATAATGTTAGGGATTTTAACACACCCCTGGGTGTTTAACTTTGGTGCCTAACTTATCCCCTACATTTGTGAATGATTTTACATTTACATTGGTAGCTGCTTTTTCCCAAATCAACTTAAATGTCAGTTCATGCATTCCCTAGCAATGGAACCCATGTCCTTGGCATTGACAGCGTCATGCCCTAACCGTTTGAGCTACAAAACAGTTTCAAGGGGCATTATATTTTTCAGAAACTTAAATGCCCACTGCTGTGGTTGGCAAACTTTATTGCACATTTTTATGCTCAAGACAGTCAGCACTATATTAACGTAACGTAACCATGAATGCAACGAGCATGGTAATTGCTTGCAGTTGCTAAAATCGATTATCTTTATATAGTTCTAAAACTATAATTAACTTGTTGTTGGACTGCTTTAATGAAATTATTTTTAGAAAAACAGGCAGCATGTTGGGAATAATTAAAGCTGTGGTCTGTAATTTTTTTGGGGGGTTATAAATGATCTAAAATCAGTACATAACCAGCCAGTTTTCAAAACTATCTCTTTACCTTAGACCGATTCACAACGGTAAGCTTGTATTAACGTGTTCTAATTTGAGTCTATATACACAAAGGCAAGTAGGCTATATCATGTGTGTGGATGCTGCAGGTGGCAGATCGTTTGTGGCCTCTTCTTACAGCAGCTGGAATGTAATTAATCTTGTCATTTTGATGGATGCTTGTAATCCAGAAAGCTCAAAACGACAATCATCGTTGACAACTGGTGTGTTAATAGACAACCCACACATACACCTCAAAACATTAGATTCTTCCACACTGAGGAGCAGTGTCAATGCACAGCCCCAAAGAAAATGACTCCTCAAATAACTGCAATTTCAGGGTTCAAACAGAGAAGTAAAACTTACAGAATGAAGCTTTAAGAAGAGAGTTTGTAGTGAACTGAGACGAACAAATGAAAATTATAAATATTTTTTTAAATGAACTTCTCCAATGCAATTAGAATAGTTGGAACTTTTGGAAGGTGGAAGTCCAGGTAGTCTACATCAAGGTATACATAACAACGACAGACGGTCTTACTCAACATCTTGCCCTCGCAGCAGTGACGCTCTTGTGATTGATGGGAGACACGAGTAGCTATTTTAGCCTTGTTATTTATGTTATGGGTGTGTAGAGAAAAATTGTGACATCACAAATGGGCCGATTTTAAATCCTGGTGTTTTGGATTTATTTTATTGTGTAAATAAGGACAAGGTTACCATTATTTTATTGCTTATTGTATAAGATTCTGCTTTTAAACCATGTTGGCATGTTATTATTAGCATTCTTCAGATCTTTGAGATTTTTTTTATAAATATGGGCAGTTGTGAGGTATATATTTGGCATTATTTTAGGCTTATTTATGTGAGGCAGATTGCTTATTTTGGGCTTGTTTTGTTAAACCCAGTTGTTGCTTTTTCTAGCGTGATCTGGCAACACTGTCTCTATGGACCCTAGCAACTACAGTGCAGGGAATCTGATTTTTTTTCCCAGTGATTTGCTTGCAGTGCTGATAGAAATGAGAGATATCTCTGATGCGTTTACAAATACGTCATTAACGTCTAATTGTTCGATTTGATTTAATGTTAATTCAGTCATCACTACCTTGTACTTGTGATCTTGTCACTACCTTATAATACATTATTAGGAGCACTACAAAGGATAAATAATGCATTAAATAAAGGCTTTAAGTAAAGTGTTACCAAAATCGTTTTCATTAATTGACATAAAGCTTAAAGGGATAGTTCACCCAAAAATAAAAATTAGCCCATGATTTACCCTTCAACTCATCCTAGGTGTATATGACATTCTTCTTTCAGATGAATAAATGTTGAGTTATATAAAAAAAAAGTCCTGGATCTTCCAAGCTTTAAACTGTTGCTCTGTTTTTGAAGTCCAAAAAAAATGCATCTGTCCGTCAAATAACATGCTCCAAACGGAGGTTAATAAAGGCCTTCTGAAGCAAATTGTTCTGTTTGTGTAAAACAAGTATCCATATTTAAAACTTTTTTAATTAAAGTTCTGGCCGATTGCCTTCCATGGAAAAGTGTTGAAAGTGCCTCTCGGAGTTTAAAATGCATACGTGACGTCTGACGAGCATACCTGGTAGTGTAAGCCTTTGAACTACAGAGGCACTTTCAACACTTTTTCCATAAACTGAATACAGAAGGCGATCGGCCGAAACTTTACTTAAAGGGGTACTTCAGCACTGGGAAGATGAATCTGTATTTAAACTGGGTCATTAATGTAGTAGAAATGTGAAATTATTTTTGAATTTGGTGCCTTCTAGACTGAGAAAACACAGAAAATGTATTTTTGTCTCATGGGGATGAAAGACAACAATTCCCAGAATGCACTGCTTCACTGCCCTACTCTAGGCACGGCAGTCGGTTACTGGATTACTGGATCACTTGCCCACCGCGTTCATTTCCAGAAAATCAGTTCAGTTAGAGACACTACAATTAAAAACTGAACGTGTCTGTTTGATATAATGCGAGTGAGCCGATTGAGTGTCACGGCACAAACGCAGCAGGATCGGATTACATTCACCACATGAGCTGAGGTAAGCGCGGGATTCGCGGCTGCATTCACAGCGTGTAATCAGTCTGGCGCGTGTTCAGTTCATGTCTTTGGAAGCGTAACTTTCATAGGAAGTTCATTTTAAAAGTTAAAACACTCACTTTGCTCTCCACCGCTCCGTTTACATGAATCTCTGCAGCTCCCCAAGCCGAGTGCTGTGAGTATGATGTTGAAAACATGTGGAAAAAGCGCCTCCTGCTGGCTGTAGTCTTCAGCCTCTGGCCAAAAACTCCTCCGATGACGCAAAATGACGATATTTGCGTCATCGGAGGAATTTTTCCAGAAATAAAATACATAATTCTCTCGTCTCAGGGTCATATGAGGGGGGATAGTACGATAATTTGAATATACTCCCGGGTTTCTACTGATACAAAGCTTAATGCTAATCGCTGAAGTAACCCTTTAATGAAGTTTTAAATACAGATATTTTGCTTACACAAACGCATCAGTTCACTTTCCAAAGGCATTTATTAAGCTCCCGAAGCCGTGTGGAGCACGTTATTTGACGGACAGATTTTATGGACTTCAAAAACAGAGCAACAGTCATAATAAAGCTTGGATTAGCCCGAACTTTTAAATAAAACTCAACTTTTATTCATCTGAAAGAAGAATGGCATATACACCTAGGATGAGTTGAGGGTGAGTAAATCATGGGCTAATTTTTTTAATTTTTGGGTAAACTATCCCTTTAAATAAAATAAATTATAATTCTTAGATTAAAAGCTTATTTTATTTTAGTTAGTTGCCAAGGCAACATTTCTAATTTCCTTTTAAGTTGAAGAACTAATTTGCTAAATCTAAAACTGAAACAAAAAAAATTATAGAAAATATAAATATTAAGAAAACAAATACTAATAGAAATGACTAAAGCACAGAACAAAATTACTAAAACTTAAACTAAAATTTAAATGCAAACTGAAAATATATTTTAAGAAAAACCAAAACCTAATTCAAAATATTAATAATTACTATAGTAGTATATAAATAGTACTAAAATAGCACTGATGGTTAAGGACAATATGATGTTTTTTACGACCATATGCAACTTACATTTTCTTTAAAAAGAAAAACCATTTCTTAAACTCAAAACTACACTCTACATCTAATTTCTTAATTTCTAAAGAATTTCATTTTCATGCCATTCTAATTCTGCTGAGTGAGAGAAAATGAGGGAGGATTCAAAGCCCAAAATTACTTTCGCTCAGATTTTTTTCTCTTTAGTGCCAGATGTCCCTCACAGTGTTGGCTTGTTTTGCTTGCATCGATTCAACCACGTCTGCCAAGATTAGACTCTTTCTCACAGGCTCTCTAGCCAACCTAACGCCGTCCAACTTCCTCCTAACCCATGTAGTTGCCTTCAAGCCACATACATCATGCCAGATGCCTTGATTTGGCTTTGTCTGTGTTTCTGGAATCATGTCCTGTTGGAGGGCGAGTGGTGTGGGTCGAGTGTGAAATGTCAGAGAGAAAGGTTAGCTCACCCACGCTGTCCTGGAGCTTCTGAGACGAAGGTGCTGTCACAGCCACCCTGTCTCTCCACAGCGCTTCAGCAGCCATGGGCTAATTAGATCTTAGGAAGGATCCCTCGTAATCCAAGCCGCCTGGCTTATGTCATCATCGCCCCCCCTTCCCAGGCCGAGCATCAACAACAGTATTTGCACAATGTCACGCCAGGGATTTCATACAAATGATATGGGTTATAGCATACCATAACTATGAAGGGGCCTAAAATGTTTTTCTGTGGCTTGGCTTTGCCTGCTCATTGGTTGGTTGTGCAGTGTTGTGTCATGGTTCAGGTCACGGGGCGGGCTGTTGGTTGAAGGGTTGGCATGAAGAGCTCAGTCTCTCATTACTGCAGCAGAACTGATGGCTGGGTTTTCCAGGCCTGAGCAGATGTTGAACAGAAAAAGACTCTGTCCTGCTTTCTGTCTTGTAAATCCACCCCTCCCCCCATTTGGATGTGAGAGTTTTGGCACAGATGGAAATGACGAGGCAGCATTGTCAACATTGGTCTGAGTCGAAGTAACAGTGTTTACTCAAGGAGTTCTTCAGCTGGGTTATTTTCTCTCCCATAATTCCTGTAACTTTTGTTTTAGTCTTGAGCGGGTTCAGAAAGCAAAAGTGAGTTTAAAGGGCTCATATTATGAGAAATCAAATGAAAACAGATTATTGTAATATGAAAACGTTATGTGAGGAGCTGGTCACACAGGACACACTTTTTCATTCCATGCTGTTTTTCAATAGCCCCGTAAATTACCATACAATTACCAGAATGACTTTACCGGTAATTACACTTTTTTTTTTTTGCTTCTATACACACAAGACGCACATAATAGTATCCAACTGCAGAGCCGCAACGCTGATGAATGGAAAAGGCTGGGTCTTGAGCGTGTTGCATTAAAAAAGCTGGAAGACGTGGCACAATGGTCAAAGAATATCATCTAAAGCATATTTACATTGGAAAACTATTAGCTTATTGTAAATGGATAAACTGGGTAAACCCAGCCTGATCTGTCTGTGATTTGATTTGGCCCTGCAGCTCAGTCCGGAAACCTGTACATTAATTTCTACTGCTTCTGTTACACTTTTGCGGGAACCAATCACAGTCTGGCTTATCCTGCTGGCGCGCTATTGGCGGGTTCAACGCGATGACGGATAGAGAAGCGATGAGTCGTTGCACGTTGATCACGGAACTTGTGGTCTGATTGGTTGAAAGATTGCATACAGAGTCATTTGAATTATGCTTGTTGATCACGCCTCTCGTGCAGTAGAAAATACAGAGCAGACTCCCCACACCAATGTTCAATCTTAAAATGTTCCGTCTTCACAAGAACTTTATGTTTGGCCCAAAGCAGACTTCTTACATCAATGCATTATGACTTTGTGAACCATTCATCTATGTATGGATCTCTCTCTTTTTTTGACCTTGTAATATTTATCAAAATATCACAACTCAGTCTTTCAGTCAAAACGACAGACTTCTCTCTGGTGATTTATGCCAGACTTCTCCAGCCATTTAATCAAATTAAACCCTGCTGCATTACAACCAAAAATGAAAGTGAACTTTCAGTCGATTGTGGAGGAACCACAATTCATTTTTGGTTGCAATGCAACAACCGATGGACAGAACCAAGTACCTGCTCTGTATTTTTTCAATAATCTGTTAAACACTGATGTATATCATAATACGAAAAGCCTGTCTACTTTTTACATCGCAACTTTAAACAGCAGAAACGTTAAATGGATAGTTGATCTAAAAGTGAAAATTTGACATCATTTACACAGCCTCATGTTGTTCCAAATGTGCATGACTTTAATTTTTTCTGAAGAACACAGATATTTTGGAGAATGTTTCAATTGTTTGGACTTGGATGAGAACCGAGTTTTCATTTGGGACGAACTATCCTTTCAAAACGTTGGCAAATATAAAAATACAGTACATTGCTAAAAATCAATCAGAAATCTAAACTAGACTGAGGGTGGGAAATGGACGTGAGTAAATAGATTTATGCCTTTTCATATAAACAAGGTTTGGAGCACATGTGACTTTGAAATTTGCCTGTGAAAACTTTGGAGGCTTTCCTTGACCGAACTACGCTGAGAGTTCTCCATATGGAACGATGTACCTTTCTCCTCCCCCTGACAACAGCTGGAGAAGGTGAGTCTTCATTTATTTATATTACATTTACATGTATGCATGTGGCAGACGTTTTTACCCAAAGAGATCTACATTGCATTGCATTGCAAAAAATATATATTTGATCAGTTCTTGCTTTCCCTGGGAATTGAATTGTTTTTAGCTACAGGAGCTACGGCGGTTGAGCTACGGGAAAGATACCTCCCCTTCAAACTATAAGCACAGATATAGTCCTATTCACGCCCATCCATCGCCAACAAATATGTGTCTGGTCATGCGTCACATACACTGTTACATTCTACTTCATGTAAAATTTTTATCATATCTTCTATTAGTTGCAGGGCAAAGTGCAAAGATGATGTTATCTTGAAATGATGCCATCATAGTGACATCAAGCGGTGTTGCAAGAGTGATAATGTCACATGTGAGTGAGTGTTAATGCGTGTTTTGCATTTGCATAGGCTATCCCTACAGATGCCTGAAAAGAAAACAGTAACGACATGTTTTTTCAGCATGTGGAAAATCCGCATCCGCAGCAATGACAGATAACGCTAGTAAAAGGTTAGATAAAAACGAAGGTGTTCAAAGAGAGCTACGCACATCATTGTGTCGTTCTTGACTCTCGGGGAGATTAGAAATCCGTTCTCTGAGAACAAATGCTCACACATTTGCTATGCACAAATGTCACTCAGCCCCGGTGAGGCGTAACCATTGGACGGTTTTCCTCATTTGTTTACCAAGGAGTGAATTGCAGCCAGTAATAAAAGGCTTAAGGAAGCTTCTCCTCATCGTAGTCGTGCTTTGAATGCAGGCTTGGCCGTCAGCCAGCGTACCTTCTTACCAGCAAGCTGCCTCAGTCTCCATGTTGACTCTGCGACTTGTAAAACTTTCAGAGTCCACGCCCTGTGGCATTGTTTACACCTGAAAACTGGTTGGCCCGATCAGCTTTAGCGCGGCCTTCTGTTCCCACTGTGGCGAAACACTGCTGTGACAGCCATATGCTGTAGAGTGGCAATGCTAGATACAGAACTTTATCTTATTGCTTTTAGACTGAAATATGAAATTAAATTAGTTCAAACACTGAGAGAATTGCATTGTAGATGTAGTTGTTGTGCAAAGAAGCACAGATGGGGGTATCAGAGGATAAACCCTCATGCAGAGTTTAGCTGAATATATGATCTTAGGCAAACTTTAGAGCTTCATTATAAATGCATAAACCGTGTGCGGTTTACTCCACTTCAAGGGATGTCTCAGAGGATTCCCATGAATTATGAAACATAGGATTCAGAGGATCAAGCACAGTTAGATCTTCACCACTGCAATGTGTATTTCAGAAATTTTAACATTGCCTTTTTGGTTTAATTATTTCCAATAGTTTTCTTCTCTTCTTCAGGAATGTTGTCTCGTAAAGCCTGAATACTAACCACAGCATTTCTCTCTGATTCTAACTGTCTCTTTCTTCCTCAAGGATAATTGTTCAGCTATTCTTTAAATCTTTTCTTCAGTGTAAACAGCACTAACTAAACCTGCCAGATCTTTTGCTAGCTACCCCTCAGAGCCGCCCTCCCCCAGAACAGATCGTGAGCTCAGCGTGTTTGTACGCCCCCCTCCCTTTTTGCTCTGGACCCGATTAGCATTCGCTAATGACCGTAGTTCATGTTTTGGTTTGGTTTTTGTTTTGTTTTGGTTTTTGTTTTACTCCGCTTTGCCCGTTTGAACTTACGCAGATATATATGATTGAATAGTGGGTGTTCTGCTGTCTCTTTTTTTCTTTTGAGATCTTGCGCTGTAATATCACCCGAACAGATGTTTTCTGTCTGTGCTGACATCAGAGGTTAAGCTAGATTTAGGAGGAGTCAGAGCGATTCCAAATGATTTTTTTTTGGCATTTTTAACAACGTCTGCTGTTTTTTTGCCTGACAGTGTGACACGTCACAGAAAATCTGCAGATTGACTAGTGATTGTGCAGTTGTAAAAGGGATGTTCGCTTGGATGTTTGTGGTGCTTTAACTCTTGTAAAGAGGGGGCATAAGGAAGGGAAGGGAGGAGTTTTGTTGAAGGGAGGAATCAAGGCCAGTTGGCAACAAATCGGTGATTATGGTTATAGAGCAGTGTTTGTGAAGGTTCAGTGGGACTTTCCATGTAAAGGGTACAAAATAGGACCTGTAATGAATGATCTCAAAACAACAACAAATGATCTGAATGTTATTTTTGCTGAGGTTGCAACCCTGTTTACAAAATGTCAACTTTTTTAATCAAATAGACAAAATAAAATAAAAAAATGTAAAACATAAGTTGACAAAAAGCTTGGATATTGGTAAATTAAACTGTCACTCAATAGCAGAGAGCTAGTTTAGGATAAAATGTTGGTTTATAGTTTTTGATAAACTTGTATTTTGCATAAACAAAAGATGATTTAATTTTAACAATTAAAAACATTAGTTCCAGAATGTAGTGAGCCATCTTGGATTTCACCCAAAAATGAAATTTCCATCATTAACCACCCTCATGTCATTGGTCTACAAATCACAGGGTAAATTAAAATGATTTATTTTTTGTTTCTAATTTTAATGCTTGTTTTGTTTTAAATAATCTTAGGTCATCTTGAGGCCCCCTAGTTACATTTAATACTCAGTAAATGAGCATTGGGTGCTAGTATGAGTAGTCTGTAGGGGATTGGTCATGGTTCTCTCTCGGTTTAGGAGTGCAGTGTGCAGGCTTTTGGGCAGCAGAGGATGATCGTCCTGCTTTACTGGGAGGCTCATCCTAACGTATGCCTTTGAGGAATTGTTTACAGTTCTCTTGACACATCTGTGATGCATTACCTACCGCAGTACACACTGGGTAAGGGTTAATGAGCTGAAAAGGGCGTCGACCTCAGCTTATTAACCCTTCCTTCCCTTCACCACACAGCTTGGTCCAACCAGTGCAGATTTCTTCACCAGTTGCTTATTCACAAAATAACCTGATGTATGGGTGGCGGATGTGTTTTGTGTCCCAGGCCTACTCAGTTCTATCACCAGAAAAGGAAATGTAAGAGGACTGAGGTAGTATGTTGCCAATAAAAAGATGTTGTTGGAATTGAAATGGTTGAGAGAAAGAGAGCCCGACACTGTGACATTAATTTACAGTGTTTTGGAGATTTTTATCATCCATTCCTAACACATTTTTCTCACGTCTATATAAACGTTCTGTGACCCTTCCTGAACTAACGTTAGTGTGATGTACTATCTGAATCTCTGTATTTTAGTGTGCCCCAGAGCTCAGTTGCATCCTTAGGGATGACAGCGCTACTATGATACTTTCAGGCTCAGCTCTCCCTTAGGATACAGCTGTCCCTCTGGTGTCTGGGTAAACGTGGGCTGGTTCCGAATCCTAGGCAACATCCATATGTTTCCCTGTGGAGCTCCGCTAGTTTGGGTCAGGAACACGGGTCAGCGCTGTCCTCTTAGTCCCACGCTCTCCCATCCTGGATCTGAGCCTCTGCTCTTCCCAGACAAGGCTTCCTCTGGGAGGTTTTCTAGAAAGACATTCAACTCAAGTGTGATCCAACAGCAATAGGCTTTCGTTGAAAAAAATCTCTCCGTTTTTGGTGGTCTGCCTGATGCCAATTTGAAAAACATCTGCTTTTCTTGTTGTTTCTGATCAAGGGTCAGATTTAAATAACAAGCTGTTTACAATGCCGTTTTCTAGCAATTTTTAGCAAGACTCCATTAAAAACTTCCTGATGCATTTCTATTTATGCTATATACTGCCATTTAAACTCATCTATTTTAAGTCTTATATTCACAGATAACTCCAGCATGGGTGGTTGATGGGCACTGACTTTAGTGCTTCATATTGCATATGCAGCTAAGCCCTCATGCACTTCAAAGCAGGGACACTGACACATCTTTACAGAAACAGTTGAAGGAAGGCCACCTTCTGTTGTCACAAGGAGTATCTTTTTCCCCCTTGTGCATTACACCAACCTAGTGTGGTCTGGCACACTGTAGCCTCTCCTTAGCAGCAGAGCGGGCTGCAGGAAATCTGTTTATTGTTTCTCTTTATTGTCTTAGTGATAGGAATATGTTAACTTTCTCAGTGGGAACCAGCTTCCCAGTTCTGGCAGACAGCAGCATGCACAGGCTACATCTGCTGGGCTTCTTGTGCATCTACACAGGCGAATGTGGATCATTATACATGCATGTCTTGTTTTGAGCTCTTTGACACACTTGCCATATGTTATTACTCGCCGTGAGAAATGGCACTGCTGAGTTATGATGTCAATGGCTGCTATAAGCGGTTCAAGATATAAAGAAAGAAATGTACAGTAAAACTACCATTCAGATGTTCACCAAACCTGCATTTATTTGATCAAAAATACAGAAAAAATATTATAATATTATAAAATACTACATTTAAATGAACTGTTTTCTTTTTTAATATATTTTAAAATGTAATTTATTTCTGTGATGCAAAGCTGAATTTTTAGCATCTTTACTCCAGTCTTCAGTGTCACGTGATCCTTTAGAAATCATTCTAATATGCTGATTTGGTGCTCATGAAACATTTCTTATTATCAATGATGATGACAGTTGTGCTGCTTAATGTTTTTTTGGAAAATGTTACTTTTTTCAGGGTTGTTTTGGTGAATATATTGTTGCATTTATGTGAAATGTATATATTTTTTAACATTGTTGTCATTTTTGATCAGTTTAACCCTTTAAACCCGAAGTTAAACCCATACATTATCAACATAATCCATTGCGTCAATCATGAGATAATGAGATATCCCTAACGGAGGAACAACAATATTAAAAACGCCTTCTGGAAGTCAAGGGCTGAGCGAAAAGGCTACCTTAGTTCCAAATGCTGTTCCTTTTAATTGCTTAATGCTATCACCACAATCTGATCCAGATGCTACTCACATTTAAGGGAACTTCATCAAAAAGAATTGTCCTCCTACCTTATTTCTTTCCTGAGTTACTGCACGTCAAATGTAAAAAAATGTAAAAAGAAAGATATGTAAAAATTATAATAAATTATATATTTTTGTCTTTTATCAGCAGTTTCTCAGCATGAGACAGTCCAAATGTAATGCTATTTTCCCCCCTAAAAATTAAAGTTATCTGTCAAACGATTCCTACCTTTTCGCTCTCCTTGCTAGAGTTTTGGAGTTATGAGTCTTTACTTTTGTGTGTTACTGAGAAAAAAACAACTCTAAAAATGCCTTCAGGACTTAAAGGGTTAAAAGCTGAATAAAAGTATTATTAATTAATTTATTCATTTATTTAAAACAAAAATTACACACCCAAAACATTTGAACGGTAGTTCATTTAACAGTACAGTATGTGTGTGACCTTGCCGTTGCTAGACCATGCTCTACTATTTGAGCTTCAGGACTAGACAAGAGTATATTTTGATTTAGGCCAGAAAGAAACCACTTGGCTCTGTCCTCGTCACGATCCATAATCTGTAAGGTCACAGAGCCTTTGCTTTTGGTCCCTGAATTACGTGGATGTCACAAAGATTAAGGATTTTATTTGTGTTGATTGCATTTGTGGCCAGTAAGATGAATTTGTTTATTTGGTTGAGTCTGTATCCTGATTTCCTGGTGCGGTTACTCTGCTGCAGTGTTGGCTGCCTGTTTCTTTCATTAACCATTGAAGATATTATAGCACTTTTATTTGCTCTCAGACCTAGCAGATCCAATCTAATTGAAGCAGTAAATCAGTGCTGCATACAGTATTGGACTTACCTGGGGGAATAGGCTCTGATTTCTACGACTCTCTTTATGTTTTCCTGAAGGTGTCACAGAGGAATTTTTTACCCCGTTCTCTCTCTTCTCTCTTTGTCTCTTGCTTGCTCATCCTGCTGTACTAACCTCTGAGCCATGGCTACAGGCTCAGTACAGTAGTGAGTAACACGTGACTGTTTCCATTTCTAAAGGGAGCAACTGCCATGGACCGAAGAGAAACGACCTGGATTTAGATTAATATCACAGCTTAACAGGTGACCTTTGACTTTCAACTTCCTCTCACAGATCTCCTCTGGACCTGTCTTATTAGTTTTTTCTCATTGTCGTTTCTTGCAGATCTCCTCCTCTCGGCTCATCCTCCTTCTTGTGTTTTAGATCTTATTAGATCTGTTTCTTGATCAAGTCTTCATACAAACAGAATGATTTCAAGAAAATCACAAATACGGTTTCTCTACTTGGCCGACTATTCTCTGTGAACTAATATTTCCCTGTAACAAACTAATCCAAACCAGGGATCATTATCTCTACTAACCTGTTTTGTTTTTTTCCCCATCACCACACTCATTATTGTGATTGTAGAGCGACTGCACCCTTAAATTGTTGCTCTACAAATAGCAAGAAAAGGTTGTTTTCCAATGTCATCTGAGAATGGTTTATTGGTCAGACCTGATAAGGGATGTAAAACAGAGAGAGGCACTGGAGGACAGTGAAGTGTGCTTGAGTGCCATCATGTATAGTTGCTTAATAAGGGCAGTGAGCGAGGGCAAAGGGTCATGTGGCCATGGCTCAGCTCAGCATTTTTTTTATTTATATATATTTTTTTTACAATGATTCACTTTTCCTCCTTTTTTTCCTCCGTCTTTTCCTTCTCCCACAGAACAAACTCTGACTCAGCTCTGCACACCAGCGCCATGAGCCCAAACCCACAGGATCCTTTTGGCATGAACCAGCAGATGGGCAGAGGACCTCCTCAGCGGAACGGTGAGCTCGGCTTCCTCCCTCTCGGCCTGTTTACATACTAATTTTGAGCCAATTTAATACCTACACAACCATATTCTAACCATTGTTATTGTGTGGAATAACAGTGTGGTTGCAACGGGGCCAAATTGATTGCACGATGTCAGGCAGGGATGATAAATCAATGATTTATAGCAGACTCAAATCAAACCGTCACACCCGTAGTTCAGCGTGTTTGCATGACACAGCTGGGGCTCACTGTCATGTTGTTTGTCTAGTTGTCTTGGTTACAAACGCTGGCATTTCAAATGGTATGCTGAAAATGGCTGAGAATCAGTCCGGCCCAGTGTGCTGTTAAAGGGATGTTCCCTCTACCATTATTTTTCTAGTGCACACATTTATGTACATCCCCATGAGCTTTACAGATATGATACTCTGGCTCATCCTCCTCTAAAAAGACCCATAGCCAGAGTTCACATACACACATTTGTAAGACTATAGGATGATGTCATTGGGTGGGATAATCTTCCTCCATTCTGCATTAGCAGCGCAAATGTCTCATCATTGTATCGGTTGGAGTTTGGCAAAGAAATGTGCCAATACAATAATACAATAAAAAATATGTTTACATGATATTGCATCAGCACTATCCTTGTGTGTGTTAAATCATGTGTTAATTAAATCTAAAGTAAACATTTTTATAAAAAAAAAGATGTAATGATAATTTTCAAATAAATGCTGTTTTTTTATTTTTTATATATATATATACATGAGATAATCCTAAAAAAATATATATCACATTCTCCACAAAAATATTAAGCAGCACAACCGTTTATAACTGATAATAAAAATAAATATTTCTTGAGCACCAGATCAGCATATTATAATGATTTCTTTTTATTTGTATTTTTTTTGTAAATTTTCTTTAACAATCAAAGACAAAACTGGGGTATGAGTAAATTTTTCGATGTGGTAATCAGCATTGTCGCAAAAAAATTTAACATTGAATTTGACGTCAATATATTGCACCTTTTTTGTTTATCACTTGCTCTTTTATGAATTGATTTGCATCCATATAGGCTTGAGTTTGCAGCTCATATGCACTGCATATCCAAGATAAAAGCATTGTTGTGTATTAGACTTTTTATAGGTTTCCACTTTATGAAGCCCTAGCTTGACACTTTGTCCACTCTCTTTGCCGAATCCACATCAATAAATCCACAGAACCACTCGTGCAAAAATGTATTCAATTACCCGGTTAGCAACGAAAAATAATCACAAGAATATTACAGAAAATGAGTAATTAACCACCAAAAGGGGAGAGAGGTAGCCGGGATGCCAGTCGAATTTAGCCCCGCCCACAACATTTTTCTCTGGGCAATTCGTTCTGGACTCGATCCATACAGGAGTAATTATGCCCAAACAGAAACTGTTCGGACCAATGAAATTGTCAGGGCGGGCTTTAGACGATGATGGACAGATGATAAACAGTAACGTAATCATCCACGTCATCGAAGACGCTTGGGTTGAATTTGCTCTTACCCTAAATGGAGAACTTGTTCGTACATGCATTCACCTTCACTATTTCTCTCAGAAATGATGATCGTGTAGGTTGTTACTCAGTGTATCCTTAAATTCTTTTTTTTTACAACACTGGCAACAATCGTTTACAGTCCTCTTTTTCTTCTAACGTTACTTATTCCAGCATGCGTGCAGACAGGGTTGCCAAGTTTTTTTGCAATGTCGCACCATTGTTACTAAAAACTATAGCCCAAAACAATAACTTTCCGGGGGTTCTCCGGAAAAAAATGCCGTTTGGGGGGCAAAATATGTTATTTTGGCAAGGTTGGCTGCTATAATTCGAATTCCTGGGTCTATATATCACATTATTGGGGTCGCTTCAACCCGCGGACATGAGAAAAACACGGACTTGGCAACAGTGCAGTTGAGTTCTGTTGACATTTGACAATAACGTCACGCGCCGCTCCGTTGCTCTGATTGGTTGTGGATCTATCCAATTAAGGTATTTCCTGGTTCGGTTGAAACACGCCCCATAATCACAGCCCAAACGGAGTGGTATCAGACTCATATTCTGAATAGAATTGAGTATGACCACGTCAGGCTAGGAGAGAGGGAAAAAAGGTCCAAAAACTGTGATGCTCCACTCTCTGCCTGCCTGACTGTTCACTCAGATGACTTCACCCCACCAATTCTCGCGAGAGTATTTCAAGCAATTAAAGGTGTATGCGATCAAAGGTAAAACATGCGATAACAGTCCTCCATTTTACAAAATATCACCAATGTAACATAAATGCACTCTAAATTATCCACACACATTTTAGATAATTACACAATTAACTCTGTATTACTTTTAATATTAACTGCATAAATAAAATGATTTATTAACTGCATTTAGGCTCCTACACTTTTGTTTAGGCAGTAGGTTTTATGGAATGGAGAAATGGAGCAAATCTGACGTTCACGTGTAAACTGAGATATGGAGCACTATAACTCAGAAGTTGTTTTCACAGAGACTCTTCATTTCAATCTGACAAGAAATGGCTTCACTTAAGGACATGGCTGATAGCATTCATTTAATATCTGTCTGGCAGCTCATCTGAGATATGCACACAGTTGACAGTGTGCGGAGGTGTGCAGTGAGGCTCGCGTAATAAGAACAAGTACAAACCAGTCTCTCACATGGGACACAAATTTGTCTCGCTTCCGCTATCACAGTAGTCTCATTCCAAACCTGCCAACCAACTTGACTGCGTGATGCAACTCTGCTATTCATGTGTGGTGCTCCCAAAAGCATAGAGAACGTGTGCCATGTTCAACCACTTGACTCTGACCCTACTGGGATTTATGATTTGACACCTATAATAAAAAATACTGTTTTTCATGCTTGCTTTTTGCTATATGGATCATTGTAAATAAACATAATTGTAAATAATGCACTTCACATTAACTTGAACTAAGCATTTTTTAAGTACTTTTACACTTCAAGATAAAAATGATAACTCTGGACTCGGGCCGGTGTTTCTCTGTCCTAGTTGTCTTTTTCTGTCAGTTAAGGCTTTGAATGAGACTCTTCAGTGAGGGGGAAGTAAGATGTCGACATACTTTTTGTTTGATTCATTGTGCGTCGCAGTTGGGCGTCTGGGACCGGCAGCTTTGCTGAAGTGCCGGAGCTGGTTGATCTGGCATCAAGCCCACACTGCATCTGTGCTGGGCCAGCATCAGCAGAGGAAGTAGAAAGGAGGTTTGTTTTCCACAGGATCTCTGTGGTGTATGGAAAACAATGCCTCTCCATTGATTCACTTTGCACTTGTGGTCACAGATTTCTCCCGATATACATTTTTTTTTATTCTCTCTCTTTTCCTTTCATGGGGGGTTTCCTTAAAGAGACAGTGCACTAAGAAACAGTTTTCAACTTCCCCTTCTGGAGTTTGTGCCTTGAATTTTCAATGGGTGGAGTGACTAATTTAAATGAATCAAATGTTAGACTAGTTGTGAGCAGACTAAACTGAATGCATACGGCTGGGTAAAAAAATATTTAAATAAATTATTCTAATTTTTACGAACCAATATCGATTATTAAATGAACGAAATGAACGAAACATTGTAGCGCAAAAACATAAATACCGCTTTGGCGCTGTGGCATGAGATCACTCTAGCTCAGTTCAAGAGAAGCGGCAGTGCGGCGCATACATAAACTGATCTTCTCTTCCGCCTTAATACCAGTTACAGCGCAAAATAAACATGGACGAGCATCTGAAAGTGTGGTAAAAGAGAGAGTACAGCTTACTGAAATCATGTCACATGGAATCGCTCAATCAGTGTTTCAACTGCAAAAAGACATTAGTAAAACAGCTTGTAAGCAATGTCATGTAACGTAACATTTCCCTCAGAAAACCATGTCCAGTGTCCGTAAACTCGTTATTCAGCTACAAAAATTAACTCTAGAGAGGAGCATTTTGCTAAATATATGCACCATACATTTGCATTATAATTTTTAATGTTCTTGGATATTTAATGCATGTTTGTATAAATCTGACAAGTTTTTATGACAGCCACCATTTAAATGTTTATATTTCATATAACTTTATTATTATAAACATAATTGAGTGTAATTTAAGTGTTTGTATACAAATCAGTTAATTCCCATAGTTTACAGCATTAGTTAAGACATGTGGTTTCCTTGAGAGAATTTGCCATACATTGTACCTGATACGTATATATCCAAAATAATCAATATTGGTTCGAATCAGAATCGAAATTTAATCGAATTGCAGGCCAGTGAATCGAAATCGAATTGTGAGATTATATATACATACACACATACATACACACACACACACACACACACACACACACACACACACACACACACACACACACACACACACACACACACACACACACACACACAAACGTTTGTGGTCAGTACGTTTTTTTTTTTTAAAGATATGAAATTCTTTATTTAGCAATGATATTTTATTTGATCAAAAGTGAACATATCTATAATCATATAAAATATATTTCAAATAAATGCTGTTCTTTTGAACTTTGTTCATCAAAGATTCCTCAAAAAAAAATTATCAGAAATTTGATTACAGAAATATTAAACAGTACAACTGTTTTTTTTTAACATTGACTATATATATTATATATATTTAACTGAATTCTGAAAGATCATGTGACACTGAATATATTGAAAATGTGGCTTTACATCACAGGAATACATTACATTTCAAAATATATTCAGATAGAAGATGCTGTTTTTACTGTATTTTTCATCAAATAAATGCTGCCTTTGTGGACAAAAGAGACTTTAAAAAACATTAAAACATTTGACCAAACTCAAAGTTTTCACTGTAGTGTATAGAAATGAGGGAAAGCTACCTTAATAGATGCTGTTTCTTCTACACTCGAGGCAGCAGAGGAGAGGTTCTGTGTTCAATAATTCATTACTTTGAATGCTCGAGGCGTGATTGATTTGAGAAGTGGATATTGGACACCTGATTAATTTTATCTGATTTACGTAAAAGCTTTCGGTCAAAGTGTTAATCGTTTGTCATTAGTGATGCTTGCTAATATATTTTAATGTCACCTACTGATTGAGTTAGTTATATTAATCATCTTTAAAATAATTCAAGCATGCAACACAGAAACAAAATAAGAAACACTGGAAGAAAGCGGGAAAACAGCACATTCATCATCTTTGTGTTCATCTGTGTTTGAACAAATCTGATTAAATGAACTTGCACCTGGACTTTTCTCATTTCAAATGTGATAAGACTTTACAGTTTTAATTTACGTCGGCATGTTTTATAATTACTTTAGTCACGGTCACTATGGTTACAATTGATTAGTGCTGGGCAATCGATTAATCACAATTTAATCGCATCCCAAATAAAAGTTTGTGTTTACATAGTATATGTGTGTGTACTGTTCATAATTATTATGTATATATATAAATAAACACTCCTTCATGTATATATTTAAGAAATATTTGCATATATATGCTGTGTGTGTGTGTGTATATGTGTATATATATATATAATATATAAATACAACATATTTTTCTTAAATATATACGTGTGTGTGTGTGTGTGTGTGTGTGTGTGTGTGTGTGTGTGTGTGTGTGTGTGTGTGTGTGTGTGTGTGTGTGTGTGTGTGTGTGTGTGTGTGTGTGTGTGTGTGTGTGTGTGTGTGTGTGTGTGTATACATAACAATTATACACAGTACACACACATATATTCAAGATGCTATTGTAAGCTGCTCTGTGAGCAGAATATTTCAGCACTCAAAGTCAAACTCTTCTTAAATCATTCTCAAAACTGCCCATGGTTAAAAAAATATATAGATATAACTAATGTTTATCGAGAGTGACGTTCTCCAAACTTTGGAAAGACTTTTCAGCTAGAAAAACGAGGAGGAAAACCTTCTGTTCATACATGAGCACAAATTGAAATGTCTATATGTATTGTTTGATGGCCTAGTGACATTTTTATTCTTGGTAGGGGGTCCAACTGTAATGCTGTTAGCCCTCTGGTTATCGTAAGGTGCTCCTGTTTATATATATTAAAGGGTTTTACCAAGAATAATGTTCTTAGGGCATATGCCAATCATATGATCAAATATTAAATTCTATGCTCTAATGACAATCCCTAATGTTTTTATTGTTGTACACCGATATAAAATATGAGTGTGATGGTGCTTATTTTCACCACAGTTACACCTTAGAATAGGTTTTGTGAATCAAGAAATTATTCATTTTAATACTGTCATTCATTTGTAAAGTTCTGTTTTACATAAAAAGCTTGTGGTAATCATGCATGTCACAAGTGATTCATAATTTGTCTGTTACATCAGCAGTGGTTCAATTAGCTACATTAATGCTAAAATGCTGAAAGAAATGTGTGCTTGGGCACTGACCTTAATGTAAGATGCTCCTGACGTGATCGAGTACTGTGTTCATGTGAGTTAGAGAATCTCTACTGTCCTGGCCATGAAAAGCAAACAGCCCATGAATGAGAGAAAAACAGACATTTGTGAATGCAAAATTATTGACTGCGCTTTGATCTCTCTCTCTCTCTGTCTCTCTCTCTCTCTCTCTCTCTCTCTCTCTGTGGTGGTGCAGCCAGCATGAATGAAGCAGAGGTGGACAGTACTGGAGATGGTAAGTAGTGATGCACAGATCGGGATTCTGATTGTTTTACAAGCAAATGGGCTGTTTCAATACTGGTTGTCTTTTTTTTTCTTTCTTTTTTTCTCCTTTGTTTAGGCAAATGTACCTGTTTATGTGATCTATTACAGGCCAAACTTGCCTGAAAGTTGATTTTTGATTTATGCTTAGTTAGATTTGTATAATTTCAATATTTAAAGCAAAAACTGAATGGCTTGCCTTTAGCTTTGTGTAATTGTTACACTACATACAATATACCTGCACAAAACAAAAACAGTACATAGACAGAATTTAATTGTGCCAGTAAGTGGCGCTTATGGAACAGCGGCAATATAGCGTTTTCTGTTCCACAGAACAGTTTTTTTGCTGCTCTGCTCGCGTTATACGGAGGAATATATATAGAGGGAAAATGATCCCACTCAGCCTCTCATATAGTTTAGTCTAAGATTCCTTAATAGCTTAATAAATCTTCCCTTTTTTTCTTTTTTTGTAGGATGCAGATGGGGTATTTACTTTTACTCTTTTTTTATTATTTATTTGGTATATTTGTGATTTTAAGCTGTTGACAACATAGTAGTGACTTACTGGTGCAATGTGCAACACTACTGGTGCAATGTGAATACACAAAGAAAAAGATAGGAACAGGGATTATTTGTGTTATTTAATGCGAGTCTGTCTTTTTTCCTCTGCAGTGTTCTCATTTCCTGCTGTCCCTAATGAGGAGAATCTCCTCGGTGTGAATAAGCCACTGCCCAAACAGTTATGGGAGGCCAAAAAGGTGAGTACATGAGGATGCCAAATGCAAAATTGGTCCCACTTTATATTAGATGGCATTGTACTTATGATGTACTTAGATGGTAACTACTATGTACTTACATGAATACCGTATTTTCCGCACTATAATGCGCACCGGATTATAAGCCGCACCTTCAATAAATGGCCTATTTTAGAACTGTTTTCATATATAGGGCGCACCGGATTATAATGCGCATATAATAGAAGATACTGCAGTCAAACGTTTGCGTTATGCATCCACTAGATGGAGCTCGGTGCTAAAGGGAATGTCAACAAAACAGTCAGATAAAGTCCAACTTTATTAAGCGTTCTGACAACTCTGTTCACTCCCATGGTAACGTTGTTCAAACATTGATGTGCATATAAACAATATCTCCCAGCCTTGCTAACTTTTCTCCCAAACGTGGAGGGGAAATTTTCCTTAATTCAGTAAACACGTAGCCTAGTAAAAGAAACAGTCGGATACCACTAAATCCACATTGTTCAGTTACGTATAACACGTAAAGCTCACTTTTTTAGTCCACGAATCCCTCGAATTCTTCTTCTTCAGTGTCCGAATTGAACAGTTGGGAGACTACGGCATCCAACCTGCCCGGCTCCCTCTCATCATTATCCAAGCACAGTACAGGTGTTTACTGACTACGGTAGCCATAAAGCTGCAAGCGGTGCGGCTTTGTAGTTCACCAGTCGTACTGAAACATTTTATTATTATTAAATTGTTTTTATTGGTTTTTCATACTGAAACATTTTGACAGAGCGCCTTGATCCATATATAAGGGGCTCCAGATTATAATGCGCACTGTCGTTTTTTGAAAAAATGAAAGGCTTTTAAGTGCGCCTTATAGTGCGGAAAATACCGGTAAGTACATTGCACTTAATTTTTGTGTCCATATTGTATTGCAAAATGCTTTTGCTGATATTGAGGTGGAATACGGGTAGGGTTAGGGACAGGTGTGGTGGTATGGTTAAGTTTAAGGGTAGGGTTAGGTGTAAAGGAATGGTCAACAGTGTAATTATAAATGTAATTACAGAAATGAATTACAGATGTAATTACTTGCAGGTAATTTTTAAAATGTAAGTACAATGTAACAACATGTATGTACACAATAAGTGCATTGTATCAAATTATTAATTTAAATGTTAGTACACGGTAGTTAAGGCCACCTAAAATGAAGTGGGTCTGCAAAATTTAAAAAGTCCTTCCAAAAAATATCTGATTTGGATAAAAAAGATGATCTGTGCTTAGACATAATATAACTCTTTCTGGCCATTATTACCAACAAAATAAAGAGCTGTATTCAGTGTAGTTTTTTTAATTGTTTAGAAAAAAGGTATCAAGTATTGGTATAAATAATTGTGTACTATGTAGGGCTGCTTTTTCATTTGACATTTCTGTTTCTTGTGTTGGTAACAAGATTATAGTGATGTTTATCCAAGTACTATCAAATTAACTGTTGCAATTTGCTAATTTAGCTGTGATAATTTAATGTGACTGACAGGGGCTGAAACTTGGATACCTTATTTCTTAGCCCTCGCATCAGTATACACATCAGCAGAGACGAGATGTTGTTAAGATAAGGAGGGGCATGTCAATGTTTTAACAGCACTTTTTTTTTTCTTTTTTTTTGAAAAATGGATGATATGCATGCATAAATCATTTATAATAAACCCTGAAACACAGTAAACAAATAGAAATTGTCAGTTTGTCATGATGACTTTTACAAAATCTTTGTGCTGTTTGTGCTGTACAGACTTTGTATTATTGATTTGAGTACGATGCCATTTTGTCTTACTAGGTACAACGGTACTAATTGATTCTTTGTAGGTTGTTGTATGGTAGGTTGTTAAATGTATCTTTGGTTAGTGTGAACATTTAATCCACATGTTGCCTGGTTGCAGGTGCAGTCGCTGTCCTCCCGGCCAAAGTCCTGTGAAGTGCCTGGAATCAAGTAAGTCAAGGGTGTGTGTGTGTGTGTGTGCGTGTGCGTGTGCGTGTGCGTGTGCGTGTGCGTGTGCGCGTGCGTGCGCGCGTGCGCGTGTGCGCGCATGTTTATTGATATTTGCTGTACATTTAAACATCCTGAAATTGTCTGTCTCTGTTTCTCTGCAGTATATTCCCATCTCCAGAGCAGAATGCTGGTCTGTCTCACTACCAGGGTACGTTAAACACTGGCGGCTCTCTGCCTGACCTCAGTAACCTGCACTTCCCCTCTCCGTTGCCTACTCCGCTGGACCCCGACGAGGCTGGATATCCCAACCTGAGCGGAGGCAGCAGCACCGGCAACCTGCCTGCAGCCATGATGCATCTGGGCATTGGAAACTCGCAAGGTCAGTGGGTTGACCATATCCGGCATAAACAGACAAATTAATACTTGTTCTGGTTTTCACACATGCGTAGTCTCATTCATGCACAGTCTAAAGATAAAAAGAGCTTTTGTTTGTGACTAAATCGTTATTCAAGGAGGCTCGTCTGCTGTTAAAGCATCTCCTGGCTTCAGAAGAGCCTGGCTGAACACTTCAGTCTTTGTTTAATGGCACACTGTAGGCTTACACTGTAGGCGCTTTTTGGGGAATGAATGCCATGTGTTTTCTAAAGGGCCACATCCATGCAGAAGTCCAGAGTTCTCCTCCTCTCTCTTCCCCCCTTTTTAAATCCACCCGCCATCTGATCGCTCTCTTTGACTTCCATTCTCTTGAGCTTTATTCTTTCCATTCGCTCTCATGTCTGGGAACAGTGTGTTTGGATGTTTCTGCTGCCCGTTTCAGCTGGGCTGCTCGCTCATTGGCTGGTCCCCAGAGACACAGGTGACCTTTAACCCCTGAATTGGCTGCTCATAAACAGCTCTTTTCTCTCTCGCTCTCACTGGTCCAGTAACCTGCAGACAATTGCTCAGTGTCTTCTCTGAGGAGTGGACATCAGGACAGGAGCCGGCCTGCACGCAGTGACTCATAAAGCCATTATTGGTTTATCTCGGTTTCATTAAGGCAGTTCAAGAAGAACTTTTGACCTCTGAAGCTGATTATGTCTTGTTTGTTGTACTCTCAGGGCTGTCATCCTCTCTAAGCAACCCTTCCATCCAGGCGTCCCTCACCAACTCTCAGCTGCACTCATCTCTCAGCAATCCGTCGCTCCACACGTCCCTGCGTCTCTCCTCGCTGTCCAACCCTCCTCCAACGGGCATGGCTAGTTCACCCAGGAGGCGGCCGGCACCCATTAGTCCCCTGACGCTCTCTCCAGGGGGCGATCAGAGGCGAAGCCTGAGCAAGCAGCTCTCCCCGACAATGTCGCCCTCTCTCTCTCCGATCACACAGGTGAGAAAGTGCTCATTATAACGCCTCACCCAACATCTCAGGTACTCCAGTGGTATCTTTTCTCAGTATTCATTCAGAAGATCAAAAGCTTCTTGAATTAAACTGTACAGGGCTGCAGACTGCGTCTAATTTTGTTAGATTTTTCACTGGTGCGACTATACATAATTATTTTATTTTTTTATGTATCATGCACTACCATTCTCTGCTATGTACGGCGAATGCTAAAGGGAAATTACTTAAATGTGTGGCACTAACAGATGAACCATGCTGTACAGGCCAATTATCTGCACAACATGAGTGGATAAGCAAAGGTTTGTTTATTCTGAGTCTTTGAATAGCGCCCTACTTATCAGTTTTGACCCCGTAAGGCATTGTAACAAATATTTCTGTGATGAATTCAAATGGTTGCACTGTGCAACACTATCAAATTGGTCTGGGCCATGTGGCATAGCCATTTGAGTTTAACACCAGATTCTCTGCTTCTTATTTTTAAACGTTTTAATTGGATTTTTTTATATATATAGTCTACATGTTGATTTCTAGAATCCCAAGGTTAATCTAATGCTCTGTGCCAATCTAATGCTTTTAAACAGGTTCTTTTTAGGGAATCATTTAACAAGACTTTCTATACTCTGTCATGGGAATTTATAACTGAAGTCTATAATTTAGAATAATTGTACACATTGTTATGAGTTTGCACAATAATTACAATCTAAAGTGTACTTGAGTTGGTATCCACAGAACAGTTATACAGATATACACTGCTGTTTGGTGCTGGTATGATTTTTCATTTTATTTGCGGTGGGCCATATCTGTGGCGATATGTCAGTGTCATATATGGCTACCAGGAGCCGGTTAAACGCGTTCCTACACATTTAATTTGTTACCTTTTTTTAAAAAAGGGGAAAAGAACCATAGTATATTCATAAGACTTCATGACCATTTTTTTTTGTTGGTGTGTGTGTACAGACCATCAAACCAGGTGCTAGTCTCATCTGTAAAACTCAATGCCATCGCTCATGTTTTTTTTAAATAGATATTTGTTTACTTTGTGAAGAATTGTGCTTAGAAATGTTTCAGCTGGTCTATGTTTTTGCCCAGAACACAGTGTTCTGGTGTGTACCGTAGCCCTGTCAAATGATTCTATAACTTTCCTTTTCTCTTTAGGGGGTTGCCTTGGACACCAGCAACTTGCCAATGGAACCGCCCCCTCCCTACCCTCTTTACCAGCAGCCGCCGCAGCAGCAGCAGCAACCACCTCCCCAGTCCCATCCATCTATTCAGCAGAGCTCCCAGCATCCAGGTGTGCAGCAGCGACCAACAGGTGGCCAACAGCAGCAACAACAGCACCAACAACAACAACAGCACCAACAACAACAGCAGCACCAACAACAACAACACCAACAACACCACCACCAACAGCAGCAGCAGCACCAACAGCACCAGCCTGTGTCCCCGCTGCAGAACGTCCCACTCGACTTTAATTCCAGTGCTGTAAGTTCCCATTGAAATCAACTGTTAGTAGAGATGGGGCTCTGAGGGGTGGCTAATGTTCAGCTGTTTCACAGGCTGGTTATTTTTTGCTGAACAGGAAAACACTGTAACATGTGAGAGCCAAGATTGTAGAAACACTTACAGAAATATACAGTTCTGGTCAGAATTATTGGCACCCTTGGTAAATATGATCAAAGGCGGCTGTAAAAATAAATCTGCGTTGTTTAATTTTGATCTATCATTTCATAAAATTCACAAAAATCAAAGTATATTCCCATTCATATTACATTTGTTTAGCACACCAGGGTGACTAGGAACATGGAATTATCCAGCCATGACTACTAGTTTCACAGGAGTATAAATATGAGGAAACACAAAGGCCAAATTCCCTTAATCACAATAAGTAAATCCAAATAATTTAATTATTATGTGCAGCAAAAGATTGTTGAGCTTCACAAAATAGAAAGTGGCTGTAAGAATTTCCACCATCAGAGCAATGATTAAGAAGTTCCAATCAACTAAAGATATAACAAATCTGCCTGGAAGAGGACATGTCTATATCGTCCTAATGTGGCCAAAGACTCTCCAAGAGTCTCACAGCTGGAGAATTGCTGAAATGAGTCTTGGGGTCAGAAAGACTAAAAAAATCAAATAAAAATCAAACAGCACCTACAGTACATCACAACGTGTTGTTTGGGAGGTTTCTTGAAAAATCATCTGCTCTCATCCAAAAACATTCCAGCATATTCAGTTTTCAGACACGACTGGAACTTCAAACGGGACCGGGTTCTGTGGTCGGATGAAACTTTAATAAAATAGATATATTACTGCAAATACACCAGATGGGTTTGGCGCAAACAGGGATAAAAAGTACCGCATGATCACGGTTAAATATAACACTAGATCTTTAATTTTGAGGGCCTATTTTTCTGCTGGAGGTCCTGGACATCTTGTTCAGATTCATGGAATCATGGATTCTAGCAAATACCAACACATAAAAAATCTAAACCTGACGACCTCTGCTAGAAATCTTATAATGGGCTATTGTTGGATCTTCCATCGTGACAATAATCCAAAACAAACAATAGGTTACTATCATAACCCCGGTTCTCTGAAACATCGATGTTTCAGAGAACCAGGGTTACGACAGTAACCTATTGTTCTCTTTCATCATCTCGTTTCGAGATCCACCTATGGGAGAGACATGGACAGCTCCCCGATTGCCCAATACACTCACAGTGAGGTCCTGTTAGCCAGAAAAAGACGGTCAAAGAGAGCCCGGCCGGGCTCTACCGGGGTGCCCACGACGCGTCTCTTCTCACTATCCGGGAGGCCCGAGAGGTTGAGCCAGAGCGCGCATTCTCCCACTACAGAGAGCGCCATAGAGCGCCCGCAGGCTTGGACGGCCTGACGAGCGTTACGGAGGACGAGATCGTTAACCGTGACAATCTCCTTCCATAGCGCAGACGAAGGAGATCCCTTGTCCAGCTGCTGGCCCAGGTCGTCCAGAATCTCCGCCTGGTAGGCGGAGAGGAAGGAGGAGACGTTGAGGGCCCTCACAGCCAAGGCCGAGGATTTATAAGCGGCATGGTGCACCAACGCAGAAAATAGGTCCATTTTGTTAGGAAGGGCCGGCTTAGGAGGGGCGAGGAGCCCTCCTTTGACTGGGTTGAGGTGCCTGGCGATGGAGGGTTCGATAGCAGGTGATTCGCCCATACCGAGAGCCGCCATATCCTTAACCTCCAAACCCGCGAGACTGTGTTTGAAGTCAAGCGGGTCGCTCAGTAGTGCCTCATGTGCCTAGCGCACGCTTGGAGAATGGGAAAAAGTTGTTTCCTAGGGCCAGGGGGAGCTCCCAGTACTTTCCCGTCATAAATATCCCTCTCCTGGTCGGTGGCACTCTGTGGCGCCGGCCACTCGATGTTGAGGCGAGCGGGCGCTCGCTCACACACACCCAGGAGGATGGACCATGGCAAGGCCGCGGGGTGCTGGCCTGGGGAAAACCAGAGGACGGGATGGCCTCCTCGTCCTCTGAGACCCTGAGAAGGCCTGCATCGTCTTTATCACCGGACCCGGTCGGATCGTCGGCGAGCGGGGGGTTGCCCGCGAAGATGTCCTCTTCGGGGAACTCAGGATTGGGCTGGTCAGCCCAGATAAGAGCAGTCCCGGGTAGCGCGCTGTCATCACCGTGTCCCACATCCGAGTCTGAGCAGTCAAGCTCGCCGCACTGGGTAGCGGCAACTTTAAGACAGCGTCGCAGGAGTTTCTTAGGCAGCACTAGGCAGTTACAGCAGTTCTCCGGATTCTTTAAAGCCTCCTGCGTGTGCTTGAGGCCCAAGCAAACCATTCAGAATTGGTGAAGGTTTTGAGCGGCGATAAGAGCGCCACACGCGGCCGGGCAGGCCCGTGATGAGCTACTGCCGGAAGAAGCAGAGATAGAGAGCGACATACCGGCGAAAAACTCTGTGGCGGCAGCCGTGGAACAGGAAGACCAGTGCGAGCGTGGGCGGCTCCGATAGCAGACACAGCGAACTGGTAGAAATACAAACTGTCACGCCTGGCGGAGGCTGATCCAAACATATTTCCTCCTGTAGACAAAAGGTAAACAGCGCAAATCCAACCGAACTGTGTCAGTGCGGAGATCGCGAATGTCAACTGATGTACAGTAGCGTAGGCAGCCTATTTATGCCCGCAGGTAAGTTTTGTCAGACTTGGTGCAATTGGATGCTTCTGCAGAGGTCAGGTACGGATGCCCTTCCCATAGGTGGATCTCGAAACGAGATGATGAAAGAGAACATCAAAATCAACACACAAATGTGTCACTGAGCACAAAATGAAGCTTCTGCCATGACCGTCCCAGTCCCTTGACCTGAACCCTATAGAAGATGAGTAAAGATGACCTGAAGAGAAGACGCACCAACATCTGGAGGATCTAGAGAGATTACGTATGGAGGAATGGTCTCTGATCTCTTGTGTTCTCCTCCTGTTATCTTGGCAAAGGGAGGTTGACAAAAGTATTTAATAAAAGGGAGCCATTAATTGTGGCCAACATGTATTGCAGAAAAACATTTATTTCATAAAGAAATTTTCACCAAATCAAAAGGATTACCAATGCAGATTTATTTTTCTTTGTTCATATTTACCAAGGTGCCAATAATTCTGACCATGGCTGTGTATATATATGTGTGTGTTAACATGTTGATAACTTCCTCTTGCTTCTTTTTGCATGCAGCACAACAGCATGGCAGCGTTCTTTAACGATCCCTTTATGGATCTGCAGTTCTCCGGACGGCAATCCAAGTGTTCGTCCTATCAGGTAAACATATAAGATCCTGCAGTGCACCCGGTTCCAGAAATGTTCAACTTTTGTCTTATAAGCACTAACATATATTTTGCATGTGATTAAACCGCAGGATCAGTATAACATGTTGGAGAATGTCATGAGCTCAGTGGCAGGAGGATTTGACCCTTCCTCTAACCTCTACTGCTCTCAGGCTGCCCTCATGGGCTTGGGTGGTAGCCATGGCAACCTGCAAGACCACCATCAGATGAGGCCCAACATGTTTTACTCTAATTGTGGTGGAGGAGTGCCCAACATTATCCTTACAGGTATAAGGGTTTAAAAAAATGAGTCTCATTCATGTACTAAAATTGTATGTAACTGGCAATAAAAGGGAAATAGGATTAGTATGGAAATGTCACATTCAAAAGATATTGTAGTTGATTATCACAACTAACTAGATTTTTTTTTTACCTTACATATGTATACTAGTGTTGTCACGATACTGGAATTTCCAACCTTGATACGATACCTTGAAAGATATTCGATACCACAAGGAAAACTGCCATATATACGACCATACAGATAATTTGATATTATCTCTTTCTTTTTGTTTATTTTTTATAATTTGAGTCATTTTGTTATAATAGCTTACAAGCAGAACAGAGAGGCTTTATTTGAATCATTGAACTACATTTACAAAAAAAGACAAGTATACAGACAGGTATAAAATAACAAATAAACAAATTGCAAACAATAGCACAAATAAATACAATAGAATAAATAGACATATGAAATAAACACGACTTTAAGTTTTTCAGGTGGGTCTGACTGGTATTCAGGTAAGAAATACTACAGAAATGAAAGCAATCAAATGTAAAATAACACTGGAAAGTTTTCATTGTAAAAATTAAATGCAGATTACTTAAAGTTCACATACAGTAAAATCAGTAATATTGTGACATATTATTAAAATTAAAATTTTTATTTGAATATATTGTAAAATGTAATTTATTACTTTGAAGGAATCATTACTCCAGTCTTCAGTATTACATGATCATTCAGAAATCATTCTAATATGCTGATTTACTGCTCAAGACCAGTTTTCTTATCCACGTATCATTTTGAAAATGGTTGTGCTGTTTAATATTTTTGTAGAACACCCCCCAAAAACAAATTCTTACACACCCCAAACTTTTGAATGGTAGTGTGTACATACGGAAAAAAAGGTGTGTCATTGCATTTGTTTTGAGTGTCCCGACAAAAGTGTTGGAGTCTAAAGATGGTATGTAAAGTGGACTAGCCTTTCAGTTTTCCACATCTGTTCTTTCACATCTCCTGTATTCACTCACTTCATTCTGCTCTCTCTCAGACGACTCCAATCCCAGCCTGTCTAAGGACATCAGCAGCGTGTTGTCTGCAGTGCCAGAGTGTTTGGACTCAGAGGGAGGTTTTCCACTGGAGGATGAACTACGTATTGAGCCGCTCAGTTTGGATGGACTGAGTATGCTCAGTGACCCCGATATGGTCCTCCCTGACCCCTCAGTAGAGGACAGCTTTCGAAGCGACAGACTTTAAAGAGCCACATCATGCATGTATACATACATACATACAAGTCCATAGACATGACGACTAAAGCACAGAACCTATAGCACTCAGATTTCTATAAACATATAAAAAAGATCTTTTTTTACATTTTTCTTAAACACAAAGCGCATGCATAAACACTACATGTTGATATGAAACGAATCATCACGTTCGCATGAGTCACCCAGACTCCGTCTCTCAGTGTCCGCCATTGCTCAGCATGCTCCATCTGCCTCCCGAGACACCGCTCATCACTCAACGGATGTGTGAAACCAATCTGGATGCTTCACACGTGCTTTGACCTGTAAAGACGGATGAAACAAACAAACATGCTTGAACACATGAACCTGCCGTGTATCTACTCCTTGTGCCGAGTGACAATCAGATTCCCGAAGCCATAGCAATGCCAAACCGATGGTTGGTTCAGGCCATTGCATTGCTGGCCTAATTCAAAGCCATGCAACCAAAACAAAATGAATGTGCTTGTTTTACACAGTGCTTTTTGATGTTATCATGTCACACCAGCTTTCACTGACATTTCGATAGCAGCAAAAGGATGGGACGGTCTTGAATGTGAAGACGACGATATGACGTGTTATGGAACAGAAGGCGTCGACAGCCGGCCTAATACCAGCCCATATTGATGCACCAAATGCTGTGATACGAGACACCAGCAGGATGGGTTGAGCCTTCCCCCCTCGCCACGCCACCCAACCTTTGTTTCAGTTCCAGGACTAGAACGTGCTTGGTGTCAGCCGCTCTACTCAATCGCCTGGCTCGGGCTACTAAGCTAACCAACAGTTTTTGGTGTCACTGCCTGAAGTTTAGAGCATGCGCTATTATATTGCTGTGCGTCAGGTTCGCTGACCAATCAGCGGTCGCCTTGCTGGCCTGTGAGCCAAAGCAACTCGTACATGCTTCAGGCTGTCAAAACTTAGTCCATTCTTCATAATGTGGCCAGTCCCATCATTCAAATGATAGAATTCATGAGATCTCCTCCTGCACAGTCACATACTAGAAAGACGGAAGAGTCTAGATGATGTGTATAGAGCATTATTTTGCATATTTTTTGTATAAAAAGAAGAAAAACTATGAAAGAGAGCTTTGCCACATATGTATGCCTCACAGTTTTCTGACTAGAATGTATTTTTGAAACAGAAAAAGGGCAAACTGTTTACAAAGATAAAGTTTAAGAACTACGAATTGTGAGTAGGCGCTGAAATTTGTATGATTTTGGTATACATCTAAAAGAAAAAAACCTTTGTATCTCGCTGACATTGATCCAGTCCATAGTTAGCGAAAAGAAGCTTTGGCTATGCAGAACTTTAGCACAGGACTGTCTCAGACGGCTGGAACAATCTAGACCACAAAAAGGAACTATTTTATGTGTATATTTACTATATCTTTGTGCTTATTTTGGATTTTATACAGACTTGTAATGCGGCTTCTAATATGTCGGATGTATTTGTACTTGTTTATGCTCTCTCCCTTTGAACTTTTGTTGTGGACGTCTTTGGTGAACGTTTGTTGTGATGGTATTTTTCACCGTTGTTCAGCATGGGCCCTCTCTCTGCAGCTCTGATCCTTGTGAGGGGTTTTACGGAAAAGAAAACACTTTTAAAACGTGATTTGTGGATGTGGGACACATGTATCATTGTTATTGCTCATGTTGAAGTTTGCACTGATCTGAACAAAATTTATCTTTTGGTTAATATGCCGATTCTGCTGTTTTTTTTCTTTTGGCGAAGATGTTATTTGCAGTGACGCAAGGATTTCCGCTTGATGTTACGCTGTTTAGAGGGCTCTTGCCTTCTCAGCATGTTATGCATGTGAGGACTTTGAAATGAATGCAGTATATTTTGTGAATGACCAAATATTTTGAAATGAAGAAAGACGTCTAAATATAGCTCAGGAATGTATTTTTTCACTAACATCATGAGTGGTCTCCTGCCTCTTGACTGCCAATTCTGGGCAAAATGTTACGCCAGAGAAACTGTTATAGCAAAGATCCACACACTCTTCTATCTGTGTTGTCATCTGTGTAGCTTTCGATTAGAGTTACAGAATTGGTAATAGAAAGCAATAGCAACGTTATCTGTGTGCCATGTCCACAATTTCTTTGGTTTTGTTTTTGGTGTGTATTTTTGCATTCATCAAGGTCATTGTAGAGTTTTGGTCAAGACCATCCGGTTTGTCAAATCAATCAAGTAGTCTCGACTAAAATTCTTCCTCTTTTTGTTGTGCATTGTTCATTGTGGTCCAAGTAGGCAAGAAGAAAGGACGATTGACACAAGCAGAGATTTAGGGTGACATGAAAAAAATTTCCATTATCTATTGTCAATAATAGTGTAGAGATGGATGAAGCACAGCTAACACACGTCACTTTCAAACCAAGCAGGTTTTCTGTTGGTCAACATGGCGAATTTGTGAGCAACTTGAACCCGTTGCAAGACCTGCATGGGGGGAAATCTTTCGCCCTCTTTTGAAATTCCCAATCACGTGGATTCCTATCGAAATGACTGGATTTCGCCAGAAAAAAATCCGCCAAACAACATAAATGTGATCGCACTTCCACCCCCTGCAGCTGCAGCTTTTTTATTTTATTTTGTAAATTTGTTCTTTAGGTGTATTATAAGCATCTATTATGAGAAGAACGGGTGATGCAGACATACACTCTGGGCTGTTGAGCATGTTACTGCATCCTGTGTCTGCTAAAAAAAGTGTGCATCTCTTTATATAACTAACATTGTCTCTCTTATTCTGTCATCATCAAGTTTTCATAAATATTAACAGAGGCATCACATTATAAGAGATGGCGTGAAACATTCTTCAGTGGTTTTCATTGGGGCTGGTGGTTTGTTTCAGCCCTAGAAGAGTCTGTTCCCATCACTCTCTCTCTCACTCTGGGATGAGTTCTTATCTTGTCCTGCCTTATTCTTGCTCTTGACCACTTGCTGTCCCTCTGAGTGTACTGTGATACTTTCATTTTTTTTTATTTTCCATTTCCAGGCCCTGTGCTCTAATGGCAAAAAAGGTGTTTATTGGCTTTTTTAATATAGTCTTCATAACAAGATATTCTGTTTATAGGGGTTTTTTTTGTCTTTTTGTCACCTTTTAAAAAAAAAATGTACAGTTATATTATTTAAAAAATATTTTCTTGTCCACTAGTGTTACTTCCTTTTTTGTAATATGCCATACTGAAATCTTTCTTTTTCTGACATTACACATTTATTATACCAGTGGTTTCCAGTCCTGGTCCTGGGAACCCAGAGCACTGCACATTTAGTATGTCTTCCTTATTTAGCACGCCTGAATCAGATCATTGGCTCATTAGCAGAGCTCCATGAGAGACAAACACAATGTGCAGTGCTGTGGGTCCCCAGGGCCCGGATTGAGAACCACTGTACTACACCACAAGGCGTTTGGTTTGTGAAGTATGTTATAGTGCTTTCCTTTGATTTAATATAAACAAATAAAACTCTTTACTGTCTCAGACATCTGCTGTGGATTTTCCTCTCTGTGACAAGCTTTGTTTTCAGCCATTTTCTCTTCCTTTGATGTCTTTTTATACTATACCACTAGATGGAGTCAGTAAGACATGTGTCATTTGTGCATACAGTACTAAAGGATATGAATGCAGAGAAATGGCTGGAAAGACTGTTCCTTTGCACTTAATGATCATATTCATATATAAATATAAAATATACATACACACACATACCGATCTGGCATGACATTATGACAGATGAGTGAATAACACTGATTATCTCTTCATCACGGCTCCTGTTAGTGGGTGGGATATGTTAGCCAGCAAGTGAACATTTTGTCCTCAAAGTTGATGTGTTAATAGCAGGAAAAATGGGCAAGTGTAGGGATTTGAACGAGTTTGAACTGCAGCTCTTGTGGGGTGTTCACGGTCTTCAGTGGTCAGTATCTATCAGAAGTGGTCCAAGGAAGGAACAGTGGTGAACCGGTGACAGGGTCATGGGTGGCCAAGGCTCATTGATGAACGTGGGGAGGGAAGGCTGGCTCGTGTGGTCCGATCAAACAGACGAGCTACTGGTTCTGATGGAAAAGTGTCAGAATAAACAGTGCATTGCAGTTTGTTGCGTATGGGGCTTTTAAAACATGTTTTAGCCACAGACCAGTCAGGGTGCCCATGCTGACCCCTGTCCACATGAGCATCAGAACTGGACCATGGAGCAATGCTAGATAACACAGCACACCTTCAGGGTTAATGTTAGGATTTTTTTAATGAAGTACAATCAACTTGGAAGTTTAAGTAATTTCAACTTAAATTACATTAAACGGACTTAAAATTAATGGGAAATGTTATTTTGATGAGTTAAAACATAGGCCTATGTTGTCAAATTATTGATAATATAGTTAAGTTCTGGTGACTATTGAATTCCATTGTATGGAAACAAAAAACACTGAGACATTTCTCCAAATATCGTAATTATATTCTATAGAAGAAAGTAATTATTAGGGTTAGGAAACGGTATGTGAGCGAGAAATAGGAAATATAATTTTTGTGGTATAGGCTCTATTTGTCGCTTTTTTGGGAGACTGCACTATGAACAGCATAAGAAACAAGGGTGAATGGTGGGTTGAATTCCTGTGCATTGAGAAGAAATCCCATCTGCTTTGATCTCGTTGATCTGCTAGCCTCTGGTATCTGGTAATCCAAGGCATGACACCATTCGATATTGTACAGTGCTGGTACAAACTGATGTGGGCTGGTCCCATATTTGTTTTTATAAGGTGTGAACAATCCGTTTGGTTCAAATGCAGCAAAGCGTGTAACATGCCTCAAATATGTGGAGAGATGCCCTGGCAAGCCTTTCATTACTGTTATACAGTACTCACAATAATGGATTTTAAAACACAGGTAGCCTAGTAATAACATGTTGGACAAGCAGTGAGAGGAAGAACATGATAAGAGCATGCTAATCTCTTTCACTGCTGGAATTCTCATAAACTCTGAAAGAAGACCATCTATGATGATTCCCTCCACCCCTGCTTACTGAAGCCAAGCTGAACTTTTTCATTTTTGTGTCTTCATTAAATGGAAACAAACTGAGTCAAGATATGGTCAGAACAAACAGTACTGTGGGCTTTTAATAGTTTGTTTATAAGACTGTTTGCTGTGTGATAGATCATAGTTGAGATTTTTTTTATTAGTCAGTATGTATTACACAAGATTAACGGAATGTATAGCTGATATAAAAAAAATGGATGATCAGTAATTTCCTGCAACTTAATTCAGAAAAAATAGAATTTTTAATCATTGGACAAAAAAGCTCCACAAGTAGTGACCTAGAATACTGTCTAACACTCGATGGCTGCTCTGTCAAGCCCACGTCATCAGTTAGGAACCTGGGTGTGCTCTTTGATAACGATCTTTTGTTTGAAAGCCACGTTTCTAGCATCTGTAAAACTGCATTCTACCATCTTAAAAATCTATCTAAATTACGGCACATGCTCTCAATGCAAAATGAACAGTTAGTTCATGCGTTCATGACCTCAAGGCTAGATTATAGTAATGCTCTACTGGGTGGTTGCCCTGCTCGCTTAATAAACAAACTCCAGCTGGTCCAAAACGCAGAAGCTCGAGTTCTTACTAGAACCAGGAAGAATGAAGACATTAGCCCGATTCTGCCAACACTGCACTGGCTCCCTATTAAACATTGCATACATTTTAAAATCTTGCTTATTACTTATAAAGCACTAAATGGTTTAGCTCCCCAGTACTTGAGCAAACTCTTAACGCATTATACTCCATCACGTCTATAGCGGTCTCAAAACTCTGGCCAGTTGATAATACCTAGAATATCAAAATCAACTGCAGGCGGTCAATCCTTTTCCTATTTAGCACCTAAACTCTGGAAAGGTCTTCCTAGCATTGTTCGGGAAGCAGACACACTCTGTCAGTTTAAATCTAAACTAAAAACACATCTCTTTTCTATGGCATACACATAAAAACCTTTTCAATTAAATGATTATTAGGCTGCATTAACTAGGTCAGCCGGAACCGGGAACACTTCCCGTAACACCTGATGTACTGGTTACATCATCAGAAGAATGGCATCTATGCTAATGTTAGTCTCTGTGTTTTATCCTGAGGTTTACTGCAGTCAGCTGTATCCGGGCTGTATCCAGATCAGATGGTGGACCTGCACCCAGACGTAACCAACACATAACCTTGAAGTGTCTACAGAAACCGTGTCAATTAGACTCCCCCTTAAGCTGCCTCATCGACACGGCATCCTTAATAAACCTGTCTCCAGCGTGATGACTCCGATTGTTTGAATATTTCTTGTTAATAATTATTTAAATCAATGTCATCCTCAAAACAACCTGTCTCCATGGTGTTGCCGCCAAACTTTCGAATATTACACTTTAGCAATTGTTTAATCAATACGGCATCCTCAATAAAACCTGTCTCCGGCGTAATGACTCCGATATTTCAATTGGCCAGAGGAGAACTGGCACCCCGACTGAGCCTGGTTTCTCCGAAGGTTTATTTTTCTCCATTAGGTCACTTGATGGGGTTTTGGTTTCCTTGCCACTGTTGCCTCTGGCTTGGCTTGCTCAGTTGGGGACACTACATTTTTCAAATAAATTTCCAAATAAATCTATTTATTAAACTAAATTAACCATATAGACTAAATTACTGATCTAAAGCCCATATTGTCATTGTATGATAATCAAAATATATTCTGTTGCAGTATTTCCTGTTTAACACTGTGAAGCTGCTATGAAACAATCTGCATTGTTAAAAGCGCTATATAAATAAAGTTGACTTGACTTGACTTGACTATTATTCCCTGCTCAGAAATGCTCATTTGAATGGTTGTTCTCAATCAGGGGTCCGGGGCCCATTAGGATGCCATGGAAAACTCCCAGCAGTGCCCCAGTAAGTCTTAAAATGTAATTATATTAACATTTGAACAAAATTAAAGATGTACAACAACTGACAGTGTTTTTTAGTTTATTAGTTTTAGGTTATTTGTACCAAAGGTGCAGATCATCTTAGAAGTAAAATAATATTGATAATAATCCAATTCTTAATAATCCAATCCAAGTATTTAATTGACAAATTCCAGGTGCTAAACTACGCCATAATCCACCAATCAGAGAGTAATCGCAAACAAACTGCCGAACCAGTGGCTGAATTCTGAAATGCATTCAAGCGTACTCTTAATAGGACTGGTATGCTAATAAACATTATAATTATGATTATCTATTAGTGGTCAGTTACCAAATCCACTGAAAGCTGTATTAAATTTTATGATTGTTTAAAAAATGTATTCGATTCCCTTTCTGTAAAACTGCTTTTTTTCTTATTTTTTCCCCACTGGATTAGGAATAGGATGTTTTATACAATTCAAGCCTTTTGTGAAGTTTTCTCTGTTATCCACATTCAAGGTGTTTTTAGTGTTTACCTTTTAGAGCTTTAAGATTTGAAACAAAGATTTAAAGCAAAATGATTTTCACATTTGAATGGAGCATGTTTGCAGAAGGAGCGGTCTCATCAAATGCTTAGAGATCTATGAAAACCTCCTTGATTAGTTTCAGCTATAGACAAAATACCATTCTGATCGCAAATACTGAGAACATTTTCATTTGCATTGCTAAGTGATAAGGGTCTGTTTAAATGGGCCAATGCTTTTTTTGCCTTTTTTTCCCCAGAATGGTGGATGCACCCTGCATGTCCATTAAAACATCTTTCTGTATAACCTCAACCTGAGTTTTTGTGTTTGTTTAGATGTCAACTGGTAACTGACTGACAGATGACATGATCAGGTAAAGTGACTATTATCCTAAGGGTATTTAGTTAGTTTTTAGGGAGGATGCCAGACACTCCTTGTCCTGGAGAGGAATATTCAATCATTCAAAGTTACCAAACTTTTTTCTAAGATATATATTTATTTTACTATATTTTGTTTTTGCAGATAACCGCTCACACTTGGGCTTGTTAAATCCGTTCAAACCCTTGGGATGAGTGCTGTAGGGATTTAGCTGAGCTACTCTGGGTTTATATTCACTAATTGTTTTCCCTCATGCCTGCAGTGGTTTGCATGACTTCATTTGCTCCAATGGAAAACATATTTACACCAATCGTTCCCTATTCCCTATATAGTGCACTATGTGCCTTTCACCATGTAGAAAACAGTAATTGTGTGAACAAGTGACCGATTTCAGCCGGTTATTTATAATCGGGGCAGGACATTTCATATTCTAAAAAGCATTTAATTTGACAGAACATCTGATGAGAAGCTGTAGTGCAGAGTGATGTCATCAAAATCATTGATCCATATTGACGGAAGTGAGAGACTGTAAGATTTGAATGCTTATATCTTCTAAATTTGAATTTTATCACAAATAATTTTGTTTTGGAGCACACTATAGCTTATAGACTAACAAATCCACACAACAAGCCAAAAACCAACGACATGAGGGTAAGTAATTAATGATAGAATTTTTGGGTGAACTAACCCTTTAAGGTTGATTGTGCATGTTCTCCATTTAACTGCTCGCTTTTTCCCTCAAACAGCCATCCTCTCAAGAGCCTCCTGTTTCTTTTATACAGTTTTGTACAATTCTTGATAAATTTGTGCTTAAACTTCCTCCGTACTTTTTAAATTAGTTAAATGGCAAGGGATTAATATCCACAGTAAAATATGAATAATGCTTCTATGGATTTTTCTAAACTGTTCTTGGTTTATATGCTACCTGGAATCTCTACCGTCATTAATGGCTGTGTATCAGTCCGCTCATGTCTTGTTTCCAATAAACGCAACATGCACCATCTTGCATCTCAATCGACTGTACTGAAAATGACCTTAAGTATTGATATTTGTTGCAGCCTGAATGTTTTGCTCAGTGTAATGGACTATTTTTTCAAAAATAAAATGATTTAAACTCAGAATCAGTATTTCATTTCCTTGTGCTTTAATTATCTGGTGAGTAGCCATGTAATAAGCAGGATAATGTGCAGTCAGCCGGTCATTATAGCAGAATTAATGATCAGAACCAAAACACAAAGCAAATCTATTACAAATTGTTTATTTCTCTGACCTGAGTGAATCAATGTTTCATTCCTGGTGTTATTCAGCTTCAAAGTGACTTCACTGCATCACTGACTTTGGGAAGGTTTTATCATGGCTAATTATTCAGGACTAATTTCACACTTGTTGCAGGGCCTCTGAAATGTGTGTTTTTTCCTGATGAATGTCTTGTCCTCATTAGAAGTCTGGGAGGTAAGCAAGCAAGACCTGATTTATGTCTACTTCCCGGACACACTGGATGTTTCGTCACTCATTTGCCACCCAGTATTATAAACAAAGGGGTGAGAGCCTTTTCCACAGGTCATTCAGAAACTGTGTGTCTGGACACGGCTGCTCTTTTTCAGACTTCTGTTTTACTCTGACTGTTGTCTAAAACTTTTCTTGTACTCATTGCTGTATTTGTGACTGTTAGATCAACATAAACAGTAAGAACAGAAAGTCTATCAATAACTTTCTCCAGAGATTTATTTCAAACACTCACTGGCATAATTTTAGCGTACAGTCGTCTGGCTGCTTCTGGGTTCTTTGATTACAATATATTGGCTTAGTGTTAACAAAAATAGCCAACACTGATGTAGAATCAGCTAACAACTACAAAATATAATCGCCTGGAAGTGCTTGCACATGTATATACATTTTTAATGATAAGTACTTCATTTAGGAACTGAGATGTTTGGGAAATAAATTAAATTGAAAGATGTTACTTCCCTAAGTTTATAAACAGTTGCCTTGACTTTGTATTTTTTTAAGTGGGAACCAACTGTTTTGTTACCAACATTCTTCAAAATATCTTCTTTTATGTTCCACAGAAGAAATAAAGTCATAAAGGTTTTTGGAACGACATGAGGGTGAGTCAATTATGACAAAATTTTCAATTTTGGGTTAATCTAAAACTATTCAACTTAATCTTTTGATTTGCTAAATTCTTGACCATTTCCATTAGATTGTTTTGAGGAAATCCTGGTCCATGGTCGTTCCATTCAAGGCTAACATTCCTACAGAGGTCTTGTATGTTATGACAAAATTTAGCAGATTTTAACCCATTAGTGTGATTAAGATACAGCCAACTACTCTGACTGACATGCTAACAGAGAAACATATTGCACAAACGTGTCTACAGACACAAACATACTGACACTGTGTAAGTAATTGTGGACATGATCTTGTGTTGACACAGAGTACAGCTGTGTTTAAAAGCTGTGTTTTATAAAAAAATATATTCGGAAGCGGTTTATTCACCCCAATCTCATCAGGTCCCCTTCCTTTCCTGTATGTCAAACTACTGTGCTCCTCAAGGACTCCACAAAAGCAAATGTGATGCAATGACTGGGCTTGTATTTATTTGTCCTAGAGTACTATCAGTAAATCTTTGCACAAAGGGGCCTGATATAGTGATAGAATCAGAGAGGGGAACTCTATAATTTATCATGACAACTCTTGGGATGGTTTTCACAGCTATGTTGCTGTGAGCATGTAGCCATGCAAATAGCATACATGAAATTACCCGTAGCAGTTCTAGACAGGTGGAGCTGGGGGGTTGCAGGACCAGCTTGTAGTGAACACCGAACCAGACTATTTCAAGTGCCCTATTATGCTATTTTAAAAGCTCCTACAACAGGATTACATGCATCAAACAACAAAAAATCTGTTTAATTTTCTCATATACATTGCACATCACATTTTTCAATGATTATCAAACGTCCCAACAGATAAATCAGTCTCTCTAAATCCCTCCTTTCCATGAGCTTACTCTGCTCTGATTGGCCAGACGGCCCAGTCTGTTGTGATTGGTCTACCGGGTACAGCGCATGTTTTGGAAACTAATGTTCATTGCCATAACTGTTCTTCAACCATATCAATCCGAGAGCGAGTCCAATGATGAAACATTGAAAGATCTAGTTATTCAACCCAAACCTCCATCGCAAGGACATTTTAAGCAGGACGTTTCTCAGAGATACGCTACTCAGTTTGAGGTACATTATGAGATTTTGCATCTGTAGTTCCCAACAAGTAACGTTAAATGTGTATATTTCGAATTGATTGCGGTGCACATGCAGGAACTGTATTAATAACAGTGCATTACGTTATCCCAGCACTAACATGAATGACTGATGTAACATAAAAGTTTGTAAAACAAATCTTGCTCTATCCTTTATCTTTACTCTAAGTAGTAAGAACGACAGACAAGTAATAATCTGGCAGGGGGTCAGAATTCGCGACACCTGTACAACATGTCACATGTCTGTCTTTTTAGTTAGTCTTTCAGTTGTTTTCACCCTGTCAAATGTTCCTTTGTCTAAGTTTCCGACCACTTGTTTGTTACCATGGCTACCCTCATTAGTTATTTTGTCCCAGCTGCATCTTGTTAATCATCTCGTTTCTGTTTGCTATTTAGGTTCCTCTTATTCACTCAGTCTTTCTCTGGTCACTGTTATGTTAAAGGGTTACTTCAGCGATTAGCATTAAGCTTTGTATCAGTAGAAACCCGGGAGTATATTCAAATTATCGTTCTTTCCCCCCTTAAATGACCCTGAGACAAGAGAATTATGTATTTTATTTCTGGAAAAATTCCTCAGATGACGCAAATATCGTAATTTTGCGTCATCGGAGGAGCCAAAAGCTGAAGACTACAGCCAGCAGGAGGCGCTATTTCCACATGTTTTCAACATCACACTCACAGCGCTCGCGGAGCTGCGGAGATTCATGTAAACGGAGCGGTGGAGACCAAAGTGAGTGTTTTAACTTTTAAAATTAACTTCCTATGAAAGTTAAGCTTCCAAAGACATGAACTGAACACGCGCCAGACTGATTACACGCTGTGAATGCAGCCGCGAATCCCGCGCTTACCTCAGCTCATGTGTTGAATGTAATCCGATCCTGCTGCGTTTGTGCCGTGACCCTCAATCGGCTCACTCGCATTATATCGAACAGACACGTTCAGTTTTTAATTGTAGTGTCTCTAACTGAACTGATTTTCTGGAAATGAACGCGGTGGGCAAGTGATCCAGTAATCCAGTAGCCGACTAGCGGCGCCTAGAGTAGGGCAGTGGAGCAGTGCATTCTGGGAATTGTTGTCTTTCATCCCCATGAGACAAAAATACATTTTCTGTGTTTTCTCAGTCTAGAAGGCACCAAATTCAAAAATAATTTCACATTTCTACTACATTAATGACCCAGTTTAAATACAGATTCATCTTCCCAGCGCTGAAGTACCCCTTTAAGTTGTGCTGTTGCCTGTCTTGAGTTGATTTGTGATTAAACCACGTTTGGAACTTGATTCATCTGTATTCATCTTTCTGCCTTCACACACCTGTGACACATAGGCCTGCATTATGCAAATGTCTTTTCTAGTGACGTAGACGCAGTGGGATTTGAATTACAAACGACTTGTATAGGAGGTTCAAATTCAACTTTACAAAACGTTTACATTCACAAACAGCTATATTACACACTGCATGAAAGGGAATATTCGAAAAACCGTAATAGGGGCACTTTAAATGTTGAGCAAGCAATCTTATTGGATACTGATGCAACAGAGACAAATTATTTTACAATATAGTAAACAGATTACACAAGGACCTATCAACCTGCGCCATCTAGAGTTAGATATTTATCCATCACAAGTGAAACATGAATTGAAGTCATAGTTTGCACATGGATTCCAACCAATAGTCTATTGAGTACTTTGAACATCACTTTGAGAAGAGACACTATGCTTGTATGACTACAAGGGAAATTCCCTTTCCTTAGTAATTGTTAGTACATTTGATAGTATTTTGTAAATCTTATTTTATTCTTTTCTCCCCTCACTCTTTTTTTTTTTGTCATGGTGTTTGTGCACATTACTTGCTGAGATTGAGAAAAAACTCTCACACATCTGCTGCCCTTTGGGCTTTCACACTGTGAGATTATTCCAGCTACTAAGCAGCTGTTCTATATTTTAACCTTTAGCTGATGATCCTCTGAGATTTCATTCCAAATCACTCAGCTATTTACATCTTGAAGAGCAGAGCCTCGTATGAAATACCTCCCGGGTCAAAATAGTTGACGTGCTTGTTAATTTTCCTATTAAACTCAATTTAAGTCAGAACATTGTTTGGGGTAAGTAGTCTCTGAGCTAAAACATGTCATGTAACGACCTGTCAACACACAATTAGTGCTTTTCTTCTTCTCTCAAGTAGGAATGAAGCATTTGTTCTCGTCCCTTGTTTGTAAAGCTTAAATAGTGTACATTGTATATAGGACTGGAGGAGAGTACACCTGCCTATATGTAATAGCTGTTATCTGTCAAACATCCACCACATCTGGCATTAACCATTTAGAGCCATCATAAGTGAAGTGTACAGAAGAGGCACTCCTCCAGAGAACTGTTATCATCTCTGAAACTCTCAAACATTTGTGCTATCTGGCTCACAAGGCCTATCCCAAAACAGCCCTCACCATGCAGTCATTCCACTCTTGCATACCTAGTAACTGCAGACAGGGAATGGATTCATTTGCACTGTGGGATACATCACAACTGCCACTAATAAACAGCATGAGAGTTGAAGGCTTGTCAGGTTGCCAGAGCAACTATTACATTTTGCACTTGCTGAATGCAGAAGAGTTGTGTACAGATATCTTCATCAAAAAAGAATGTGTAAACTAGCTGCTGTTTGTATATAATGCATAGCAATAATGTATATGTTTGCATGTGATGCTTGTTTATGAAGTGATTTATGTGTTTAGATGCCTCTTAATTGGACTTTTACACTCAGTAACCCCCAATTTCTGAAAGTGATCTCTGGGTTGAGTGGCTGTAGGGCTGTATAGGTGGAGAGTAATTTGTTTTTGTTTTATATAAAATATATTTAAGCAATAAAACAAGCAGAGAATCACACTTTGCTGATATTCAGACCAACAGCACGGCAAAAAAATGTGAATGTTTTTATATAACAGTAATATAAAATAACAGTAACAGTAATATAAAAGTTATTATATGAGACAACATATTGCTTATTTTTACTATTTTTGCTCCACCAATAAAATTAGTTGCAAACAAAGCTGAATTAACTGTTGCATGTCTCTGATCAACACACAGTAATTGGAGGTTTTGGTTCCCTCGTCCCAAAGTCAATGGGTTTTTTGAATTGGGTTTTGGTTAAATGGCGGAAATAAGGTCTGTGTGAACACAAGCTCAAGACTTTCACGTTTTACTCGACATAAAATATATCAGTATTACCCCACTTGTGATTTTTTAAGCTGTTATGTGTCTTGGAAAAGGCAGATGCTAACAAGTGACTAAATGGGACTACAGAGGCAGTCTGGGTCATTAAACATTATCGTGCTGCACAGATAAACTCAGTCCACTTTTACAGCCTCCCTATGTTGTGCTCTTAAAAACTATTCTAACTCAAACTTTCTGAGGAAATGTTTTGAGATAAAAACTGAAAGAGTTGTTGGAAGCTTAGTGATGGTGATGTTGATGTTGTGGGACGCTGGTGTAGTTTGTTTATAGGCTAGTCTTTAGCTTTTTACTTCTGGCAACTGCATTTAGGCTTCAAAATTCATAAAAGTTGTGGTCCTCTGAAAATTATCTTGATGGACAAAACATGTAAGTATCATAAACTTTTGTTGATCACAAAAAGTTAGTTTTTTACGTTAATCCAGAAGCCTATATGGAAAAACCCTCTTGGGTTTTTGTCGAGGGAACCAATGCGATGCTAACTGCCGAGGCAGTTACGAAGAGACGTCATAAAAATAAAGGTTCATAAATGGTTCTTTGGCAGGGTCTATGGTTCCATGAAGAACCTTTAATATCCAAAGAATCTTTCCGTTGCACAAAAAGTTCTTTGTAGAGCAGAAAGGTTCTTTAGAATATAAATGGTTAGAAAAAAATGGTTCTTTAAAGAACCTTTCACAAAACGGTTCTTCGGGGAACCAAAAATGGTTATTCTATGGCATCGCTGTGAAAACCCCTTTTTGGTTCTTCCTGGCACCTTTATTTTTTAAAGGTGTATCTGCAGCACTCTATTGCATCACCATATTGTCATGTGACTTACATGTGTCCGAAATTGCACACTGAGTAGGTAAGACATTTGCTTTGAAACTTACTTTGCTTTCATTAAAAAAGTACATTCTATGTAGTATGAATGTGTGTTGTGTGAATGAAATTCGTACATAGTATATCCATCATGTTGGCTGTTATGTGACCTAAAGCGTTAGTTACATCACTTCACTCTCATTCACTACTCATTTCCCTTGCCCTCATGGGAGAGTATGTCCATTGAATGCGCACTTGAATCTCGCCAGAAGTAGTAGCGACCATTAAAAAATATGTTTGTGTATAGTATTGATGTAATCCGCAATTACTACAAATACTATTGTTACGTTGTCATTGTCTTGTGACCTACCAGCACTAGTTGTGACGCTTTACTGCCATTCACAAATTCTCTCATGTGATCTCATAGGATAGTAGTGTCTATTGGATACGCACTTCAGAATCTCATCAGAATCTGAAGTAGTAACATACAAATATGTTGAATAAACGATTTAGTTATCGTAAAGATCTCCTGGCGTAATGATGCAACATGCAAAAAGAATAAATGAACCCACTCACACTTTTATGCACTTGAGAAAGAGATGACATGAGAAAGAGATGTTGGTGCGCTGTATTGAGGATTCTGTTGGCAAAATCACAAGTTGAGTACAGCTGTCAGTGTCAGGTTTAAGGGGATTACAGTCATAGACATGTTGATTCTCTGCCTGTTAGTCACACAGGCATGGAACTCTGGAACATTGTCATTCCCAGGATTTTTTAGTCACCTGTATTATGGTTACTAAAGATTGTTTTGGTCATTCTGATTGACCAATCAGTTGGTGGGGTTATACATGTTTAACCTGGATGAATAAACAGTTGAAGGTCAACAAACCAGAAGATACGTTGTAGTTTGTTCCAGAGCTATAGTGGGGCGAAAGGTGGTGAAAATTTCCCCACAGAATGCAATGCATCTGCTACCATTAAAGACACCACTGGGACAGTTAGCAGCTTCCATGCATTCACTCAAATCGCTACACATTCAGTTTTCAAGAAACATATGTTGTTAAGCAACCGCACAAACTTCCATCATATCAGTGAATGACTATGTTTGACTGAAGACAATGCACGGTTTATCCGTGTAAAATGCTAACTGGGAATCTCCTTACCTATATCGTGATTAAGTGGTTGTGAATCAGAGGTTGACTATGTTCATTGAGGAGCATAAAGATGTGGTACACTTGCTAAAGAAATTTCTCTGCAAGCTGAAACTTGTCATTTGAGGCTCTGGGGCACTTTAACAATCATCATGCACTGGTGAAATGCTTAGCAGAGCTGGCATTGCTTTCTTTACTTTTCTTTTTTTAATCAAAGAGCCCAGAGACAAGAGATATAACAACGCCTGGTCTGTGGATTGTATGTGATGATCCATTGCAGTTGATAGGAGTTATTTTAGGGACTGTTTCCATGGTCATGGTTGGAGTCTGCAGGAGAGCTCAATATAACTACAGCTACTTGCTGAGCTGTGGTCTGTTATTGTTGTGATATTTCTACACATCTTCAGTGACTATAAAATAACAAATCAATGAATATTTCCCAAGAATGATCTGCATGGTGTCTGAAACCCTTGAACATCTTAATAACTTTAGAATTGCACAAATCCAATGAACCCAGTGTATTTTTTGTTTTTGTCATGTTTTGGTAATTTCCAATAATATGTGCCAGGCCTATACAACCCATCACAACCCAAAAGTCAAAGAGGCAAATGATATTACAAGAGGAACGTTTAAAATAATCTTTCAAAATAATTTAGGAACGTTTTTATCTAATAGGCTCTGACGAACAGAAATGTATGTATGATCAATATCCTTTTATCAGTAACTGACAGCATATCAATATAAATAGTAATTCCTGTTGTTTAAATTTATTATATAGTTAGCTACTATAAAAAGCACCCTTTAAACGTGTTTTGGCTTTCTCAAAACGAGCCTCAACAGATTGAGTTCAAAAATTACCTATAGAAAATCCATTAAAAAAGTTAATCCCTCTGGACGTAATTTTCTAATTTATACTCTGAAGTAAGCACATGCTTCAACTTATTTGAACTTTTTGTAAGGGTCACAATACAAGGACAATTTAGTACATGCACGAACTACAGCTACTGGAGCATTTAAAATCTGGATTGGGCAACATTCCGTTTAAGAGGGGCGTGTTTACAAGTTTTTCATCGGAATGTAGGCACACACTGGGCTGAGCTTCAGGTGGACGCGGCGGCACGCAATGCGCCCTCATTCACAGTCATACAAACTCAGACTCAGTTCATTTACAAACGCTGAGTGGGTCCTCACAGACGCGGACTGTTGGACGGGTAAACTCACTGCTGCTTTGTTATGCTTGCTGCATGTCTGTGTGTTCTCAAATTAATTTTACTCTCACAGAAGATGCTCTGTACCCATATAAGGAAACTGTAGCCTATAATAGGCTACTGTAAAACATTTTTTAAATTAATTAAGATGTTTTCATCAGTTTAACATGGCACAATAATTTCTGGCATTTCTATTTTCAAGTTTCAACTTGATTTTCTTTATCAACCACAAAATTTGCAATTAATGTAGCCTATTTAAAGTTTATCACTTTGATTTTACTATTTTTAAAATAAGACAGCAAGCAATTAAACGTGACTTAACGATATGCTAAAGAAATGTTATACGCAGTATTATCTCTTCACAGGTGATAGCCTATATCTAGCGACTGGAGGAGTAAATCTAAAAGTGAATGTGAAATCAAGGATCAAGGGTCCTGACCGAAGCGCTGTTATTTTCGCTCAAGGAAAACGGATGTTGTGTGTGACTGAGAGGCTCAGGTAGAGTTCACAGAAACCCACCTGACGACTGAAGATCTGAAGTCTGACGCGTAGCCTGTAGACACTGATGAAACTCAAAGCGCTGCAAAGGTTTGCTCTGTTTGCAATCATGGAGACGCGGGAAGAACCTTGAATCATCCAAATAAGCTGAGACGCTGTGAAGCAGCCTATATTTATTTTTCAATTATTCGTTTGTGTTCAGCATTATAGGATTCTGTAAACAGCTCATCCACTTTGAGTTCTGCGTCTGAGAAAACTTAAGGAAAAGCAGACTACCCGGCAGAAGAAACGCTTGTGAAGCATGGATGTAATTATTTTTCCCGACTTTTTTGATGAGAAAAACGATTGGGATCACACACCTCGTGGTCTTTACTTTATCAGATGAGCCCAGTTTCAAATCTCAAGTGGTTTTTAAGGTGTGACACCTGAAGAAGACCTAAAATGCAGAAGTCAAACAACAGGTAGGCTATGTGAATCACATGCTCCTCTACTGTGTATGGAAACATTTTATTTCGAAGATCATTTTTAACATCTCAGACATCCTCATTTTTGATTAACCCATGTGCTGTTTTTTTAACCAGTTTTTATTTCAGTCACCTTTGCAAATGTTTGTTCCATGTGATCAGTTTAACTGGAAAATCATTTGACCTATATTGATTTATTATAATAGTTTTTCGGCACTACTGGTAATTTTATATCTGCAGCACTATAAATCAAAATAATATAATCATGAGCTTTTGCATAGTTGGTGGCTTGATGTAGTTTTAAGTTAGTAGAATTCTTGGTTGTGGAGAAAAAAATCTTGAGTAAAATGGTCTATTCCTGCATCCAGGAAACAGCTGTATAATCTAATCTTTAAGAGGAGAATATTTACTGTTCGCATAAACTTGAGGTGCTTCAGAATGACCCATAAACAGATTTAAGACTCCAGTTATGTTCAGATTAAGCACTTTTGTGGTTTGTCTGCCAGAAACCTAACGGTTGCAGAGACGCATTTAAGGTTTCTTTAATGTGGCTTCATATGGTTTGACTGTGAACAATATACATACATGTAGCATTTCAACCATTATTAACCCTTAAATGCATGAATGTTTCACCGATCATTATTACAGATTTGTGTCTTTAGCGACAAGGGTCTATATCAAACATGGATGATACCTCCCACGATAATATAAAACTCTCCTGATATAAGAGTAACAATTACAGAAGAATAAAATATATTTGTTACCTTTTAGGCTTGTACGGGTTCAGTTTGAGCAGATGTGTTATACCATCATCACTGTCCTCGTCAGAGCTCATTTCCCAGTACATTCAGCATCTGGCTTATATTCGCCATCTCAAACATATTTTCAAAACTATCATTTTCAACATCTTCAAAGTCAATATTTTGATCTCTGACAGCTTCTTCACCAGATCCACTATCAAGTGACAGTGACGCTAATATGTGATTGCGTTCAGTATCTGTTCTGCAGTAAATCGCTGGGCAATTTCAATTTTTGCTGATGATAGTTCCCATTCTATTGTTTTCTGCCTGCAGTAACTATGATTAAAAATTCACTTCATCATTTAGTATAGAACTGAAGGTGAATTGCACTTATTCAGTCATCAATGATTTAATTATTGTTGTGCAGAAAAAATATACTTACAGTGTTACATGCCTCGGGTCATTAGGGGTCCTATACAACTTTTACAATAAATGGGAAAACAGGCATTATTTAATAATTGTATAATTATTTTTCATGTTATATTGTTTATAATGAATTGATTGAGAAATACTAAGAAGGTTGATGTCTAACTTTAAAAAATGAATGTCCTGGTCACTAAAGACCAAAGGTGCGTTTAAGGGTTAATGTGAAATCATATTGTTTTTATCACAAGGTCATTTTATGTTCTTACCTTCAGGCTACCACAGCACTCAAAACTATCTAAATTAATATCATTATTGCCTTTTAACTATAGACCACTTGACCCTTGACCTTGACAATAAACCAAGCTCTAATATGCTGGACTGTTGAGTGCAGGATGCTGTTGTGAATCTTAATTAAGTTATTAAGTTATTAAGCATTACTTACAGCTTTTGTCTCTTTTTTATCTTGTTTATTCACAGTGTCTATGATTAGGAATGGACATGTAATCAAAGGAAGATGTAGGCCTATTTCATCATATTGTTTTTCTGAATCATTTCTTCATGGGAGTGTATTGTTTATAATTGACCAGTGTCCACTCTAGGCAATTAAAATAAACCTTTAGGCCCATAAGCACATGTCCAGAGACGATTACAAAGAGGAATATTGTATGTACACAAATCTGTGCTGGAGAAAGGAATATTATGCGATGTTTACATCAGTTTCCCTTTAAACTTCTCACGTTTTAAATTCATAGTCCATGCAACAATGCAAAGGAGACATTTGGGCTTTAGCAAAGCTGTAAAGAGTTTCTGAGAAGCTGCTCCTTTGATGAGTCAATCGTTGTGTGGTCTCTTAGTATTCTGACCTCATTGGCGGGAGTCAGACTCATCCTCTAAAAATGCACATAAACATGTTTTCTCAGTGGCGGTGATTTCTCAATGTATAGGACACACTGACACTATTTGTTGTTATGAATCAAGAGTCTTTGATGTAGCGCAACACAACACTTATACCGTGAGCCCTGAAGTCTCTGTCTGAGCTCCATTTGAAAGTCAAATAGGGTGGTTTGTAAGTGGATTTGGTGATTGATTTACATGATTTATTTTCTCTGTCTCTAGGAAACTGTCTCTGTGCCAGGCCCTCACCCTCATTACACTGCTGCTGTCTCCAGGTTGCCTGTCATCTCTGCCTGTAAGATGGTCCCTGTCCCATTACACTTCAGTTTATAGACTATTGCAAAAGTCATTTTAATGTTTTAGTCCTGTCATTCAGTTAAAGTGATTTTTTTTAAGGACCACCTTGAACAGTCAGTTGGGTTTGCTCAGATTGGCAAAGCTCTCTGTCAAGGTTTTGCTCACTTTAACTAGAGTGTTGTCTTTCCCGTTGATTGCCAAGAGCAGAGCTTAATCAGAGCAATCCTGGCAGGCTCATCTAGGGGATTCAGAGACTGGGATGCCACCCTGTATTGTTTCGAAATTGCTGTTTACACACAATGCAGAAATGCACAGTTACGAAATCATGCCGTTTGACTCGTGCACTCTTTTTGATCTTTGAAGAAAGTGTAATGGCAATTAAAATGAACTCCGTTACATTACTGGATAAGAGACAAACCAAATGTCTTTATAAAGATTTATTGGTAACACTTTACAATAAGGGTGCACTAATATGCATTAATTCATGCTAAACTAATGCACAGATAATCATGAGTTAATGTGTTACTAATGGTGAACTAACCCATTTATTAATGATTACTGCATCAGCAACTAATGAAGATTCTACATGATTAATAGATTAAGTAATAATTAAATTGTTATTAGTCAAATTTGTCATAATGCATTAATTCCTTAAAAACATATTATATGAACTAAAAATGTAAATTAATGTGTTAATTACCACAACGGGTCAAAGCCATGCATTTCAACTTCCAGTTGTCTGCTTTAATTAATCATTAGCTAATGATTTACAAAGGTGTCATTATGTTATGACTTTACTTGTTGGGGCACATGACTATTAACTAATTGATTAAGTAATATGTAATTGTGGTTATGGGTTTTGAATTAATTTTTAATTAGTTAATAGTGATGAGCCCCAACAAGTAAAGTCATAACATAATGACACATTTGTAAATCATTAGCTAATGATTTATTAAAGCAGACAAACACATTAATTTACACTTTTAGTTAATATAATATGTTATTAAGGAATTAATACATTATGACACATTTAACTAATAACAATTTAATGATTACTTAATCTATTAATCATGTCGAATCTTCATTGGTTGCTGATGCAGTAATCATTAATAAATGGGTTAGTTCACCATTAGTAACACATAAACTCATTATTATCTGTGCATTAGTTAAGCATGAATTAATGCATATTAGTGCACCCTTATTGTAAAGTGTTGCCGATTTATTTCTTGCAAGAAAGAGCCACAGTCAACACAGTCATCAGTGCCAGTGATTCGAATTTTTCCACTACAAAAGCAAAATTCTGACATCATTTATTTACCCGTAGGACTTTTATTAATTTTTGAAATACATATCTTGGTAACACTTTGCTTAAAGCCTTTCCCCCGGTTTAACAGACAAGGCTTAAGCCTATAGTCCCAGACAAAAATGCACGTTTGAGCTGATTTGAATGAAAGCAACTTGTACTGATACATCTCAAATTAAGTCAGTGCCATTGTTTTGTCTCGTGATGCTCACCAGTAATGGCTTAATCTAAACCCTGTCTGTAAAACTGGACCTTTATGAATAATGAATTTTAAAAGTATTTTCTATTAATTAATTATGCCTAGTAATGCACCTTATAATGCATTGTATGGTCTCATGAATAATTGTAACCAAAGTAATTATACAATATAAAACACATTTAGAAAGTATAATGCATTAAAACACGACAAACAACCAATTTCAGATGTAACGGAATCTGTGAATATTGTAATGCATTTTAACTTTGGTTACAATTATTTATGAAAATAAATATTATATTATAATGTACATTATGAATGCCTTTATAGTGCATTATACATAAAGGCTTTGAGTAAATCAGTAGATATTTGCAATGAAATCTGAGAGATTTCTGCCTCCTTTGAAAGTACATACCACCAAAACTTTGAAGTTTCAGAAATTTCAAAAAGACATGATAAAACATCAAGAAAGCATCAAGGAAGCACATTTGATCTTCCGATTACCAAATTTGATGTGCTCTACTATTCACATTGATCGATGTTTATAAATGAATAAAAATCTCTTTTCAGAATACTTGGATTAAACCGCTCGATTCAAATGGATTACTTTTCCATAAGTATCAAAGTTTTGGTGGAATGGACTTTTAGTTGGACAGAAATTTCTCAGGTTTCATTAAAATATCTTCATTCTTGTTAAAAAGATGAAAAAAATCTTAGGGGTTTGGAACAACATGAGTATAAACAACTGATGACAGAATTTTAGAGGTGCACTGTGTTCATTTTAGCGGCATCTAGTAGTGAGGTTGCAAACTGCAACCGTCCACCACTCACCCCCTCCCTTTCGAGACACATAGAGAAGCTACAGTGGCCAACACAAGACAAAGATGCCGTCGTCTGAGACAACAGAAAGTAGCTAACTAATTTGACCGTATAGGGCTACTGTAGAAAAATGGCGGTACAAAATGGTATAGATATATGTAGATAGAAACGGCTCGTTCCAAGGTAATAAAAACATAATGTTTTTTTTATGTTAGGTCTTTATACACCACTTAAAACATAGTTATGTATATTACATTGCATTTCTGTCAATAGATCCTCATAAATGTTACACACTGCACCTTTAACATTTGGGTGAACGAACCGTTTACGTTTCACTGGTAACTATAGGAAACTTTTGCATGTACTACTTTGCCTTTGGTACCTTCTGGACCTCACCCAGTCATTTTCCCAGTTCCCCTCCCAAAGTATGAGATCCAAGCTAGGTCATGTCCTCCAGTCATTATCATCCTCATTCCACTGGAATGACTTTCACCATCAGTATTAAAAACACAACACAGGACCTATCGACAGGAAACATACTTCAAAGTCAACATATCTTTTTTTTTTAAATCTTGCCTTTGGTGGGAAGCTGGTGTTCTGAAGGTGAAAGGTCGATTTCATTAATCCGCCTTGCCCACGGGCCCCATGGCAGACTGTCATCAACACTAATTTGAGTCTTTGCTATACGATAATGAGGGCAGTTCCAGGTCATTCTGGTATTGAAGATGATGGACGTCGGTCATAAAGCTCTATTGTGTCTGTGTGTGTGCAGTCATCTGTCATTTTAACCCTCACAGATAGACATCCTGACTCATTATTAGAGCTCTATTCACCACAGGTCTCTAGACTAAATAAGGTCAGACAATTCTGACAATATTCAATGATCTCCTGCCATTATACCCTTATTAGATAAATCCAACCAAATTAAGCAAAATCTTCGCTGTTTTTGTAAAATGTCCATTGAAAGGGTTAATCCTTAGGAACCGGTACAAAGTCCTGCACCAAAAAGCAATCATATGTGTGCCAATAAAACATCCCTTTAGGGATCAAACTTGGAATGCAAGTTCAATGCTCTGTTTGTAATGCGAAATCATTTCATTTTGTTGCAACGTGTTTACACACCTCATGTGACTCTAGATGTTGCTTAAATTAGATTTACGTGATACCATAGATGAATATTATTTTGGGAAGACAAACAGCTGCTGTGTATGAGGTTGTTTAACATGATAGAAGACGAAAAGCATGCTCTCCACAACTACATTTACAAGGATACACACACCTTCAGGGGACGGTTAAGCTTTAGGCAACCTATGGAAGCTCTTCACTCTTCATGGGCTGTTACTGCCTGTTTGTCTCGGATCAAAGCCAGCAGCGGATCTAAGAATGACAGAGTAATGTTATCCTCGAAGACGATTAGTGGTGGTCTGATAAGAATACCGCTTGTGTAATGGAGGCTGTGTGCAGTAGAGCTAATGTGGCGTCCTCAGTCACGCACCTGGGGAACACTCAAACACTTCCACAAATGTCAAGTGCAGTCTAGCATGGCCCATGAGCAGGAAATGTTTTGGTGGCCACTTATATCATGTGTCCTCAGCACTAGTGCACAATAATTTCGACTCTAAGCACAGGATACCTTCAGTTACTTAAAGTGTCATGAAATAAAATGCACACTGTAAAAAATATCCTTGGTTTTGCTAAAAAAAAAATGCAGGCAACTATTTGCATCAGACTTTTAAGTATTTTGAAATCATCTTTGTGTTTGACCAAATTGACTAAACATGTCTTCAACATGCACACTTAAGTAATTTCAACTCAATTTTCTTCGTTAACACAACTCAAATACTTTGTGTAGCAGAAACATAATTCAACTGAGTAAGCTCCAATAAAATTAGATGTAAAAATAACTCAAGTGACACTTATACACTTACACGACATGCATTAGTTCTATTTCACTACATGTAATAAGTAGTATGCAGTACAGACGAACCACAATACTGCTATAGACGGTTGCTCATTGAGCAAAATAATTATGATGCACTGTGCCGACCTGTTGTCAGCCTAACGTCAGGCTTCACTCGCTACCACGACGGTAACCCCCAAAACATTATACCTCCAACATGACAAAAACTTTTCTAAAACCCAACTTGATAGAATGTTAAACAATAATGACAAGCCTTCCACTTCATTTATTTTGCTTAAAAACACATGCAGATACATAAATATAACATCTTTTCCTCCAATTAAATCTCACGCAGAGCATTCTGGGAACTATCAATCTCCTTACCCCCAGTAAGTAAATAAAAAGATTAAATAAAAAGTTACAAAATGTTCATCTAAATATAATATTGATCGAGCAGCAAACATCTTCGAAACAACAACGGTCACGCCTGATGTAGACAACACTGTTATAAAATTAATAAAAGTATTAATATTTACTAAAATATGAAATATGAGAAAAATTGCTATAGATTTGTGTTGCAATACGGAAAAATACATTGTCACCATGTGAAAAGGGTTCATTGCATCAGCCAAATCCAGCACTGGATTTTTTTCTCATTAATGTACACACAGCACCCCATATTGACAGAAAAACACAGAATTGTTGACATTTTAGCAGATTTATTCAAAAAGAAACACTGAAATATCAAATGGTCCTAAGTATTCAGTCTTTTTGGGAAAGATGCAACAAGTTTTTCACACCTGGATTTGGGGATCCTCTGCCATTCTTCCTTGCAGATCCTCTCTAGTTCTGTCAGGTTGGATGGTAAACGTTGGTGGACAGCCATTTTCAGGTCTCTCCAGAGATGCTCAATTGGGTTTAAGTCAGGGCTCTGGCTGGGCCATTCAAGAACAGTCACGGAGTTGTTGTGAAGCCACTCCTTCATTATTTTAGCTGTGTGCTTAGGGTCATTGTCTTGTTGGAAGGTGAACCTTCGGCCCAGTGTGAGGTCTTGAGCACTCTGGAGAAGGTTTTCGTCCAGGATATCCCTGTACTTGGCCACATTCAAATTTCCCTCAATTGCAACCAGTCGTCCTGTCCCTGCAGCTGAAAAACACCCCCACAGCATGATGCTGCCACCACCATGCTTCACTGTTGGGTCTGTATTGGACGGGTGATGAGCAGTGCCTGGTTTTCTCCACACATACTGCTTAGAATTAAGGCCAAAAAGTTATATCTTGGTCTCAACAGACCAGAGAATCTTATTTCTCACCATCTTGGAGTCCTTCAGGTTTTTTTTAGCAAACTCCATGCAGGCTTTCATCTTTCTTGCGCTGAGGAGAGGCTTCCGTCGGGCCACTCTGCCATAAAGCCCGGACTGGTTGAGGGCTGCAGTGATGGCTGACATTCTTCAGACAGTTCCTTTGACCTAATGATTCTCATTTGCTCTGACATGCACTTATATAAACAGGTGTGTGGCTTTCCTAATCAAGTCCAATTAGTATAATCAAACACAGCTGGACTCAAAAGAAGGTGTAGAACCATCTCAAGGATGATCAGCAGAAATGGACAGCACTTGAGTTAAATAGTGTCACAGTAAAGGGTCTGAATACTTAGGACCATGTGATATTTCAGTGTTTCTTTTTTAATAAATCTACAAAAATCTCAACAATTCTGTGTTTTTCTGTCAATATGGGGTGCTGTGTGTACATTAATGAGAAAATAAATGAACTTAAAAATGATTTTAGCAAATGGCTGCAATATAACAAAGTGACAAATGTAAGGGGGTCTGAATACTTTCTGTACCCACTGTATATATATATATATATATGCTAATGCTAATTTTTTGAGATAGGAATTTTGGGTTTTCATGATATGCAAATTTTTTGAGATAGGAATTTTGGGTTTTCATGAGCTGTATGCCAAAATCATCAGTATTAAAACAATAAAAGACCTGAAATATTTCAGTTGGTGTGCAGTGAATCTAAAATATATGAAAGTTTAACTTTTATCACAGTATGCTAATTTTTTTAGAAGGACCTGTATATATTATTATTATTATTATTATTTTATTTATTTTTTGCTACAAATTCTAATTAAGTGAGCTACTCAAATTATACAAGTAAAGTAACAAACAGATTTACCGTATTTGTAAAAAATAATGATTTTTTATGTTACACTTACAGCCTCAATGATTCATTTTTATCCTTTTTTTTAAATATATAAAACTGACAACAAACTCCCAACAATCTCATCATTAGAGACTACTAACAAACTACAGTCTGGGTACAAATGACACTTATTCTTATTCTACAAATGACACAAAGAATAAAGGCATACTACTTCATTGTCTTATCTATCAGAATAATCCATTGTGTCATTGCGTTTATGATCAGATGTACCTGTATAAGTTATTTGCATATATATTTAATTTGAAGAAGACATGATGCAATATGTGCACATACGTATATGTTTCTGGTTCATGTTTGGAGCACTAGAGTATAAATGTGTCCATAAAAACTTGAAACACTTGCTCTGGTCCATATACGAACTATGAGCTGCGAGTGTTGTTGAACTCATCGTCGCCGCAGATACTGCTCTCATGTGCGCTCTTGTGTGTTGTTACATATTAAATATTGTTACAGTCATGTTTTCCATGTGTTGGTAATCAAACATTGACCACATCATGGGGAAAATGCAAACAACACTTCTGTGTTATACTGAGGGAAATGAGTCCAAACTGAAAGCCGAAAGACAGAGGTGAACAACCTGATGATATAGATGTGTACTCTCAGCCACAGCAGCTGATCACCACATTCATAACTTTTTTCCCCTTGATAATAAACACGATGAGTGTTATTGCAACTTGTAAATATCTCAGAAATGTTTTAGGGTTTTTTGACCCTTTAATATACATCAAATGGCTTAATAACAAAAAATTCTGTACAAATACTGTACATATATTTTACATACTGTTGTTCTAATGAATGAGCTTGCTGAAAACACAATAGCACAAGTTAGTTGATCAAATCTGCCACCCCTGCTGTCTCGCTTTGTTGTTGGTCTGCAACCTTTCATGCACGTTGTTGTTTATATATTTGCAGTCATCCAGACGAGTAGAGCTGGGAGGTGAGGGGCCACAGATGCGTAGCCAAATGCATTTCATGAATGAGTGGGCCTCATGGGGCCGTTGGTCTGTGTGTTCACGCTCCTGTGGGGGAGGGGCCTCTGTCCGCACACGCACCTGCATCACCAGGTGAAGTATAGGCTTTGTCTATTCCATCACACCATCTTCTCTGCTGTCAGATAATGAATATACAGGTCCTTCTCAAAAAATTGCATATTGTGATAAAAGTTCATTATTTTCCATAATGTAATGATAAAATTATAATTTCATATATTTTAGATTCATTGCACACCAACTGAAATATTTCAGGTCTTTTATTGTTTTAATACTGATGATTTTGGCATACAGCTCATGAAAACCCAAAATATTAGCATATCATGAAAAGGTTCTCTAAACAAGCTATTAACCTAATCATATGAATCAACTAATTAACTCTAAACACCTGCAAAAGATTCCTGAGGCTTTTAAAAACTCCCAGCCTGGTTCATTACTCAAAACCGCAATCATGGGTAAGACTGCCGACCTGACTGAAGTGTGGCAAAAACACTGCACAACAAGAAGAGGTGACTAGACCCTGAGGAAGATTGTGGAGAAGGACCGATTCCAGACCTTGGGGACCTGCGGAACCAGTGGACTGAGTCTGGAGTAGAAACATCCAGAGCCACCGTGCACAGGCGTGTGCAGGAAATGGGCTACAGGTGCCGCATTCCCAGGTCAAGCCACTTTTGAACCAGAAACAGCGGCAGAAGCGCCTGACCTGGGCTACAGAGAAGCAGCACTGGACTGTCAATCAAATTTTGCATGTCATTCGAAATCAAGGTGCCAGAGTCTGGAGGAAGACTGGGTAGAAGGAAATGCCAAAATGTCTGAAGTCCAGTGTCTAGTACCCACAGTCAGTGATGGTCTGGGGTGCCATGTCAGCTGCTGGTGTTGGTCCACTGTGTTTTATCAAGGGCAGGGTCAATGCAGCTAGCTATCAGGAGATTTTGGAGCACTTCATGCTTCCATCTGCTGAAAAGCTTTATGGAGATGAAGATTTCGTTTTTCAGCATGACCTGGCACCCCTCACAGTGCCAAAACCACTGGTAAATGGTTTACTGACCATGGTATTACTGTGCTCAATTGGCCTGCCAACTCTCCTGACCTGAACCCCATAGAGAATCTGTGGGATATTGTGAAGAGAAAGTTGAGAGACGCAAGACCCAACACTCTGGATGAGCTTAAGGCCGCTATCGAAGCATCCTGGGCCTCCATAACACCTCAGCAGTGCCACAGGCTGATTGCCTCCATGCCACGCCGCATTGAAGCAGTCATTTCTGCTAAAGGATTTCTGATCAAGTATTGAGTGCATAACTGAACATAATTATTTGAAGGTTGACTTTTTTGTATTAAAAACACTTTTCTTTTAATGGTCGGATGAAATATGCTAATTTTTTGAGATAGGAATTTGGGGTTTTCATGAGCTGTATTAAAACAATAAAAGACCTGAAATATTTCAGTTGGTGTGCAATGAATCTAAAATATATGAAATTTTAATTTTATCATTACATTATGGAAAATAATGAACTTTTATCACAATATGCTAATTTTTTGTACATGTACATGTTTTCTGAGGAAAATTGGTGAAATAAGAATCAGTGTAAAAGAATAGTTATGCAGAAAAAAACATTCAAAATTTGTAGAGTAAGGTAGAGTAAATTGACCCATGTGGCAAAGAAAAAGTTCCTTTAAGGGTACTCCAGTGAGAAGCTATTGTAGCCCTAAAGGTTCAATTTTAGATTTTTTTCTGACATTGAAGAATGCAAGAACACATCCTGTGTGAATGGCCTTTTTGGTGTTCTGCTTGATCATGCTCATGTGATTTGTTTAAAATGTTAAATACACTAATTTGTTGCATCTGACATCTTTGTTATTGTTTTTCTCTAGAAATCTTGTAGGAGGGCCGTGCCCAGGGGACACCAGGCAATACAAGATTTGTCACACAAAGGTGCAGTAAATTCTTTGACAGTTTAAACAGGATTTCTAATTAGAAATACATTTCAGTCACACCTTATCCTCAGTGCATAGAATCGATTGTGTTAATGTGTAAGTTATGTGATTCTGCTGTGTATTGAATTACTTTTATTGTATTTATTGCTTGGACAAGTGGTCGTCTGGCCTCAAACATATCAGATTTCGAATGAATGGTCTTCAATTTCATAACTTTTCATAACATTCATTTATATATATCACTTAATACATAAGTGTGTTGATACACATTAAAGTTCTCCTATTTTGATTTTTTGAATATTACCTTTCATGTAGTGTGTAATGTTTGTGAATGTAAAAGGTCTGCAAAGTTTCAAAGTGCAGGACAAAAAAAGTTATTGTCTCCTAAAAGAAACAATAAATTCGTAACTACCTGAAATTAGTAATTTCGAACAATTCCAGTTAACATTTTCTGTTACTAACCTACATTACAATGTAACAAATGTGAATAGTGGCAGCCTTTCATCTTCATTGGCTGCCTGCAAATGTCTACTTTGACCCACCCTCAAACACTGTAGTTGTAGCTGAGGCTTGGAAGAGTTTGCTCCGTGTATCACTTCGTATCACTGCGTATTAGGGGTGTAACGGTACATGTATTCATCCTGAACCATCATATTACGGAAAAATCACAGAGCGGGGTCAGCGCATGCTGAGGTGCACAGTGCGCAGAAGTCAACTCTTTCTGCAGAGTCAATAGCTACAGACATTCAAACTTTGTGTGGCCTTCAGATTAGCTCAAGAAAAGTGCGTAGAGAGCTTCATGGAATGTGTTTTCATGGCTGAGTAGCTGCATCCAAGCCTTACATCACCAAGTGCAATGCAGTGCATCGGATGCAGTGGTGTAAAGCACGCTGCCACTGGACTCTAGAGCAGTGGAGACGTGTTCTCTTGAGTGACCAATCACGCTTCTCTGTCTGGCAATCTGATGGATGAGTCTGCGTTTGGCGGTTTCCAGGAGAACGTTACTAGCCTGACTGCGTTGTGCCAAGTGTACAGTTTAGTGGAGGAGGGATTAGAAGAATCTTGCATCTAGAAGAATGGTCAAAAATTCCCATAAGCACACTCCTAAACGTTGTGGAAAGCCTTCCCAGAAGAGTAGAAGCTGTAATAGCTGCAAATGGTGGGCCAACTCCATTTACTCCTATTAAACCCTACAGATTAAGAAAGGGATGTCATCAAAGTTTGTGTGCATGTAAAGGCAGATGTCCCAAAACTTTTGGCAATATAATGTATGTTTACTTGTAATCTCTCAACCAATGTTTCAACCGTGAAAAGACATCAATAAAACAGCTTGAGAATATCTCACGTAGCATTACATTTACCTCAGGCAAGTCATTTAGTGTCCACAGCATATAAGTTCAATAGAGAAATTAACTCTTGAGGGGAGTATTTCACTAAATAAGTTTTTAGTTTACAGCATTAGTATAGATAGATAGAAAGATAGATAGATAACTATCTGTTTAACAACTGTTTAATAAAAAAGCAGTTTTATGTTTAGTTTTCTCCCCCCTGCTGTACCGAACCCATATGTGACTTCAATACCGAGATGCGTACCGAACCATCATGTTTGTGTACCGTTACAAAACGATCTGTACCCCATTTATACACCTGTGATCCCATCACCTGGGACAGATGTTAATACCAGATTTAAATTGGGTCATTATGTCAGTACACAGATGCATGTGTTCTAATGATTTAGAGAGTGTTAATGATTCAGGGCTTTAGCAGCATTATATAGGCGTGTTTTCTCTCCTGAGCTTTGTGTCTGTTACATCAGGAGTGTCCTGCTGACTCTATGGACTTCAGAGAACTGCAGTGTAAAGCTTTCAATGACAGACCCCTGGTCGCTGGCAGCAGTTACCTTTGGACTACCTTTCATGGAGGTCAGTGGAGCATGACTCGTCTCTTTGAAGCATGTGTTGTGTTACTGTGTGGATTTCTCTTTCTGTTACTGGCTTATACTGACTGAAACCTGATTTATACTGCTTTCAGGCTCCAACCCGTGTGAGCTCAGCTGCTTGGCTATTGGACACAACTTCTATTACAACTTTGGACGGGTGCTTGATGGCACACCATGCCAATCAGATCAGGGGACAGTCTGTGTGAATGGAAAGTGTCTGGTGAGTATCTGGTTAAGACACAGTTTCATAATAGGGAATAATCACAAAATGTACAGCCACACCGAAAATGTGCAGGTTTTGCTTTAATTTCTATCTTATTTGATGACATTAAAACATTTCTTTTTTTTTAGTGGATTTTCTTAGAACTAGAAGTGCCACTAGTCTCTGAAACCCTGACGTAATGTTGAATGCACTTCATGTTGTTGGTAACAAAGAATGGAATATTTCTTTGTCTTTGAACTTTTATATCAATATGATTCAAGATTATCCTATTCAAATCAATGTTATCTAAAAATAGTCAGATTATATTACCATATATGTGTATGTAATGGATTTAATTACTTATTTTGTGATATATACCAGCACTATATATATATATATATATATATATATATATATATATATATATATATATATATATATATATATACAGATACACTGTGTGTAGCTGATTCAAGTGACTGTCTAGTCCTAAAGTCATACTCGCGTGAATTTGGTTTCCATCACATGAGGACTGGAAAAGAGAAGCACAGTGGGGCCCAATCATTAGCACCATGTGGCAGATTGAATCCATATGTGTGAAGCACACCTTGCATGTGTGTGTGTGTGTGTGTTGTTGCCCCTCTGTGAGGCCCCCATAATCATGGGAATGTTCCATTGAGAATACCTATTTTAAAAACTACAGAGATTAAGGAAGATGGGCAGAGAAAGGCAAAGCAAGAGATAAGGAGAGACAGAACAGGAGGTCATGCTTTAGGAGGAGGGTTGAACCTCCGTGAAATGGAGTCCACGAGTGGTCTAAAAAGAAAGAAGGGCTTAATTGTATCCTGCAGGAATTGCTGAGGACAGTGTAGTCCTGCACACCTCCCTTCTACCTCTGATGTCTCCTCCTCCACCCCTGCTCTCTGGAGCTTAAGCCAAACTTCTGCCTGAATGGTCTTGATCCCTGCCTGGGCCTCATGATCCTACTCATGTTTGTGTGCGGTGGCTCAGAGAGAGATCTCTGTCATTCTGCTGCCCATCTGTTTTCACCTGCCTCTGTTTGGACCTGTGGACCTGAGCACACAAACACACACACACACATGCGCTATCCTTCTGGGGTTTTTATACTGTAAAAAACGTAAATGTTATCCCCAACACTGCCCCTGCACCTAAACCTACCCATCACAGGAAACATTCTGCATTTTTACATTTTCATAAAAACTCATCCTGTGTGATTTATAAGCTTTTGTGCCCATGGGGACCTCAATTTTGGTCCCCACGGTGACACGAGTCCCCATGAGTCTGTCTGCAGTCAGGTTGAAGTCCCCACCAGGCTAGAAAAACATGTACACACACACACACACACACACACACACACACACACACACACACACACAAACACACATGTGTGTTTGTGTGTGTGTGTGTGTGTGTGTGTGTGTGTGTGTGTGTGTGTGTGTGTGTGTGTGTGTGTGTGTGTGTGTGTGTGTGTGTGTGTGTGTGTGTGTGTGTGTGTGTGTGTGTGTGTGTGTGTGTGTGTGTTTACATGTTTTTCTAGCCTGGTGGGGACTTCAACCTGACTGCAGACAGACTCATGGGGACTCGTGTCACCGTTTTGTCCCCATACCGTAGGGATTACCAGTCCACACACACACACACACACACACACACACACACAGAGAGACCTTTCGGGACGGTGCAGCTTTACTTAAGGTTATGCTCCTGTAGTGGAGGTTAAACAGATTGTGTCTTGTCACTCCTGATAGTCTTTGATCTCTTTTCTTGTCATTAAAACCAAACTTCAACGTTTTCAAAGAACCCACTTTAATTTGAAAAATGTGATGGAGATCAAATTTTTTTTTATCTCCATATTGAAGAGTATATTGATTTTGGTTTCAGTTGAAGGAAGTTGATATCAGAAATAATACATATTAATTATAACACAAAAAGTATTGTGCATTCTGACTTGCTCTGTTGTTTCTACATACACTACCATTCAAAAGTCTGGGGTTTATAAGATTTTAAAGTTTTTGAAAGTCTCTTGTGATCATCAAGACTACATTTATTTAATAAAAAATACAGTAAAACAGTAATATTGTGTAATATTAGTACAGTTAAACATTTATTTTCTATTTTATATAAATGTAATTTATTCCTGTGATGGCAAAGCTGTATTTTCAGCATCATTACCCCAGTCTTATGTGTCACATGATCCTCCAGAAATCATTGATGATTTGCTGCTCAAGAAACATTTCTTATTATTATCAATGTTGTTAACAGTTGTGCTGCTTAATGTTTTTTGTGGAAACCATGATACATGTATTTCAGGATTTCCCCATGTATTTCAGGAATATTCAAAAGAACAGCATTTATTTAAAATAGAAATCTACATTATACATTTTTAAATACTATAAATACTGCAATTTTCATCAACTTAAATGCATCCTTGCTGAACAAAAGCATGAATTTCTTAAAAAAAAAGAAAAAAAAAGTGTGTACATATTCCAAAACAGTGATTAGACATTTAATAGCTGAAAATGACAAACACAAAAAACACAGCATAAGTAAAAGCAGCAAACAATAAACAGCAATCTGCATTATGTATGCTTTAGTTTAGTGCATGTTGGGAACTGAGGTAGGCCTACAGCATGAGGTGCAATTTACAGAGTTAATCCAAGCACACTGATTATATTTAAGATTACATAAATTAAGTTATAAAATCAATACACATGCCAGAAATTATTGTGCAGAGATGAATGGATGAAAACTTTTGCGTAGTAGATGATTAATTTATTTTGAGGATCTTTAATCTTAGATGCTTCACTCTTTAGTAGTGTCTAAATTTATTTCTTGGAAAGTCTCCAAGACTCTGTAGGCCATGAGCTGTTCCAGGTTTCATTAGGAGTGTTGTGGGATGAGCTTGTACTGTTGAAACAGAATGTGACGGTACTTGATATTTTGGCTTCTAATCGCAGGGTTTGTGTGTGTGTGTGTGTGTGTGTGTGTGTGTGTGTAGGAGCCAGGATGTGACTTGATCTTTGGATCACAGCAGCAAGAGGACGCCTGCATGGTGTGTGGAGGCCACAACTCAACCTGCCTTCATCACAGAAGTGTTTATCAAAGCAATGGGCAGGACAATGGTCAGCTGTGAATCTAAATACACTCACATTGACTCAGTAGAACAGAAAAATAAGCTTAGAATTCTACAAATATGCTCAATCTTATTTATTTAACTTCACAACATTAAAATCAATAGTTTTATTTTAGAGTACAATGGCCCCCAAACTGTAAAATTGGACTTTTACAAATATTTTTTAATAATATCAATGTTAAGAACTGTTCTGCTACTTTTTTTTTCAGGATTCTTTGCTGAATAGACATTTTTGGTCAGTTGAATGCGTTCTTGAAAAAAAATCGTACGGACCTCAAACTTTTGAACGGTAGATTAAGTGGTTTCTTGCGGACAGTGACCTCTCTTTCTCTTCTTTATCTGGTCGTTTCTCTCTCCCTCACTCATATCTACACACTTCAAACACTGACACCTCTGTCTTTGAACTTCTCTGCATGAAACAGAACCTCTTTTAAAAGCTTCCTTCATTCTCTCCAACTGAAAATACAGAGCGTTTACATCGGGGAAAACAGCGATAATACTGTCATTGTTAGGCCATCCGAAAACTATTCCATTTCCCCCTCTCCTGCATGTGGATTTCTGAGAGTAGTATAACAGATTCGAGGCTGCCAGCACAACACTTTGTAAAGAGGGTCAAAAGTCAAAGGAGAAGAGGAAAGTTCAGCCTGGGTCGTAATTCTGCAGTTCAGTGCCTTGCAGCGACACAGCCTGGAAACATAGTCTTGTTACGTGCAGGATTGCGCACCTGTTGGTTTTTCTTCAAATGGGCTGAGGCGCATTACTCTATCATCTGTGTTTCCCTGCAGGACTGTTTGGGTATAGTGAGGTCACTATGATCCCGGCTGGAGCCACACACATCAGAGTGACTGATAACAGCAGAAACTATCTAGGTTAGAAAACAGCCTTGTGTGCGATCTCTCCACTGGAGGTTTAACATGTGTTTCTCAAAGCATTTACTACGCCTTTATTAGTGCAATAAAATTATGGCTGCATTTGAAATCGAATACTTCCCTACCATATAGTATATAGTAGGAGAAAAACAGTATGTGTCAAAAGAAGTATGTCCGAATTCACAGTACTCATAAAAGAGTAGACAAAAAGTACCTGGATAACCTACTTCTTCCGGCGAGATTCTGAAGTGTGCATAAGGCCTCGGGAGAGGATTTGTGAATGGAGGCGAAGCGACGCAACTGACGCTGACAGGTCTTGTGATAATGACAACATTGCGAATGTAGTACGTCTGGATTACATTCAAGTCAAGTCAAGTCACCTTCATTTATATAGTGCTTTTTACAACACAGATTGCTTCAAAACAGCTTTACAGTGATAATAGGAAATTAATTTTGCTTAAGAAAAGAAGCTAAAGTACATTTTTGATTGATTAATTTTTGTTGTAAACTGGGAGTTACATTCATACTACACACATTCATGCTATAAAGAACTTACTTTTTTAGCGGCCGTGAAGTAATTGCTTATTCAAAATAAGTAGAGAGTATGCAATTTCGGATGCAGCCAATGTATTTTGCACAATTTTATTTTCAACTATTTTCAAAATCCGGTATGAGAAAATGACAGTAATGCTGTGTTGTGGTAGTCCAATGTTTTTAGGAAAGCCTCACCTTTTGTAAACATTTTTTAAAAGCACTCCAGAATGGCCGCTCTCAGTTTGTGATCAATGGGAACTGGAAGATCAATATTCCTGGGGAGTATAACGTGGCAGGGACCAAACTGCTGTATCGCCGTTCGGCTGACACCTGGGAGAGTTTTGAAGTTCCAGGACCTACTCAGGAGGACCTGCACATCATGGTAAGCTCTGGTTCATGATTCTTTAAGCCTAGTACCCCATTTGTGTTAATTTGTACTGGTCTGACTGTAGGTCTTGTCAACTGATAAGAACTCTGGGATAGAATATGAGTACTGGCTCCCTCCAGACCGCTATGCCCTGTATCATGGGAGAAGTCAACTTCGGCAGCCTCACCATACAGAAAACCACCTGCCATTTGAACCTCCAACCACTATGACTACTACAACCACAACCACTACTACAACACATCCAGCCACAAAACCTATTTTCTGGGGTAAAACCTTTCAATTCCTGGTATTTAGGAATAAGAATCTATCAAGCTTTTGTTTAAATTACATCAAGTGTTGTAAAATTGTATTATCTGTGCTGTGACAAGATCTTGAGATAGAGGTAGAGATTTAATGTGGAGTCCATTTGAAGTTCTAAATGTGATGTCCCATTTGCTTAAAGTATAATGTTAGGAGCCTTTTGTAAATACATCTGTGATTTACGAGGTCTTGTTCTCAGGTCCCGCTGCTCGCTGGCCCCATCAACCCCCCTTTCAACAGCAGCCAGTCCCACGTTTGGAAAGAGATGAAAACCGCAGGAACCGACTGCCTGAAATACATCGTAGAGGTCAGAACTTTATCATTGTTATTAGTGTTGTCACCAATGTTGGGGGTAACGCAATACAAGTAACTTGAAATATGTAATCAGATTACTTTTTTCTAGTAACTAGTAAAGTAACGTATCACTTTTAAATGTACAACAAAATATCAGTTACTTTTTCAAATAAGTAACTCAAGTTACTTTGTTTTTCTATTTATGTATTGACTGACAGCTCTCTTGTCCCCGTGTTGAGAAAAATCAGGAATAATTGCCGAGGCGTGTGTGCTGTGTGTAAACATGATGGTTATTTTAGTTCTAGTATAAATGTGAGCATGCATTTACTCATCTCACTTGCACAAAAAAGAGTCAGTATTCCTCAAAATGAATAAAATACTATGCAAACCTCTAATAATTATGTTAAATGTAACAATTATGTTATTAATCAAACAAACATTGCTTGAGTGAAATGGTAAAGAGCAATGTTATTAAAATGAAGAACAACATTACACTGATTGTTATTATTATGTAAATCATTTCAATTCTCTATTCAGTCCTGCAATTACATACAGTTGTCTCTTTATAATCACTGAAGCTGTCAATCACTTCAGTTCAGCGCGAATTGAGTTCGGTCTACACTGCACAAATAGTCTCTTATTTACATTGTGTTTACATTCCATTGGTTATTATTAAGGAATTTGTGGGAGTGCACTGCAGAACAGAGAGTTTGCACTGAACCGAACTCTGTATTGAGCAGATTCTGACTAATTTGATCATGTGCTAAACAGACGTCTGTGATTGGCTATAATTCTCAGCCCTTCATTAAACACGTTGTAAATAGAAACCTCTGAAGCTTTTCACAGAGCGCGCACAGAAGTTCTGTACACACAGGAGCATTTGAAAGCAGCCATCTATCAGCGGTACTCTGTACTCCTGGTACTCCAGAAAGTAAAGTTTCAGTTGAAAATTTCAGCATTGAACTTGGTACAGAAGTGCCGGTTGCCATGTAAACTCTGTATGTAAAATCTTACATACAATGCCAAACACATAATTTTACATTAATGTTACTTGTTCATTCCCATTGTTAATTGTTGTTTCTACGGATTACCTTTTTTTTGCTATGTCATGAAAACATTTCTTCCTTTTGTAGACCACTGTGGGAAATGCCGCCGGGTTCGTGGTAAAGGTGAGCGCCAGAGACAGTATTGCCAAAAAGATTTTGGTGAGTTCAATCAGAATGTCTCCCAACATATGATTCCAACACAACAGAATTTAGGTTTCATGTACATAATATATTGGATGACAACCATACATTTTTCTGCTGCGACAGTACTTCGAGCAAAAGTGCTGGAAAAAGTCTATCATGGTGAGGAGACCCGCTATGACGTCCAGATCATCCACACATACCGCAACCGCTATCGTCTGGAGCACCGTGAGTTCCTGTGGGCCCCCAACAAATGTGACTGTCCCCTTCTAGAGGAAGGGCACCAGTACGTGTTGATGCTGCGACGGCATATCAATTACGAACGTACTCTCAATCGCATCCTGTTAGAGGAGGACAGCTACGTGCAGCCTTATCGAACACGTGAAGATGGCCTGCTGCGCCCCCTAGAGGAGCTCTGCGGTAACAGAGGTAGCAGGACTCAGTTTAGGGGTTAAACACGTGAACGCTCACACTTTCACTGCACAATTATTCTGAAGCTCAGCTCTTATGCCAAAAAAACAAGGCACAGACAGAAATCAATGATGATTTTACTGAAGCATTTCGCATTCCGCAACAAGGATAGTGGACACTTTGTCGGGATGAATTATGTCCATGGGGGCATGAGGCAAATCAAAGTAAAGAAAGTCACTAAATGAAGCACTTTAGGTGGACTGTCACCTTCTTTTAAAACGTATTCACCAAAGTAAATAATTTACACAATACGATGCCCTTCCTAGCACCACGTGTTTGTTAATGGCATAAAATCACTTGACAGCATGTATATCTTTATCGTGTGCATTTTGATGTTGTTTTTTATATATGTATTTATAAGCTGACAGTATTTCTAGAGGAAACCTTGATTTATATATTGCCATATAATTTTAAATGTGTCACCATCAATATATTTGCTTTTATCAACGGTTATAAAGTCCCTTATGAAGTGAAATGATAATGAGTGTTTATGAGTCACATTTACACATTCAAGATAAGCAGCGTATGCATATATCTGTTTATGGCAGAGCGCTTTTGCCAATGAACAGTTGTTTTCCTCTATTTTTGGCAGACGTTTTTCCCTTTAATCATTAGTAGACTAACTGAGATTGTCCTATTACCTTGATGTGGTTGTTAAATTATAGTCCAGCCTTTCTGCAAAACACACATAAACTCTAGAATGTGTTTTGTTAAAAATATATTTACAAAAATAACTTATCTTTTATGACAGTGACAAAAAACTTTCTAACATAAACATGCAATTACAGCTAAATAGGCTGTCGGTGGGCTATTAAAGTAATTTTACTGTAGATAACAGCCTTTTCTCCCTGTGGCCTCTGATTGGCTTAGAGAGTAGGTGGGGCAATCCCCCAGAGAGCATATATGTACAAGCCACAGATCACTGAATTAAAGCATTGCTCATATAATCTACACAATTTGATAAGCATACATGTATCAAAATGTTAAATTAAATAGGAAAAAGCCTATTTCAGATATTTCCGTATGTCTACACTTTAAGCCAATGAAAATTTACTCTACATAAAAATAAAAATAAACTAACTAAATATACATACATCCAGCTTGTCCAGAAAATGTTAATGTCATATTCCTTTTGGCAATTTCAGCACATCCCCTACAGATATGCTCGTACAGTCTTAAACATGGTTAACATTTTCCGTTCCCATGTTGAATTGCATTCATAGTGCTGGTGATTTTAATCCTAACAGGATTATCAAGAGGATCAATGTTCATTTAATAGAGTCTACTCCTCAGCATTCAGAGATCCTGCATGACCCATTTCCTGTAACCTGCACCCATCCCCGCTGTCTTTGACACTGTTGAACAGTCTGTTTGGTGTGATTCACACACTGACGCTAACGTGGCGGTGGGAGGTGGCCCGTCTCTTGATGCGGGCGCGGCGAGGTCGTTTGTGATCAGACTGGCAGTGGCACAGGGGACCCAAGAGGAGCCACAGATACAGAACAACACAAGCCCAGCAGGAAGAGAGCTTGACCCAGAATGTGGAGTAACTCCCGTGGGTGAAGGTTGTCTCCAGCACAGCAGTCTCATAACTGGGGGAGACAGAATGGCATTATAAAAATTGGTCAAAATTGTGATTTGTGTACACTTTCAGATTATGCATACGTACGTGTGGGTTTTATACTTTTGGCAACAAAATTGCTTTTAAAAATCCCCAGATGTTAACCGATTCTGCAAAACCCTATTTTAAAGATGTTATCAAAATGAAATCCACAGTTTAGGGCCGGCTCTGGCAAAAGCCCGGTCACCCTTTTTCTTCAGCTTAAGAGTTTCTGATTCAATGACCTTAAATAAATAGCTGGAGTGTTTATATTAAGGGTTTTTAGACTCCCAATATATATATTTTTCTCGGTTACACTTTAATTGACGACAAATAGTAACACAGTTTAAAATATTTTAAAGAGCAATAATACACCACATTTAGAAAGGTTGAAATATAATAAAATAGTACACACACATACACATAATATAAACATATAAATACAAAAGTTTGGGGTCAGATTTCTATTTCATTTAAATGCTGAATGCTGTTCTTTTGAACTTTCTATTCTTCTAAGAATCAAAAAAATCATGTCACGGATTTTAACACTGATAATAATAAGAAATATTTCTTGAGCAGCAAATCAGCATATTACATATTACAATGATTTCTGAAGGATCATGTGACACTGAAAACTGGAGAAAACTTCAGCTTTGCCATCACAGGAATACATTACATTTTCAAATATAATCAAATAGAAAACAGTTATTTTAAATTGTAATATTTCACAATACTTTTCCTACTTTTTGATCAAAGGCATGGTGAGCAAAAATAAACTTCTTTTAAAAAATAATTTACTGAGCCCAAATTTTTCAACAGTGTATATATATATCCACCTGCAGGGTCTTCACAGACTTCTGAAAAGACAGTTGTGTGTCTGTGTTTGTGTAAATATAGGTTCTATCCATGAAAACTCTTTTGTTTACTGTTGTTCTGGGGCTTTCTGCTCGAATCTCCAGAACAGCTCAGACGAGCTCTTTAACAACTGACCTGAACCAATTAGTGAGGGTCATCATTACGTAGAGGGAGGCCAGAAAGAAAACAAAATGGAAGAAAAAGTAGCTGTAGGTAACGCGCTGGGTCTCATTGTGGATGACTTTCTGACAGCCTTTGTTCTCGTCAATGACAAACTCCTCCTCTGGCAGGACAGAAACAAAGATGTTAATACCTTGACATTAAAGGCACACTTCACCCAAAAATCTGTCATCATTTACACACCAGCCTGTATGACTTTCTGTTTTCTGCAGAACACGCACGCACACACACACACACACACACACACAATATATATATATTGTGTGTGTGTGTGTGTGTGTGTGTGTGTGTGTGTGTGTGTGTGTGTGTGTGCGGCCAATATATCATTTTTTGTCCATAATGGAAGTTAATGGGAACTGAACATTTTCCACAATATCTTTTTGTGTTCTGCAGAAGAATGTCATACAGGTTTGAAAAAAAATGATGGTGAGTAAATGATGACAGAATTTTCACTTTTTGGGTGAACTATCCCTTTAAAATGTTTGTCAAATGGATATTGTAACTTGTGATATTCTTCTCACCATCTTCTGGCTCTGGGCAGCAAAAGCAACAGGAGGCTTTCTGTTCAGGACAGAACGTGACAGAGATTGTCAGAGACATTAGGAGTTGAAAAGCTCAAATCACAAAAAAACATTTTTGTATAAGATATTCTGAAAGTCACATACTTGGAACTCATAGCGGTACACTTTTATCATCCAGAAAGGTCCAAAGACTTCAGCTAAGTATGAAGCCTCATTGCTGAGAAAGCATACATTTTATTAGCCAAAGTAGACATTTTATTAATATCTCTATTATTAGCAACTCGATACTTTTTTTGCCTACCATGCAAATAGAACACAGCAGTACATAATCGCAGCCCCAATAATGGCCACAGCATTGCCTTCATTTTGAATCTCATCTCTGCTGACTTTGGGGTAACACACCGTCATGTTGACCCCTTGATACTCCACTGAAAACACACAAAACAGAGAGAGAGAGAGAGTGTTATTTATCACTCACTTGGATATCCCCTTTTCTGGATTAAGATTGATTTTCCACAAACCCATCATGGGGTTTCAGAATCATCCCCTGCAAATTGCTTTTGCATTAAAAGCAAATGATCATCTGTTTAAAAACAGCTACATTTAGTGTCACATTTACACGCTCCATTTAGGTCTTGAGCCCATTGTTTCTGAGTTCAGAGATGATTTAGTGTGTGTTGTGTGTCTGAGAGAATTCCTCTGAGATGGGATTAAACTCCCAGCATGCCCCAGGGTGCACTTCAGTCCTTTATGAAGTCATGCAGCAGACAGAGGCTATAATCCCGCTGATAGTTAGGGAACAAGACAGGACACAACAAACACACATACACGCACACCTCGCCATTCACCAAAATGGGGTAAAAAAAAGTGGAATGATTCTCCAGAAAGCAACAATACTGCAATATTAATCAAACCACATACGTGATATATCAACCCAAAAGCTCTTCATCAGACATGATGTAAATCGAATGTAAGAATTATTCTGCAATCCTTTTACAGCTGTCATTTTTCGCCTCTGAACTTCACCATCAACATCTGTATTTCAAATACCCACGTGAAACACCCTCCGCTACATCTGTGTTACATGCTTGAGAGCTTTTCTCTGACCTCAGTCACCAAAGCTTTTCTTTCTGGAAATCTCATTCATCTCTGTCGTATATTGAGCGCGTACCATTCATCACCTTTGTGGCGTGCCACAGATTTCCTCTGAAATGCACCACTAATGGATGAAATGATGTGAGAGGGCGAACCAGGAAGGGTTTTGCGGGCTCCACTGATGACCTTTTGTTAATGACTATGTGATTACAGCCAGTTTGATTAACTTTGCTGAGGGATGAATCAATTCAGTTACTCCGATAGAGGTTTGCATGCATCACTGCATGGAGGCTGCGCTCTGACCTTGAAACGACAGATCAGTCTGTGATTCTACATTGCTCTCTATGAAGCATTTCAGTGTTCCATAAAGAGCTGAAAGTATTCAAACAGGCCACCAATCACTCTTCAAGTGCCCTGCGTCGTGACGGTGACTGGCTGGCTAGTTTCTTGGCTTTGTGTTGACAGGTAGACAGGCTCACACATGCTGGATCCAGGATTAGTGTTTTTCCATTACAATCAATGATAAGTGTCTAATGATCTTGCAAATGGGTGACCGTGTCATGTTGCTTGATTCATCAGCAATGTAAGTTATGATCAGTTTTAATTTAGAATTTATATAGCCTACTGTTTATCTTTATTATATTTTTAGTTTTTATTTTAGTTTAGGTTTTAGTAATTGAATTATGTGAGTCATTTTTGTTTTTTAATTTTTCTATTAAGCTTTTTTTTTATTAAAGTTTAAGTACTTTTAGTAGGCCTAATTCAACAAATTTATTTTTACTTAGTTGCCAATTTAGTCGACATTTCTATTTTTTTGTTTTCTCATTTATTTTATTACAGATTTATATAAAGTAACGAAAATGTCATTTGTGTATACAGTTTCTATCTGTCTGTTGGCATTGCAGCTATCTCCTGGTTTTAATAAGTGACTTGGGCTACATTCCTTCATATTAATATGAGACTAATTAGTAGGCCTACAATCTGGAGGAAGAAGAAAAGAGCGGAGGGAGAGTAGTCTGAATTGGGTTCTGGCAACTTGTAACAGCTCACACATTGAACTCAACGCGCCAGCCGCGAGTGTTTCCAATTCGCCGGGGGTCGAATCAGCTGGTGCGGAATCTTTGCTAACCAACGTCTTGTGCGAGAACGCCGCGTGTGACATATATTTACTAAGCGCTCGCTCATCTGAACAGATGATGTCTTGTGAGGACGTCCTGTGAGAACAGCGATTGGCTCTTATCTCAGATCTTCCCCGAGGTAATTGGTCGAATCACGGACACTCTGTTTATGACCTCTACACTTTACTGTCTATGCCTCTACAGTGAGCCTTCCTCAGCTGTATCCACAAGCGCTGCTTAAACGTGGATTTATATCCTTCAAGACTGTAAATACTTCACGTCAATGGTGAGACTAAAAAAACATATGGGTGGAAACAACATTAATATGAATATAGTCTACATATTTTACATCGACCAGATGTATTTGTAAGATAATTGTTGCTTAGTTATTTAGTAAATAAGTAAAAGCCTCGGCCAAACTCTGGATCAGCTCAGATGTGCACATGCATCGTTGTCTGCATATTACATTACATTGTTAAAATTAAGATTTATTCATCATAACAAACATACATGTTGCAGTAAAATTAATTATTGTTCACAATCCTTTTAATGGATTATTTTAAAATCCTTTTATTTTACTTTCAGACGGACAATTAAACATTTACCCAAACTTTAGCTTTAAGTTTACTAAAATATTTAATTTTACTGTGAGATAAAAAAATAATTAATAAACAAATCACTGAAGCTGCTTCAAAAATTAGTGAGGGTAGGCTATAGTTCAGGTGTAATGTGTAAGCAATGGCTCCATCATAACAAGAACAGAAATGTATAGTGAGACATTTAATATTATTTACAAGTAATTTATTTTACAAATAATTGGAATAGAATTTTTGATATGAATATTTTTCAATCAGATCTTTTTCATTTAGGCTATATTGCTTAATATGTATCTACAGTAATTTGACATGTCATATTTGTGTCCCGTTGCTAAACTGTAAACCCTAATTCTCAAAATATTTAATTTAAACTTAAATTAAACAAATTAGTTCAGTTAAATTAACTGTTATGAGTATTTAGAAATTTCTTTTCGTTTTGAGTTGTGTGAACTAATTTCCTTTAATTTAGACTGAAATAAGTTTAGCTGAAACTGGGCTGCTTTTTTATTTTATTTCCCAGCATGCTTTGCCCATGGCACTGGAAAGGGAGAGTAAAAGCTAAAATTAAATGTTATATAATGTTTTTTTGTGCAAGATTGGATTTGGACAAGGGAGATTTAGTATGCTAATTTATGCTAATTTAGAAGAGTTTCTGTTAATGTGGGTTTTTGGAGAGTTACCATCATGGTGACCCAAAACTTGATAGTTAAAATTGGGAACATCATATCTCAAAACATTTGATGTTACAGTTTTTACAGTGTTATCAATTGGTTTGTCTCAATCAGCTTCTTAACTTCCTAGGTTGTGAATCAGAATATTGTATTGGCCTACATGAATTCGGGCACTGGTAAGGACAGTAAGGACCCTGGCTCACTACACATTGGGACACTGATGAATGTCCTCATCAATACTGGTATTTATGAACAACAGAAGAACTGATATCTTTTTGATAAATGTGTATTTTAAATGTTTTCTTTCTACTATTCTGAAAGAAGACATGTTGTGGAACTATCTCGATGGAACAAGCAAATCTTATTTACCTTTTTCTGGTGGGCGGCTGGACAGAGCAGAGAAGGTCAGGTACATGACATAGCAGCAAATGATGGAAGCCTGCAGGAGACCTGAGCGAGGCTGCTCTGAGAGGGAGAGCAAAACAAACTGTCAACTTAAATGACTAATCATTCATATCAATTTTATGGTTAAATTGTTGCAAGAATATTTCCACAAACTTTTGATGTATTCATATCTAAACTACTGATATAAACTACTAAACTATTGTTTTTGTGAGAGAACAGAAACAAATGCAAAATGAAGCACTAACTTTGCTGCACACAGGGAGTGATCGCAATAAAAGACATGATGGTGCACAGGGCCAGGTTAGTCCACAGCAGGGCTTTATTCAGGTGGCATCCCGCTGGGTGAGTGTAGTATTTGTACATGAAAGTGAAGGCCATGGTGGCGATGGTGTAGAAAAAGAGGGTAGCACACATGACTGCCACATACCACCTTTTATTCTCAGCTGCACCGGTTAACCTGGCAATGAGAGACAGGGGAGAGTCAGAGTGAGTGAGGTCAATGACCATTCACTGGCAGTAAAAGAAATCCTATTATGTCCGTTGTGTTGAGATGACATTCTGCCTCAAAATGGATCGAGGTAGACTCCACAAACATCTGGGAAAAGCTGTTTGTCAGAGGGTGAATGGGGAGATGAGTATGAATGCGTGTGTATATGAATAAGTGAGATACCAGAGCGAGAATCAGGAAGGGAGTGAAGGACAGAGATTATCTAAAACTCTACAACTGTGGAGGTTGATATTTTATCATTCCTGAGCGAGATGTGACTCAGACATGAACCAGATGTGGTTCTTCATAGACTGGTAATGAGCGCCTGTCGCCTTCCTATACAGTAGTTATTGTGGGTTGTACCCATACTGTTGCTGTGAACCTCACTTACCAGTTTTTATTCCAGGTATGAGCAAAAGCTGTGATGAGAATAAGTTGAATTAGGATAAACGAAAAGCCTCCCACCACTCCAACGTAATGCCAAGCTACATGGAAAGAGGAAAAAGAAGAGAAAACAAAACAGTGAAATACATTGAAATGTGATTTGCTGGGCTTTATTATTAATCAGAACGAATTCTTTTAAATGTCTAAATTACACATAAAAACCATTTGTACTTAAAATGTCCCACTGAATTGAATGCAACATTGGAACATTTTCCAATACATTTGTATGTTTTGTGTTTTGAGTGAATCCCCACTTTGTGTGCAAATGTAAAGCGTTCAATGTGTCTATAGGGCCACCTGGAGGATTGAAATGAGAAGTGAAAATCACATGATCCAAACTGATCATCACCAGAGCAATGAGCCAAGACTGTAACATAATTACTTTAAGCACATAATCACTTTAGATAGTCGATTCATTACACATCACACTTTGATCAACACCTCCTTTCCCATATCAGTAGGGATGCACTATATACTGATATTATATAGTTATATTTGCCAGAATTAGATACACATTTGTTTTATATTGAATATTTAATTGTGCATTTTTAGATTTAGATAACTTTTGCAATCATTGTAATGCTCATTTAAAGTAAATCTTCAAATGTAATAATTTAATCACAATGTTAAATTCAATGTTTAGCAAATCTCAAAAAGAATATGCGTTTTCATACAGTGTGTTGTGATGCTTTCAGTGTCACACGATCCTTCAGAAATCATTCTAATAAGCTGATTTGCTGCTTAAGAAACATTTCTTATCACTCTTGCTTAATATTTTATGGAAACTGACCCCAAACATTTGAATGGTAGTGTAATTGATTTATTGGAATCCGACAGAATTTTAATATCAGTTCATCACTATTATTTATCAAATATAATAATTTGTTTCACAGATGAATAGCTCACCATGCAAAAAGGATTCTGTGGGAATAAAGAAGGCAGCAGCGATCATTCCAAGCATGGTGATGAACTTCAGAAACCAGAACCTAAATGAGAATGAGGAGAATAAGTGTGTGTTAGTTTATTTATATGAAGTAACTTAACAAACCTACTGATAAACATAGACGAGGCAGCATGTACACCATATTTATGGTCCAAGGATCTGGTTAACCCTTGTCCATATCATGTTCTCATGTTCACCCTCAAGGATAAGTTCACTTTAAAAAAAACATTTGCTGAAAATTTACTCACCCCCATGTCATCCAAGATGTCCATGTCTTTCTTTCTTCAGTCGAAAATAAATTAAGGTTTTTGATGCAAACATTTCTCCTTATAATGGAGTCAATGGACCCCAAACGGTTCAAGGTCCAAATGACAGTTTCAGTGCAGCTTCAAAGGGCTTTAAACAATACCAGACGATGAATAAGGGTCTTATCTAACGAAACGATCAGTCATTTAAAAAAAAAAAATCAAAAGTTTAAGTTTTATAAGCACAAATGTTGGCCCTGACGTCATGTGATACGCAGTTACGTTGGAAAGGTCAAGCGTGTTAGGCTGAAATACCGAGTCGTTGTTGAGTGTGCACATACTCAGTCAAATGGTTTTGAATCCTCCTTCTGCTCATTTGTAAACACTGAATCAGTATTTCCACCTTCGGCAAGCGTGACCTTTTCAACGTAACTGCATATTACGTGACGTCACATACACATATCACAGAACAGAGCAAGCCGAACATTTGTGCTTATAAAACTTTTTTTAAATGACTGATCGTATCGTTAGATAAGACCCTTATTCCTCGTCTGGTATCCATTATAAGGAGAAATGTTTGCATCAAAAACCTCAATTTATTTTCGACTGAAGAAAGAAAGAAAGACATGGACATCTTGGATGACATGGGGGTGAGTAAATTATCAGCAAATGTTTTTTTTAAAGTGAACTAATCCTTTGAGAACTTAACAACCTAACGTCTCCACAAATGCGGTGTAGTATTTAATCTGTAGAGCATTTAAAAGAAGTTGAAGCGAAGAGTCAAAGCAACTCTCTGTTGTGTTACAGTGCAAAGGAAATATGTTACCCATTATGGATGATGGCTCGGAAATCCTGACTGGATTTCACATCGATGAGGAAGATGGCCATCATCAAGTAGAAACAAGCTGTGCCGAAACACACCCTGTAGACGGCAGAGTAGCCCACCAACATCTGACAGTCTCCTCCACCATGAGCCTCATCACACACCACATTAAAGAAAGGCACCTGAGGAACAGAGATGTCTGTTATTGTGTAGGGGACAGACTGCTGTAGCTGGTGTGTGTCCTGCCAAGCAGATTAGCCAAGATTTGACTGGATGAGACTTGATACAAATAAAGCAGAGTTTTGGCTGTTTACAGCACCAGCACAAATAAAAGTCGGTTAGGTGAATGTAAACCAACTGGAGCCTGTGCAGCTTGTTAGAAACTTACATTCTCCCTCACCGCCTCGGACACGGTTTTAGACAGCATGAGGCATGAGACAGTGCAGGCCAGGATGTGGAATAACGTGTACATGACCCGCGTGCTGGATGATGACTTGACGGGCGGACAGAAGGAGCAACACAGGGAACATGGTGCCGGGCCACAGCAGCAGCATATCTGACAGAAAGAAAAGCAGACCAGTCACGGTTTGGGATTAATCAAGATTGCTCAAAGCATCTGGATTTTTCCTGATGGATCAGGGCTGGTTGCCTGGATGGGGTCCAAATATCTTTTATCCTCAGCTAAACCCAGAAGCAGAGATTGGTCTGAAACTCGGTTCCCACTGACAGATTAACAGTCCATTTTTCATGGGCGTAGACTGGATCTTGAACGATAGCAGGGCGTGTTAAATGAAAAACATAATCTTTCATTAATACTGTGCTTCTATCGGATATCCTGTCACAGTTATACTTTCTGACTTGAGGGGGAAAGTCGTCAAAATTGAAATGTCAAGATTTAGTGATAATTGACCCAAAAATGAAAATTCTGTCATCATTTACTCATGATGGTCAAAATCTGTAAGGCATTAGCGTTAGTTCTGGCAGGTCTTGTTAGTCAAGCTCGCATCAGCCGATTCACTCCTACCTATAAGAATATGACGCCTATCACAGCATATCTATATAGGGTCCATTCAGTATTATCAGCAGCTATCGAGTAGCTCAGTAGCTAACTACCCTCCTCCATCCCCAGCTCCTCCTGTCGCCCAGTCAGAATTTGGCCTTCTGAAATTCCTCTTCAAATCTCACTCATTTCTCGAATTGTGTTGTTAGATTAAATTATTGTCATTATGAACATTAACGTCATTATGACCATACCAGGAGGACCAAGTCAATGAGGACCAGTGTTGTTTTGGACCTCATTAACTGTAATATTGGACAAGAACAGTTGAAACATTCTTTAAAATATATTCTTTTATGAAAGAAAAGAAGAAAGTCTTACAGGTTTGGAATTAAATTAAGGTGAGTAAATAATGAATAAATTATTATTCAATTACAATGTCACAATTGTCAATTACTTCTAATTACAGAAACTTAGTAATTTGTAACATAAACACAGTAAAAAGTAAAAAAAAAAAAAAAAGTAAAAATGAAGACAGTCCAACTACTTATTTAGTAGCAATGGAACCAATTAATTGTATCTATTTCAGTAACAATCCACAGCTAACATAGCGAATGCTAAATATAACTTATTTAGCATGTAAATGTAATAACATTTATTTAAGATAAGTAAGATATTACTTCACTGGCATCAGCACTGGCATTGCTTATATAGTCAATGTAATGTTTACCTTCATGTCTTCAGAACAATAACCACAAATACTTCAACATAACTGAAACTCTTAACATTAACAGGTCTTCCCATTCACTAAAAAAACAAAAACAACAAATAAAATAATGAATTCAAAATGTATGCAAAATGTCTTATGCAAAGCATGAAGGGAACTAGAAATCCACTGCCGCAATTTCCAAAGTTACCAAGACAATTTCAGTTACTTTAAATAAAAAAAATCTATTAACACAGAAATTTGAGTTTACATTAGATACAATATTATGTTAATGATCAACAAAAGTTATAATTAAATCACTGATTTTTTACTTGCAACCATGTATTTAAACCTGCAGTCCACAAGTTTTACCTCTTTGTCGCAATCTCAGTTTGAACCCTGAAATTGCAGTTATTCAAGTTATCTTCTTTACATGGGTTGTGCATCGGCACTCCTCCTGAGCACAAAATAATCTAACGTTTTGAGGTGTATGTTTGAGGTTGGTTGTATCAATGCACCAGTTGTCAACGATGATTGTAATTTTGAACTTTCTGGATTAAAAGTCACCATCAAAATGATGATTTTAATTACAACTGCTGTAAGAGGCCACAAATGATCCGCCACCTGCAGCATCCACACACGATATAGCCTACTAGCCCAGATTTCTTTATATATACAAATGTGCTGTAATGACGCAAAGACGAATGCCGGAAGCTCGTATATCCAGTGGAAAGCAACCAGTACCATTCAAATTATAACACATTATTACACGGTTTCCATTTTGAATTGAGCTAAGGTAAAGAGATAATTTTGAACACTGGCTGGTTACTTGCTCAAAATTAAATTTTGTATCGATTTTTTAAACCAAACAAAGTTACAGACCACAGCTTTAAGATGTGGTAACAGGTCCCATGAATTAATTTTTAGAATGAAAATGGAAAATGTGGTGTAAAAACCCACATTTCTGAACATTATTGCGCTATCAGAAACGAAGATTTAAAAAGTCCGGTAGCTCAGTACTTTGCTAACTTTAGACATTCGGTATCTACCTTACAATATGTAGGAATAGAAGTAGTAAAATATCCATATATATTTTTGTTATTATTATTAATGCGTGTTTAAAATTTGACTTTCACATTGTAGATTTTGTGTGCCATGATTTTTTAAGGTCATGAAAATAAAGTTTTGAATTGTCTGACAAAGAGCCTGTGTGCAGGAACACCAGTCTGTGAGACCACTATTAAAACTCTTTGCAGATTGGTGTGCTGACTTTTTTTTCAGAATGTTAATGGAATAAATTAGTTTTAAAGTGATGGTGACAACTTATGAGAGCAGAATACCATGATACCATGACTCAGAACATCTCTGTTTGTGGATTAGAAATATGAATTTGAGGGGTGACGACATTTGATCCCTTATATAAATGAATTAACAAACGTTTTATTATTGATTCTCACATCTCAGAAGTAAGGAGGGTGAAAACACACCGACTCTTAAAGCTTATGATGATAGAATGAGTCATTCATCCTCTTAATTTCATTTGACAGAAAGCATTTTCCATGATGCCTGTGTGTTGAGAGAGGAGTTTTACCTTATTATACCAAACAACAATTGATCAATAGTTTTAACAATGCAATACTATTAGCAATTATCATATTTTTTCAGGGACTGTTGATCCTAATGCAGACAACAGTGATTGAACTCAACCTCCAGTCACTTAAATGAGTCATGTAAATGAAATGCAAGGATAATTAGTTAAAACTGTAAAATAGAAACATGGAGCTCATAAATTGAGGACTGTCACAGAGCATGATGACAAGTTATGCGACAACCTGTTGATAAACTGCATCACTTTGCAAGCTTGAAAAATTAGGGTCTGCGGTATTTAATCTAAAGTCTATTGCCTTAAACAAGCTTTCATAAATGAGTATATATTCCACATATAGTGCTCCATAATAAAAATCGTATCATATAATGTAACACAACGTTTATGTAATTCTATGGCAGCTTCACTCATATTTAGGACAAAAAAAAAGCCAAATCAGCCAAAAACAGAAAATATACATTAGAAATTAGCAAGTTCCTTATGTTCAACATTCATCATAAATTGTCTTTGAGTTCTAAATTCTACAAAGCCAGATTAGGTTCTGGTATAAGAGAAGAATTGATGCTTGTGTAAAGTTTTTCTTGTGTTCCAGTAATTAGATCTATGAGAAATAAGTATTATCTAAAAACAGCTGATATGTCATTGCACATCTCTCATCACTGTGAAATAATATCCATCTCTCTCTCTATTTCTCTCTCACCTGATAAGCCACCATGTTGAGGAAATAGTTGTAGACACCGGTGTGTTGTAAAGCTTGAGCAGTCGACATGGCTTCTTATTTGTCAAGGATGCTTAATTATTAAAACAAAACCTTCATAAAGAATGATTGGAGAAAATATCTAATTAAAAAAAGTATATACTATATAGCCTAACCATTGAGTCAGGACAATTTATCAACTGTAGTCCCTCAGCTTTACCAGCGAAACTGGTGCTCAGCTAGTTTCCTCTGCGGGTGGGTTCCACGGATCCACTGTACACTGTACACCCTCATGTTCCTTTCGTTGGATCGAGCTGCCTAGTTGGATCAAATTGTGCAAGTAGAGTTTGTGAGCAAGGGTGGAAGCCCAGTTGCCCTCCCTCCAGTCGCCTGTACTCACTCAGTGAGATTAGTCAACAAGAGCAGCGGGAGGAGGGGGCAGGTTCCATCTGTCCCTCCCTTCCCCCAGGCCCTCGCTCCAATGCACCGGCTCCAGAGCACCCTCACGCACAATTGGATTTCTCCAGGGTCCTAATCGGTTTAGGGTAAAATAATGTAATTACTTGCGATTTTGTGATTTCACTCGCAAGGTAGACATAACTTTGAAACCCCCTATTTCTGGAGTGGCACCTGTGCAACTGCTCACTTGTCTGATTTTATACAGGCCACATATGTAATCTGGTCATTATGCTTTGACCCAGAAACAGGGGAAAGCGAATGAAGCGGGTGTTTGGAGGAATGCACAGGAAGACCGCCATAGGTCAAATCCTGCATTCTTTTGCATACATTGCCCACATTCTCAAAGTGAAATGGGGGTACACTTCAACAAACCCTAGCAAACCTCACATAATACACCGTCTGCACAATATGAGACGAGTTGTTTCAGTTGAACATTATAACGAAGTGGACATCATCACATATGTGATAGTGTGTCATGTCTCTGTAGTGTCACTGGGCTGTGTTATGAGTTTGTAGCGTGCAGGGCTCCCGTTAGCTCTATATTTGGGTCAGTGTGTATCTCTGAGGATGTGTGCCCGGGATTATCCTGGAGTTTTTAGTCCTCGTCTCAGCCTGGATGACCTTCTCTCTCCGGTAGAGTGACACACTAATCCAGACAGCAGGGTCTGACAAACATGGTCCCATCATCAGCCTTCAGCATCATGTACAAAAGTGACATTGTACATATGGTAAAAACAGTTGCAGTGTTGTTTCAGAAATCATGCTTGAAGGGACACTTCACTCAAAAATAGAAAGTCTGTCATCATTTACTCTCCCTCATGTTGTTTCAAACCTGCAAGCTTGCGTTCTGCAAGTGAAAGACACTTTGTGGTGCCATCCCAAAGAGGCACACAATCTTTTCACTGACCTTTACCTGGACTGTTCCAAGACCTGCCTATCTCAACCTGAGCTGCTGAGTCTTTAGCCATTTTCAGAAAACGTCTGAAGATGCATATTTTTCGTCAACACTTGACCCATTAATACTAACACTTACTATTCTATATATCTATTTTTTTAAGTGCTAACAATAAGTCACAGCATTGCATACTGTTGCTCTATTTTTGGTTTGATTGCTTCTGTTGTTCTCCTCATTTGTAAGTTGCTTTGGATAAAAGCGTCTTTTAAATTATTAAATGTATGCAAATTGAAGAACGTTGTGATCCAAATGATCCAGCTTTCCTCTGACATTCACAAAGAACATGTTCTTTAACTTAACAAAAAAAAAAAAATCTTGATACATTATCTTCAAATGTGGTGCAACTGTAAACACAGCCAACAAGGAACATTCTCAAAACTAACATTCTTGCTCTTTGGCTAAAGGTCCCCCAAAGGAACTTAAAATTTAATAATAAAATGTTTTTTTTTTCTTTCTTTTTTTTCTTTTTCTTTCTTCTTTGACATATATGCTTCAAATACAGTGTGAACTGCTGAAAAATGTGCAAGGCACAGTGCAAATGTGAAAGATGTCCCTCTAGCTAATATATATATATATTTACATAGACAATCAATTAAAAAGCAGCGCAGTGAAATAATATATATATATATATTTCTTTTAAATGTGACAGTTAACTGTCAGTAAGTAGGCCTGGTGCAGTAGTTTGACATATTTGTTAAAGGGATAGTCTACACAAAAATGTTCCCATAATTTACTCGCATGAAAGCCATCCTTAGTGCTTATAACATTCTTCTTTCAGACCAATACAGTCAGAGTTATATTAAGAATGTCCTGGCTCTTCCAAGCATTAATAATGGCAGTGAATGGCAGCCCAAAATTTGAAGACCAAAAAAGTGTATCCATCCATTATAACAGTAGTCCACACGGTCCCAGGGGATTAATAAAGCCCTTCTGTATTCAACTCAAAATGCTTACATGTCCGATGTCATCGTCACGGCAGTTACGCTTTTTCTATAAGTTGAATATGGAAGGCGGTCTGCCGGAAGCTATATGTTTTACTTTATAACGTGTTAAATATGAATATTTTTCTTACAAAAACCCATCGATCCGCTTCATGTCTTTATTAACCCCCCGGAACCGTGTGAAATACTTTTATAATGGATGGATACACATTTTTTTGGTCTTTAAATTTTTTGATGCCATTATAAAGCTTTGAAGAGCTAGGGCATTTTTTAATAATACTACGATTGTGTTCATCTGAAAGAAGAAAGTCACATACACCTAGGATGGCTTAAGGGTGAGTAAACCATGGGGTAATTTTCATTTTTGGGTGAACCATCCCTTTAATGGCCATGAAAATCTGTCTGAAAAATTAATAGCAGGACATGATTTTAAAAGCAGAACTGTGTTATACAGACACTTTTCAAGTTATTGTTGTGTAAGTACTTCTCTCAGGTCAGACTCTGTGTACTGTTCCAGTCTGGAAAGAACTTTTCAAAGTATTGACAGTTCCACAGAGTCATGTGGCCAAAACCTTGTCGGGCACAACATCATTACGTAACAGTGTTCATGGGATGCAGTTCTCAGAGTGGCATGCTGCACAATACAGCACAAGCACTGTATTCATCTCTCTTAAGAAGAGGACATGTCAATGAAATATGTAAGGAGAGAATCAAATATTTCTATTTGTAACTAGCATTCTGCTTTATGAATCAGCGTTATGTGTTCTGTAAATAGGTGCATAACAACAAATGTGTTACTAGGAACTGCTCGTTTAATTTAGCAGCTTTAATCCTTGGTTAGCTAAATAACACAGGCATGAACTCTTCTAAACCAATTAGAGTCTTTTAAAGTATACAGTGCATATTCAATGAACCTCTAATCTCTCCCTTAGAGTGAAACACCCAGAATGACTGGAGGTCTTTTCACTCGATAATTGGGGGCCTTGTGTGAGAGAGGGACACTGGCACACTGTTTGAACAAAAGCACAATGTACAATGCAAATCACTCATCTAGCTCCATGAGAAACATCTGATCTATGTTATTTAAAGGGTTAGTTCACCCAAGAATGAAAATTAGCCCATGATTTACTCACCCTCAAGTCAACCTAGGTGTATACGACATTCTTCTTTAAAAAACATTACAAATGTCCTGGCTAATCCAAGCTTTATAATGGCAGTGACTGTTGCTCTGTTTTTGAGCATAAAAGTGCATCTATATCCATCATAAAACTGCTCCACACGGCTCCGGGGGTTAATAAAGGCCTTCTGAAGCGAATCGATGCGTTTGTGTAAGAAAAATATCCATATTTAAATCTTTATAAAGTAAATTATCTAGCTTGCGGCAAATCGCTTTCTGTATTCATCTTACGGAAAAAGTGTAGCGCCTGCGCCTTGCTACGTCTAATGACATTGCACACCAGTTACACTCGTCAGACGTAGTGTAAACATTTTGAACTGCGAGAGGCGCGGGCGCTACAGTTTTAAATACGGAAGGCGATTCGCCGGAATGTTTCATGTTTCATTACATCTGAAAAAACATCATCAGATGGAACCATAAAAGTCATCCAGCAATAATTATTGGAGAAAATATAATACCAGTACATTAAAAAAAAAAAAATTATATGTACAGAACAAATATTCTTGATAAAAACTAAAATCATATAAAGCATGAAGGAATTTTCCTCTTCCATTAAGAGAGCCAACACTTTCCAAAACATGACCTGGTCTACTCACTAATTTGACAGCCACAGCTCAATCCCATCCTCACTGAAGTGTACTGCCCTACTAGATGATAAAATCAAGCTACATTTTAGGTCAATCTCTAAATGCTAATGCTCACATTGTGCTACCATCACATACAGGAAAGCTTACTTGTGCCCAGCAACAGCGACAACGCATCACTTCCCGCACTGATCCGGCTATCAGAGGAAATCTCCAAGTCCAGTGGCTGTCAGAGATCAATCGTACAGTAGAATAAATAGACTGGTAATGATGGGGAAAGGCTTCCTATGAAACCTTTGTAACATTCCTCAAAGACTGTAAACATATTCAAAGGAAAACAGCTGAGGAGAAGAGCAGGTGCTGCATTTCAGGTGTGCTCTGGAAAGGCGTCCTTTTTGTTAAGATGATTATAAGTTGAGGAGGAGGTGGAAAACCCAGGTGGACAAGAAAGGCACGTAGTAGTAACAGTGTTGCTAAACCTATTAAGGGACAAAAATAGTGAGGTGAAAGCTTTGGAACCTATAAACAACATCTGTCTGTTTATAAGTGAGGCTGTTTAACTCATTTAATCTCACATTTTTCCCAGACATGAAAATATCCAAATGATGTGTCATTAGTAACCCCTTTGAAATAATCAATAATAATACTTTTTGTTTTGTTTTTATATATATATAATTTTTATGGAAAAGTGTGTGAAAAATTGTGCTTCGTGGTCGGACTGGTGGGATAATGTGTTTACTGAATTAACATATTTCCGCAGTTAAAAAAATAATATATATATCTCAACCCAGTTATTTTGAATTATGTTTCATCACATTCTTGGATTACTATTATACATAAAACCCTCATACAACACTAATAGGAATACTGAGATAAAAGATACAACCATCAATGTATTTCAAAATTGTTACTTTATTGTAACATATATCATAACATTGTTTATATATATATATATACAGGTCCTTCTCAAAAAAATAGCATATTGTGATAAAAGTTCATTATTTTCCATAATGTAATGATAAAAATTTAACTTTCATATATTTAAGATTCATTGCACACCAACTGAAATATTTCAGGTCTTTTATTGTTTTAATACTGATGATTTTGGCATACAGCTCATGAAAAACCAAAATTCCTATCTCAAAAAATTAGCATATTTTATCCGACCAATAAAAGAAGTTATTTTAATACAAAAAAAGTCAACCTTCAAATAATTATGTTCAGTTATGCACTCAATACTTGATCAGAAATCCTTTTCAGAAATGAGCTGCTTCAATGCGGCGTGGCATGGGAGGCAATCAGCCTGTGGCACTGCTGTGTTATGGAGGCCCAGGATGCTTCGATGGCGGACCTTAAGCTCATCCAGAGTGTTGGGTCTTGCGTCTCTCAACTTTCTCTTCACAATATCCCACAGATTCTCTATGGGGTTCAGGTCAGGAGAGTTGGCAGGCCAATTGAGCAGTAATACCATGGTCAGTAAACCATTTATTAGTGGTTTTGGCACTGTGAGCAGGTGCCAGGTCGTGCTGAAAAATGAAATCTTCATCTCCATAAAGCTTTCCAGTAGATGGAAGCATGAAGTGCTCCAAAATCTCCTGATAGCTAGCTGCATTGACCCTGCCCTTGATAAAACACAGTGGACCAACACCAGCAGCTGACATGGCACCCCAGACCATCACTGACTGTGGGTACTTGACACTGGACTTCAGGCATTTTGGCATTTCCTTCTCCCCAATCTTCCTCCAGACTCTGGCACCTTGATTTCCGAATGACATGCAAAATTTGAGCGACAGTCCAGTGCTGCTTCTCTGTAGCCCAGGTCAGGCGCTTCTGCCGCTGTTTCTGGTTCAAAAGTGGCTTGACCTGGGAATGCGGCACCTGTAGCCCATTTCCTGCACACGCCTGTGCGGTGGCTCTGGATGTTTCTACTCCAGACTCAGTCCACTGCTTCCGCAGGTCCCCAAGGTCTGGAATCGGTCCTTCTCCACAATCTTCCTCAGGGTCCGGTCACCTCTTCTCGTTGTGCAGGGTGTCAATGATGGCCTTCTGGACAGCAGTCAGGTCGGCAGTCTTACCCATGATTGCGGTTTTGAGTAATGAACCAGGCTGGGAGTTTTTAAAAGCCTCAGGAATCTTTTGCAGGTGTTTAGAGTTAATTAGTTGATTCAGATGATTAGGTTAATAGCTCGTTTAGAGAACCTTTTCATGATATGCTAATTTTGGAATGTTGGGTTTTCATGAGCTGTATGCCAAAATCATCAGTATTAAAACAATAAAAGACCTGAAATATTTCAGTTGGTGTGCAATGAATCTAAAATATATGAAAGTTTAATTTTTATCATTACATTATGGAAAATAATGAACTTTTATCACAATATGCTAATTTTTTGAGAAGGACCTATATATATATATATATATATATATATATATATATATATATATATATATATATATGTATTATAATTATAATGCAATAACCAGACTTATTTGTACAATTAGAATTTTTTATTTAATGCATTATTCAATGTAATTTTTAGTGCAACCTTTTCTAACAACTGCAAATTAATAGTTCATATCGTATACCTAATGTGTACCAACATGTTTAGAATGAGCACACTCAACAAAACTGAATAATTGTGGATTCATATTAATAATAGACACAATAAAGATAATGTGTACAAAAACTCTTTGTCATATTATGTTAACATACTTTACTACCTTTTGTTTTGGAGCTTTGATGCAGCCATCATCTTCTGATGGTGCATTGCAAACAAGGAGTAAACTGCTCTGGTAATGTGATATTTAATATTTGCAGGAAATGCCAATTGAGCATATTGTGATAAAAGTTCATTATTTTCCATAATGTAATGATAAAAATTAAACTTTCATATATTTTAGATTCATTGCACACCAACTGAAATATTTAAGGTCTTTTATTGTTTTAATACTGATGATAACAAAAACTTGAATTTTATGTCGCTAAAAAAAAAACCTCAACATTGCATATCCTATTTGCACACTATAGTCAAAAGTTGAATTGTTTGTCTCATGAAACGTTTTATAAACTAAATGCCTAAAGTCAGCAAAAGTCCCTGTTGTAACAGCCTGAGTGAAACAGCTTCCCAATCAAGAAATAAATGTTTTTCCCCCATTGGATTTATATAGACCAGAGACATCTTGTTCTACTGTGTTTTTGGATTGTTCTGCTGACGAAACACTGTCTGCTGACGAAACATTGTTCTGCTGACGAAACACTAATTTTGTCTGCAGCTATATTCATTTTGTCTACAGCAGTTTCCAAGAAACTGCAGTAGATAACTAGACAACATGAGTTGTGGAAAAATTATAAGTGATCTATAGGAACTTTATACAGCTTTTTACAGCGGGTGCCTTTTAAAACACGGAAAGTATAACTTTATCCCTCACAGCCTCGCTGTTCATACCTGTCATGGCGCTGCTCTCAAAAGGTCTCGTGGTAGTGAGTGACAGGTTGTCCCGCCCTCGCGCCGGGATAAACATGTCATCAGAGAAGAGATGCTGTTGTAAATGGAAGCCTGGAAGCAACCTGTCTGACAGTTGTAAGTCCTCTAGTAGTTGGAGTCAGCCTCGAGTTGAGGGACGGACGGCAAGATGGCGGGCTGAACACACGTGCTCTCACTAAGCGGCCTAGTTATTTCCCGTTTTCTAATATGTAAATAGTCTAATTCTCAATTACACCTACCCAGAGTAAGAGTTAAATTTCGTGCGATTGTTACCAACCTCCAAAATGCGAAAATCTCAACAGACAACCCATCCAAAGATTGTTATTCCTCCGGCTCATCACATGGCTCAAACTTCAGTTTCAGAGATGGAAACAGAGACTGCTTCATCAGATAAACGACGTGATTCCTCTCACTTTACACCCACTAAAATACAGACGTCGAAGAAACAAAAATCTCAAGAAGAGGACGTCTCTAACGTTACTCTGCTGCAAGCCATTACTGCCCTAAATGCTCGCTTCGATTCACAAGATGAAAAGTTAGAAGAAATGGCGAATCAAATACGACGCAATAGCATCATGATAGCGGAAATCTCCAAAGCTGTTGAATTTAACTCCGCTGAAATTAAAGACTGCAAAGAAAAGTGCAACGAGATGAGCAAATCGGTCATGAGTTTGACTACTACTCAGAGCGTACTGGAAAACAGGACATCAGATCTTGAACGATACAAGAGAAGATGGAATCTTCGGATCAACGGCATGAAAGAAAAGCCCGATGAGGATGCCCGCAGAGAAGTGATGGACCTGATTGCCGAAATTGCTCCGCACTTGATACAGAAATTAGACGATGTTATTGACACAGTGCACCGGATCGGTAAGAAGGAACCAGGAAGACCAAGACAGATGATCGTACAATTCACGATGCGGAAATACAGGGACGAAATATGGAAATCCACGAAAAACTCGTCTGTCTGTCTAAACCATGGAGTCAGATTCGTGGAAGACTTCACGAAGGAGGATCGAAACGCCCGTGCAGTTCTGTGGCCACTGATTGCTCAAGCACGGAAAGAAGGCAAAAAGGCGTACTACAGAGGTCCATTTGGTTATATTGAAGGAAAGCGCATTGACCCAACGAAATCCTGCACTTGAACTTGCTTACGGGTAGGATGGTGTGAGATATGATAATTCTGAGAAATACTAGGTTGTGAGATATGTACTCGGTTAGTTGTTACCCATTTAGTGCATATCTGATTCGAGTTCGTTATCAGTGTTTATTCGTTTTCTACTTTTATACGTTGTTATTTTATGTTTCCAGTTAAGTTACCGTTTTCATTACTCTCTTTAAATGTTCGGGGCATTCAAAACAAGGTCAAAAGAAAGGCTATGTTTTTATTTTGTAAAGGAACTGGCTCGAATTGTATTTTTTTACAAGAGACACACTCTACTGCTCAAGGGCGCTGTAAAGGGTGGAAGGTTAGGACGATTCTAAGGGCCCAGGCTGATTTAGGGCCCAGAAGAGCAGACCCCCTTTTTCTTTTATTTCTTTTCTATTTTTTTATACATACATTAAATGTGCTAGGGCCCCTCATGCCCTAAATGTGTATTTGCTGTCCATTTTGACCATAGATTTTATATTTAAAATGTCAAAATATCAGTCACAACCCCCCTCCCCTCTCACAATGGTTCATTCCACCTGCGCGGTCCGAGCTAGATCGCTAGCGTCTCTTGGTTATTGCACTTGCTATGATGAAGCGCAGACAGTGATACACGCACGCAGGCATGTCACATCAAAAGTCGGGGCATCAAAAACGGAAAGAAAAGAAGGAAAGAGAAGACAGAGAACGCCGAAGTCGACAGTATGTCTCACAGTTTTTCAAAAAGAAAGGTAGCTTGCCCTATTCCTGTAACGTTATTCCAAAACTTTCAGAGATACTTATTTTTGTTGCTACGTATGACCTGCTTTTATCTAGCTAGCTTAGTAAAATAATTACTGAATTATGATTTACATCCAACATTACATATCTGCTGTGCTGTCTTCGGGTTATCATGTCTCGTAGACACAGATTCAGTGGCTGCTGCTCTCCTCCCCACGTCCCACATCCCCCAGACGAACAAGGTGAGCCTGAGCGCGAAACTTCACAAAGAATGAAGCCTCTAAACACGTCTTATCTACTGTGTTCGCCACATGAATGATGATAAACAAAAAGTAATCTACACGCTTCAAAAACTACAAAATCAGTTTGCCGTGTGTGTCGTATGTTCTGTGAAGTGACAGTGCTGCTGCTACGATTGATGCTGTCTTACGCCCGTTTCACACACCTCCGTCTGCAGTGCATGTTGCGTGTGTATTCTGTGCCGAGCAGCACGAGCTGTTGTGCTTTCACATATGCTGCGTTTGCAGTGCGCAACTGATCTGCGGTTGTATACCACAAACACAGCATTAATTCATTATTTTTCATTTCAAATCTAAAAGTTACTGAACATGGCTCACCAGAATTGCAATTCTCTTTGTTTACACTTTCATAGATGTCAGGTTTTAAAGCACTCATATTTATATAGCCTATACTTTAGATGTAGCTCACGCAAGTGGCAAAACATTTAAACATTGTTTATAGCCTAAAATCACAAGCATTTTAAATTAGAAACTTACAATATGCTATTAAAAAACAGCCGACTCTGCTTTTCTTTCGTTTTTAAACCCCTTTAAAAGGAATCCTACAGATCATAAAGAACTTTATTTTTTTAATCTCCAAGAAAGGACGAGTGCTATCCATTATGTCACATTTTTTTTACCTAAATGTCAGGTAAGGTGTCGTTTCCATTCCTTGCTTTACCCAAAAAAAGAGAGAAAAAGCCATGTGTAGACTTAGTAACAAGTAGACTTTAAATTATATGCATATGTGGTGAAATTACTATGATTTTCGCATCAGTACGTGTTTATTTTAATGCGAACAATGTTCTGTCACTTTAATGCAGTAGTGCAGCACAGCAAAAAATAGACTCTGTATGAAACGATCGCCGCACTGCTGCAGACGCATCGCACCTGGAACGCACGGCCGGACAGCATCCGCGTGCAGTGTGAAAGCTGTAATCCGTTAACATGGGTACGGAAAAAAATTCCCACCGCATACGCCCTGCAGACGGAGTATGTGTGAAACGGGCGTCTTGATGTTCTTAATATGAACAAAATGCCCCAGAAAAAATAATATAACATAAAATGGAATAAAACATGTGTCTGTAGTAACAATTGGCTATAAGGAGTTTACAAAATAGATATTTTAATATTTTATATTAAGACATTATGTTATGTTCTGTTATGCTTGCAATTGAGATAATAAATGTTCTCCCTTTTATGTAAAGTACATCTTTCTATATTTTTTTCTTGTTTTTGTAGGCTTTGTACTCATCTTTAGACATTTTAACTATGCAATGTGCTAAGTATCTTTTTTAAAGTATACAGGGCATGTTTATTGGGTTAAATTTTATCTGTAAAATTGTAGGGGGCCCAGAAATTTTGTTTTCCATAGGGCCCAGAATTTCTGGCGGCACCCTGCTACTGCTGCTGATGCTGCTTTTTGGTCGAGTCAATGGGGAGATAAAGTGTTACTAAGCCACGATCCTCCCACTCTGCAGGAACTGCGATTTTGTTTAACAACTGCCCAGGAAAGTGATATCTGTTAAAACTGATTCCAATGGACATTGGGTTGCAATGGTTCTGGATATTGAATCCATTTTTTTTATTTTGGTTAATGTTTATGGTTTTAACAATGCAAAACAAAATCAGCAGCTTTTTGCTGATGTTTCTTCTCTAATTTGTGATTTCAAGAGATTATTTCCAACAGATAATATTGTCATAGGTGGAGACTTTAATGTTACACCAGATGAAACTCTTGACAGACATCCACCTAAAAGTAGTACCCCTCAACCAAACTCTATGATTACTCATTTGTGCAATAATCTTAAAGTATTGGATGTATGGAGACATCTTAACCCTAAAACCAAACAGTTTTCTTGGTTCAGACCCAATGCCTCTAGTAAATCGAGGATCGACTATTGGTTAATTTCAGATAATTTGTTACATTTTGTTAAGGATTGCACTATTTCACCAGCACCTTTAACAGATCACTGTGTTATTATCTTGGATGTTAAGCCAAAATGTAAAATTTCACATAGTAAGGGATATTGGAAATTTAATTCTGATTTGCTTGTAAATGAAGGATTTTGTGCAAAGATAAAAGATTTAATTAGAGAAATTGGGAATAGTAATGATTTCAGTTCTCATAAAGCTAGATGGGAATTCCTTAAATTTAAAATTTGTGAATTTTCTATAAACTATAGTAAAATGCTTGCTAAAATAAGAAGACAACATGAACACAAGATTATATCTGAGATTAATAAATACTGCAGTAAAAGTGCACTGAGTAGCTTAGAAAAAAGTAACTTTATTTTGCTTCAAACACAACTGGATAACTTATACATTAAAAAAGCTGAAGGTGCATACATTCGATCGAAAGCCAAATGGATAGAGGAGGGAGAGAAAAGCACGTCCTATTTTTGTAGGTTAGAAAAAAGACGGCAGTCAAAAAACAGTATTGTTTCCCTAATGGTTAATAATGCTGAAATTACTGATCCTACAATAATAAGCAAAGAAATTCATAAATTCTACAGTGACTTGTATCTGTCTAATTTTTCTCCAAAGGAGTGTGATGACTTCTTTGAAAAAATTATTAATTTTATTCCTAGGGTCGATTTATGAATTAAGAGATATTTGTGATGCACAATTATGTATGGAAGAACTTGATTTAGCCGTTCAGAAACTCAAGTCAAATAAATCCCCTGGTCCCGACGGCCTTACAGGAAATTTTTATAAATTTTTTGGGAATGATTTGAAAACGTTACTGTTTAATGCTCTTATTGAATCTATTGAAGATGGTTCTTTGGGCCCCACAATGAGTCAAGGCTTGATTATTTTAATCCCCAAACCAGATAAAGATCGTAGATTCTTAGATAATTTCCGCCCAATCACTTTACTTAACAATGATTACAAAATTTTTACACACGTTTTTGTTAATCGATTAAAAAAGGGACTTAATGGGGTCATTAATGAGGTTCAATCGGGATTTCTTAAAGAAAGATCCATTCATAATAATATAAGACTAGTAATGGATATGGTAGAATACAATCATTTGATAGAGGATGATGGATACATTCTTTTCTTAGACTTTAAGAAAGCCTTCACACATTAGAACATAGGTTTTTATTTAAAGTATTAGAAAACTTTGGTTTTGGTGAGCCCTTTGTTAATATTATAAAAATGATTTATAAAGGTATGAATAGTTCCATTTCTCTTCCTTATGGTACATCACATAATTTCCTATTAGTCGTGGAATTAGGCAGGGATGCCCTTTATCCCCTCTTTTATTCATTTTGGCTGCAGATATGTTGTCTACTTTAGTTATTCATGATCAAATGGTGCAAAAATTGAAAGTATTTGGTAAAATTATAGCAATTAGTCAATTGGCAGACGATACTACCTTATTCTTAAAAAACAAAGATCAAATTCCTCTGGCTATTTCATTAGTTAATACTTTTTCTAAAGCATCAGGACTCCAGCTGAACTTAAGTAAATGTGAACTTCTTGCCCTACATCAGAATGATATCACTTGTCTGCATAATATCCCAGTTAAAGATAAGGTAAAATATTTAGGGATTACAATTACCAAAGACCAGAAAATAAGTACAAAAGAAAATTTTGATAATAACTTACAAAAAGCAAACCGGATATTAAATTGCTGGTTACAAAGAGACATTTCAATTTTTGGTCGAATTTTGCTAACCAAAGTTGAATACTTATCAAGATTGATTTATCCCGCTCTCTCTTTAGCTCCCCCTCAAATTTTATTAAAACATGCTCCCAAAAAATGCATAATTTTATTTGGAGGCACAAAGCCCATTATATTAAAAAAGCAGACATTATTAAATCCTATGAACAAGGTGGTTTGAATGTAATTGATTTTGAAAACATGAATATTTTGTTAAAACTTAAATGGTTAAAAATTTTTCTATGTAATGAAAATAGTTTTGGTTTACAGTTCCTTCAGCTTTGTTTCAAGAATTTGGTGGAATTAATTTTTTTCTTAAATGTGATTTTGATCTATCTAAACTCCCAGAGAAACTATCAACATTCCATCAACAAGTACTCTTATTTTGGAAATTGGCACATACGCACAATTTTACACCTCATAATGCTTCAATTTGGAACAACAAATATATATTGCACAGGAACAGATCTTTATGTTACAAGAATTGGCTAAGCAGAAATATATGGTCAGTGAGAGATCTAACGGATGAAAAGGGTAACATTTTAGACTATAACACTTTTACATTGAAACATGGCTTTGCCTGTCACCCAAAAGAGTTTTTCACTGTCATTAATGCTATACCTTCTGGTATAAAAATGCTAATGAGATGCTACCTTTCCTATACTGAAGTAAAACCATTTCTCCCAGCCTTGTACATTGGAGATACTCAATTCAAAAGTGATAATTGTACTAATAAGTATATAAGACAGGTCATATTAAAAACCTGTTATCCCTGTCAAGTTAAAAGAAACAAATTAGACCACATGTTTGATAAAAATATAGTAATATATCTTAGAACAGCTTACTTAAGTTTTCCTATTCCCCCTAAAGCAAAAGAAATACACTTTAAAATTTTAAATGAGATCTACCCTTCTAACAAATTACTAAATCAAAAATTTAATATAGAAATTGTCCCCTGTTCCTTTTGCAATAGTCTCTCTGAAGACACTGATCATATCTTTTTCTTATGTAATTTCTCCAAATTCTTCTGGATATCAATTCAGGACTGGTTGATAAAAAAAGAGGTGGTTGTTGATGGCTTTGTTTTTTCTTTACATCATATTTTATTTGGAGTACCCAAAAACTCCTGTGTTAACTCTTTTTTGCTAAATAACATTGTAATATTAGCAAAATATTTCATCCACAAATGTAGATTCTTCAAATCCTCCCCACTACTTATTATATTTAAAAATGACTTAAAATGTTTTTCCAAAGCCCTTCATAAGATGAGAGGTCAGAGTGCTATGAAACTGCTCTATCTTTTGGCATCATTTGATTTATTGTGATTCTGCCCTTAATTTCATTTCTTTTTTTTCTTTTTCTTTTTTTTCTGGCTTTATTTAAATTCATGTTAATTATGTTCTCTCAATTATATTTATTTATTTATTTTCTTTGTCCTTTCTAATTAATGTATTATTTATACTGTGTTTGAGCCTGTAATCTCACTCTTGTAAAATGTATATTTGCCTTTGTTGTTTATATAATTTTGTACTCAATAAAAAAATAAAAAAATGGAAGCCTGGGAGGGGAAGTTTGTTAGATTTAAGATTATGAGAACTCGTGGATAAATAATTTATAATAATTAGGCTACTCTACTGCATTCCATAAATATGGTCAATGTAGAATTTTATAGTGACTTTAAATGTTTGTGACAGAAAGTAGCCAAGTTCCAGGATACTTGAGGACAAAAGAAAGAAGGAATAAAGATTGGCTGAATGGACAGCTTGTGCAATGGTTCGCTTCACACCGTTGATTTGTGTTTTAAAATAGATTTTTAAAAGATTTATTCTTATTTTTTTTTATTTTGTTTTCATCCATGTATAGATTTACAGTTTAGAAAGTAGCCTATATTTCTAGTATTATAATTTCGGTGTGTACACACGTGACCATTATAGTGTGTTACATGAATCTCCGTCCTGGTGTTTTCATCCCCGTTTTGCGTTCCGGCTGCGTGTAGAAGCAAACATGGCGGCTGAGGGAGATGTGGATTTGGACCTGGAGGCTGATGAGAACTGCACGGGAAAACCAACAGAAAAGCCCCGAAAACATGATAGTGGAGCTGCTGATTTGGAAAGGGTTACCGACTATGCGGAGGAAAAAGAAATATCCAGCTCGAATTTGGAAACGGTGAGTTAATTAAAGTATCAGAAGCGAATGAATATAGCCTGGCTAGCTGAGTAACCATGTGCGGCAGGAGTGGACAGTAGATTTATGTATTAAAGTATAACTATGGTGCATCCTCTGTAATCACGCAAATTATGATTTTTAATATTGCCATGTTTCAGTAGTAGACTGCTCAGCCGGCTTCGTTAGTTTGCTACCAAGTGAGCACTGTAGAGAGACCTAACCTCTCGAAACGATCATTAATGTGTTTGATTACGTCGCCAAGCAGCCTTAAAATTAGATGCTCAATATTTGTAAGAAATATTAAGAATAAATGACTGATGTTACGAATTTCATGCGTATGTGACGTGTGTTCTAAAGGCCATGTCCGTGATTGGAGACAGAAGATCCAGAGAGCAAAAGGCGAAACAGGAGAGGTAGGATTTTTTTCCTCATCTTGTTTTAACAATACAATATTTTAGCAATAGTGGTTAATAAATGACCGCCATTTACAATACTAATTTCTGTCACTTCCACAGAGAAAAAGAATTGGCCAAAGTGACAATAAAGAAGGAAGATGTGGAGCTCATTGTAAGTATACAGAAGTGTGTTTTATGCAAGATTCATGAACCCGCTTACCTTAACATGTAAAAAGTAAGCATGATAATGTCTTCCTGACAGATGGGAGAGATGGAGATTCCCCGAGCAGTGGCGGAGCGCAGTCTGAGAGAACACATGGGAAATGTGGTGGAGGCGTTGATTGCACTGACCAACTGAGTGGACGTGTGCTTTGAAATGTATGGACACATTGGACTGCCGCCTTCCTGCTCATGATGAACCCTTTTTCACACTGTATTTAGTCTCTAATAAAAAAAAACTTTTTTAACAGTCTTTAACAGTACAGCTCACCTTTTCATTTCTTAAGCTCCAGCCCTCTTTTAAGTAATGCATTTGAGATGAACCAATGAGATCAGTGTCATAGTAATTTATTACCATAAAACAAAAAGTACATTTTCTCCATTGAGTTTTTTCCATTAGAAACAATGAAATCAAAGCGTCAGAATCCTGTACACATGAAACGTTATCTAGATTGTGTACCATCTAAATGCAATAAAGATTTGATGGATATGAGGTTTCTCCAACACTAGCATAAAAAAACAAGGGTGATGTGGGGCGGGGGAAGATTAAAAGTGTCCTTGTTTGAGCTGAATTTGCTCTTTTAGCATAAATAACAGGATTATGTCTTCCTCTTATGCACTGTGGGCCGATCGAACACGTCTCTCACGCCCCCTGCCTTCTGTTTGAAGAACTTGCTGTTCTGAGCGCTCTCCTGAGCCCAGGCAGAATCAAATGAAGTGGTGTCCTGATCCACCAGATGTGTGTATTTTGTGCGTCCAGAACGTCCAAAGTTTTTGACCTACAAAAGCACGTAGAATAATCATTATTAAAAGTTATTTTAGTATAAACATGGATGCTAGAGAGAGAGTCCTTAAGTCAATGGGCCCAATATGTGACATTAAAGTAGATTTGCAAGAAGGTAGTTACTAGTACTTTAACTGATACTAACTACTAAATTAAAGTGACAATATCCCAAATGATTTATTCTGCTTCAACTAACTCTTTCTTACAGCTGACCACAAACTCACATTCCGTCCTGCCATCCATACAATCAACAACCAAGAGAATTAACCGTTTTTTTTCTTTCTTTATGATAATCCTTTTCACAAGGATGTCACAAATACATCAGAAAAGATCTGCTGCTACTTGCATTGCATCGGAACTTCAGGGGTCCGCTCTTCGTACCTCGCTTAATACATCTGAGATTATTTGACAGATGCCATATCTTCTAATCGTGATAACTGAACTCTGGCTAATTTGGTTCTTCAAACTAATTTGTGGATTGGATTAAAATATATCTGGATTAAATTGTCTGAGATTACTTCCTTAAAGAGGGCAGTTGTATCAATATTCAAAACCACAATCAGCAATGCAGCAATTGGCTGGGGTCAAGACAGCAACATAGTGACATCATATAATAAAAAAAAGACACCTGAAGAAAAGTTGAATCTTTCTGGACCTTTTTTTTTAAATTCCCAATCATTTATATTAACGATTGCTAGTATTTGTACAGGCTTCACATTTTTATTTCAATGTTGCAATTAGCAATTCATCAATTAGATTTATATTTCGATCTTGATTTATTATCAACTCATATGTATATAGCCTATAGCCTACTGTATAAGGACAAATAAGTCACCTAGTGGGTGATGGCATTACAAATGAAAAATAAATTCCAGCCATAAAATGACTTATTTGCCTCTTTTTATTGGAAATTTCTATTTTAACCTTAATTACCATACTAATTGTAATATAAATAATAACAAATATTAGAGGAAAAATGTTAAGTGGTCATTAATGGACCATAATTCTTGCACAAATATTATTTAGTACCAAAAAATCTCCTTAAAATATTCAGTAAATATTATTGAACTAAACAAAACATTTATTTAATTGAAAAATAGTTAAAGGGTTACTTCAGCGATTAGCATTAAGCTTTGTATCAGTAGAAACCCGGGAGTATATTAGAATTATCTGAGACGAGAGAATTATGTATTTTATTTCATTTTGCGTCATCGCAGGAGTTTTTGTCCAGAGGCTGAAGACTACAGCCAGCAGTGGGCGCTATTTCCACATGTATGCAACATCACACTCACAGTACTCGGCTCGCGGAGCTGCGGAGATTCATGTAAACGGAGCGGTGGAGACCAAAGTGAGTGTTTTAACTTTTAAAATGAACTTCCTATGAAAGTTAAGCTTCCAAAGACATGAACTGAACACACGCCAGACTGATCACACGCTGTGAATGCGGCTGTGAATCCCACGATTACCTCAGCTCATGTGGTGATTTCACATTTCTACTACATTAATGACCCAGTTTAAATACAGATTCATCTTCCCAGCGCTGAAGTACCCCTTTAAGGTGTCTGGTCAAAGTATATGAGTATGAGTGTAACCAATTAGTAAGGAATACCCGAGGGCTAAATAAAAAAAATAAAAAACCATAACATTAATGTTAACAATGTTGCATATCTCCATCACTCTCCATACTAAAATGATACTGTAAATGTGGTTGACGTAATAATAAATGCACTCTATGCTGTTCCCCAAAAATTGCTGCAAAAACCTGTATAGTTAATCTGTTGTCTATTTAAATGTATTGACAGAGCTGGTTTGTTTGGAACTATTGCGAGCACCATTATTCACGTGACCGCGCACACCACTGCGAGATGAACGCATGTCACGGCTCTGGCTTTAACTGTTATGCCACAATAAGTGCGCCAAAGCGCTATTAATTGTTAGAATTTCGTATTAAAACATAAAAAAATTATGAGCTTAGACTTTGTTTCATATCAAAAGCAGGTTTGGTAATTTGCCGTGAAATTTACTTGGTCGCTGAAATAAAAACGTAACAGATTTATTCAAACAGGCATTAAATATTGAAAAACATTTAAAATTATAATGATTATGTAATATGGTGCTTATATTTAGCAAAATGCTCCTCTCTAGAGTTCATTTTTGTAGCTGAATAACGAGTTTACGGACACTGCTAACAAGCTGTTTTACTGATGTCTTTCTGAGGTTGAAACACTGATTGAGCGATTCCATGTGACATGATTTCGGTAAGTTGTACTCTCTCTTTTAACACACTTTCAGATGCTCGTCCATGTTTATTTTGCGCTGTAACTGGTGTTAAGGCAAAGATCAGAGGCCTGTACCATGATGATAGATGAACAAAATCAGGATTATAGGATTAGTTTTGAGTTGACAAAACCAAACCAATCAATTCAGGCTTTGTTGGTCCCATGATGCTGATCATCAACTTTCTCTGTCAACTCAGGCTTTGATCCTGAGTTTGTGGAGCGTGTGCACGTGAAAGTGTGACATCAGCAGTGAGCAGCCAATCACATGCCTTTCAACGCAAAGTGTGACTCATTTCTCGCGAGAGAGCTAACGTGATTCAAAACTCTTTTGCTGAAGTTAAAGACATTGAAGTATACATAAAGAATTTAAATGCATTTACAAAGAAGAAAAGACGTTTCCATGTAAGAGGATAAATAAAGAAAATATCTTGCTACTAGTGCAAGTGAAAGTTGTGAAATGAGTTTATATATATATATATATATATATATGTGTGTGTGTGTGTGTATATATATATATATATATATAATGTTATTTAAAAAAAACTGTAATATTGTGAAATATTATTAAAATGTATAAACATATTTTACTATGTAATTTATAAAACATAATTTATATCATTATATATAATTATAAATTATATACAATTATTATATTAAGTAATCATCATTAGACCATTTTTTTTTTTAATCATGTAGTGACCTTTAATTTGGAGCAAGAGAAACAGGGGGAGTGGCTTTATTGCATCAGAGATGAGTCACTTTGCTCACAGCTGATTGGTTCAAATTCAGTTTGCGATCTCTTATCCCGAACATAACCTGCTCCGGAGCAGGTTAGCTGCGGAGCGTAAGTTACTATGGAGATGAACACTGCTAAAAGCTAAACTACTTTAATGGTACTTAAAACCCAGGATTGGTACAAACTAAGCTTAAACATATCTGGCTAGCTAGCTAAACCGGCTTCATGGTATAGCCCCCAGGTCATGTGCCGCTTCTCATGAGCTATCTCACACCACATTGCCAAAACGGTATATATGTTTTTGAATTTCATAATAAAATGGACGTAATTTGAAATCTGACAGTTTTTTTTTTCATAGGTAGTGTCACAAAGCACAAAGATTATTGCAATTTATTGGATGGGAGGCGCGCTAATGTTCCTTTCATTCATCAACTGAAAACAGGAAGACTAATTCGATTCTTGGGATTTAAGAATCGTTATCGGTTCGTAAAAATGAGAATCGATTAAAATCTATATATTTTTTTACCCAGCCCTAGTTTATATTATTATTTTAAATGATTATTTTCAGTATATTTCAAACTAATCTGAAGAATAAGTTTGAAATATACTGAAAATAATACAGCTACAGAATGACATTCATTTCTAAACCAGTATGATGGATTCAAATACATGGCACTGACCTGCATGACTTTGGGTAAGATAGTTTTGTTGAAATGGTCCTCAAGAGTTGGAGCACTAAAGTCTCTCCTGAAGACATCTTGCTCTTGATCCTGCAGGAAAGATGAAATGTGTATAAAAACAACAAAATCTGGTAATCTGGTAATGATTATCTGCTTATCATCACTCACCATGAAGAAAGCTCCTCTGTGATAATACTTCTGCAGAAACTTGTATTTGCCCTTTGTTGCTTTGTTGGTGACAACTTTTCCATTTGTGCGCAGTTCTGCTCTGCGCTCTTCCTCTGTGAGACTGTGAAACCTCTCAATTTCTGCTTTCTCTTTCTCCAATCTGTCATTTGAAGAAATGCCATGTCAGATTTGTAATGACTTGCTTTCTAAAATAAGGTAATGTAAAACAATTTTTTTTTTTTTAAATGATGACTACTTACGCTTCTCTGGATTCTCTGTCCCTTTTAATACGCTTCAGTTCTCTCACTTTCCAGGCCTCATACTCCTCCTCCTCATTTTCTCCATCTGTGTCCAGAGCATCAAGAGCAGCCAGCGTACGTTTGTTCTCCTCATACTCTTTCTTGGCCTCTTCCTCTACAATCTTCAGTGTGTAGCGTCGCCTCTCTTCAGCCTGTTTTTTGGCTTCGACTTCCAGTTCTTTCTGTTTCTGCTCCTCTGCTTCTCGTTCTGCGACTGTCACCCTGTCCTTCCTGAAACGTCACATTGATGAGAAACTTACCAGTGTTTTTTAAATACTATTATTTAATATTTTATATTAGCTTTTATTATATTTTCATCTATCAAGGGTCAACTGTCTGGCCTTATAATAATCTGTGTTAGCCAGCACAAGAGTAAAATAGCATTCACCGGCACGTAATGTAACAGACTTTTTTAAGTTTCTGAAACAACAGACTTAAAGACCATTCTGTGCCCTATTACAAATGTTTGATGTTGTTTCTGAAGTCTACTAAAATAGGTTTTCATGTTTGAAAAATTATTTTACACATTACTGCAGCACCACTCTTTCCAGTCTGTCAGCAACACTAACAAAAACAAAAAAAATTAAATAAAAATAAAATCGCCCCCAAACCCCTAGTTTACACTGCACGCGTCTGTGGCGTGTCACGGCTGTGGTGAGGTTTTGTTCCGTCGTCCATGTGGCGGCTACTCACACCAGGGGCATTTCAGAAGAAGCAAAGCGACAAGATTGGTTTGTCTAGTTTAATTCTGTTTATTGTTTGCTATCCCACATAAAAATATACTACAGTATTTAATCTAGTAAACTAGTAAATTCTAGTATACAATATACTATTTACAACATTTTGTTAATGAATTCTACATCACACTGTTGTATTAATTATAGTAAACTGTAATAAATATTGTAGCAATGATATAGTTATGTGAAATATGGAGTCTGCATGGGGTGTTTATTTTGAAATTGACAGGATTTTTGACTTTTATTTTGTATTTACTGCATGGCTTCGGCACGGTGTCTGTCAAAAATAGGCGAGGCACCTATCTTTAGCGAAGGGGTGCGGCGAGCCGCTTCTGAAACGAGCCGCAGCGCGGCTGGTGTAAACACAAACATTGACTAGACTGGCCGCTTCACAGACATAATGTGGGGGTCAACCCTCAAACACTATTCCCTACATCAGTCCACTAATACATTTCACTTGTTGAAGGAGTGAATGAAACCTAGTGAGCAAATTCAGACAGCAGCTAAGCGTATATCGGTAGAACACTTTTTATTGTAATGCAATGTGGGATAGAATGAGTGCACTCGATAACGTCCACTATGGTTTCGGAATATTGTGATGTGATCGTTCCCAGAAGGAAACTCAAGACTACATTAAAGGCGTTTCAGGGAGTTCAGAAAAAGTGCTTACTGATATAGAGAATCACTCCCTTTGGAATAGACTTTGTGCTCTTTAACTTTGCAGACATTTTTTTCAAGCTCAAACAGCAACAAAAGTTAAATATATTTAAGATTTATTAATATTAAGAAACTCACTTGCGAATGAACACCGGTTTCAACCGAGGCTCAGCTTCATCCTCACTGTCTGTGTATTCCTCATACTCCGATTCTGATTCAGACTCTTCACCGGACTTCCCCTCCTCCTCAACCTCCATGATCTCCATATCCTCGTTCTTCCTCTCTTGTGCACGTTGACGCATCATTGCTCTCCTCCTCTCAATTTCCTATACAGAAGACCACCACTTATTTGTAAACTCATTTAATGTCTTTGCTTTTCCTAAATATTTTGTTCAAGTGGCTCACTTCATCATCAACTTCCTCCTCCTCTTCATCTTCGCTGCTCTCCTCTCGCTCAGGGTGCCAGGTTCCCTCATCCGAGTCCTCACTGCTTTGAACAATCAGCTCTGGCTCTGCGATCTGCCTATGTCTAGCAAGCCTGTGGAAGAGATAACAGTGAATTTCACATTAACACTGACAGGTCCCCAGTACAAGAATAACATTTCTGTATAAATTGTATTGCACAGATGGATAAGCTATACCTTTCTTCGACGTCTTCAGAGACTCGATTCAAGAGACGTCGAAGACGAGGATCAGATTTTTCCTCCTCTTCAACTTCCATCTCTGGTTCAGCCTCTTTTCCCTTCTTAACAAACTGGAAATCCTCCTCCTCTTCATCTGAGGACTCCATTGGGGCATAATCTGGACGCTTACCTGACACATATCGCTTCACCTTCACCTTCTCCATAGAAAGTTCACCTGAAATGAAAACAAAACAATGATGATATTGTCATAAACTGTGTGTAAAGTTATTAAAAGATGGCAAAATGTTATTTGCGTTTCGCTTCATGTTATCATAAACATGAATAATGTACGAGTGTGTGTGTGTGTGTATATATATATATATATATATATATATATATATATATATATATATATATATATATATATATATATATATATACACACTCAGAATACGATCACGATCCAAATCAGTCTAATAAGAAGGGATTTATTAAGTTTGAGACGACGATTTTCAAATGTTTTGGTACATGACATGCTAATAGTCAAAGCTAACTGTTTTTCCGACAAATACCTTTTTCATTGCGGATGGGCACAGCTCCTGCTGTCGACTGAATCGGCGGCTGCTTCGAATTTAATGCGTTTGGTCCTGACATTTTGGACAGTTCACAAGGGTCCCTGTACTCTAGAAAAATACACAGTCAGTGAAAGTGTGCGTAAAAATCCTGTTTACAATCCTTTATCCACTAACATGGACGTCCCGGAACTATTACGCCAACGGGTAAATGTCGCACGTAAAATTCCCTCCCGGAAACACTAACCTTTTTAGTAGTTCCCACCTTCAATTGCTCTATTAATATTGAACACATTATTGTTTTTATCCTGTCCTTTTTTTGTGTGATAAATTATCAGCTGTATAATAGAAATCAGGTAAAAGTGATGAATTTTTAAAAATATATATTTTTATACATATTTTATACAACTTTTATTCTTTCTTTAACGAACAATTATTATGGAAACCAGTTACATTTTATAGTTGTTTTTACTCTAAAATCATACAGTAATTATGCCTTTCTCTCTCAAATTAATATCTCCTTTAGTGTTAGAAGCTTTTAGGATTGTTTTGTTATTTTATTATTATCAATATTATTTTAAATTTAATTCAACAACCCATGAGGTTGTTTATATTACAGTTTTATTGTAGAAACAATAACTATAACTATGCTATATAGCAGTAACTGTGTGAAAACTAAACTATGCTTACCAAAAAAAGTAGTATATTTTATTATTTATACTGATCAATTTAGGAAATAATACACAACATTTATCACATTTAACAAAACTTTAATTGAATTTCATATGTGCATGTATTTTACACTTATTATGATTATTAAATAACAAAATGATATAATTGAAAAAAAAAAAAAATTCAAATCCAGTCACCCTATCCTGATGTTGTTCTAAATCTGTATGATTTTATTACGAGGAACACAAAAGGAAATTTCAATCTTCCTAACATCTCCTCTTGTGTTCCACAGAAGAATATCATACAGGTTTGGAGCAACATCAGGGCAGGTGAATGATGACAGAAGTATAATTTTTGCTGGACTGTCCCTTTAGGTTAAAGAACATTCCAGTGGCTTGTGACATCAGAACGCCACTCCTCTCTCCAAAAACAGCTGCAGCATTTTCTCCTCAAGTGCTGGATTGGTGCCACGAAGCCCTTTTGCCACCTGAGATGCCCATACAAAGTATTCTTGAACCCTTGCTGCCGTCCAACCTGAGCGCATAGACACAAGACAGCATTCTTACACAAACGCTGACATCACAAATTGCAAATATATTCATGCTCACACAAACCTCCTGGGCCCGTATTCTTAAAGCCTCTAAGAATTCTCTCAGAAAGCTCCTAATTTACCTTAAAAACTTATACGTAGGATTCTTAGCTTAAGAGTGATTCAGGACCATTCTGAGAGCAACTCTGAGCGAGGAAAATTAAAAAACTTTGATCTTAGTGAGGAGGCAGGGCTGACACCGTTTCTACGTATGACACAGTCTTTTGAAGACTGTGATTAGTTGGTTGGTTGTCCAAGAAAAAAAAAAAAAAAGAGTACTTTAATGTATAGATTCTATAAAAGCCTACACTTTGAAATTACAGGCGTCATTTGTTTCAGGTTTACCGTACTCTCTCTCTCAAATAATATATAGAGATATTATTTTTTATTTTATTTTTCATGCTGTTAATGTTGTACTTAAATGTATTTGATAGGAAATGAGACACAACAAGGTTCTGAAATTGCTGTAATTGTGTGATTAATTTGCTTATAGAAGGTTGTGACTGACCCAAATCATCACTGCTGCATAGTTGCATTTTTCCAGTTTTCCAAATATTTTAATGTAGTGATTACTTCCATTTCTGGAGACATGACATTTCTGCGCTGTGTCTGAGATGTTACCGTGTCTCTAATCGGTCACAAACATGATTCCTGCACGATCTAATGTTTAGTGTCTTATTAACCTACTCATGCATTGTGTGCAACAGACTTCTTCTCCCTTTTCGAGTTTCATCCATTTTCTCTGCTGCTAAATAAACTCTTAAGCCTCTTAAAAGTCCTTGTCCGTACTCCTAACACTTTTGGACCTTAATACCTCTTTTAAGGGTTAAGAAAGATGCTTTCTGAATTACTTTTTTCTTTACTTTAATTTCTTTTTTTTATTTTAAGAGGAAAACACCCACCTTTTTAAGAATTTTCTAAGAATTTTGTCACTAGGAGGTACTCTGTGCATTAAGATTTTTCTTGAATACGGGCCCTGAGCAGCAGTTTCAATATCTCACCTGTGGGAGTGCAACGATTGAGGTCCCGTAAATTATACAACTTGTCAGCTAGTTTAACTAGCTTGGCCTGATGGCTGCGATGCGGCGCATGCTCCACCTGCAGGCGTTTTCTTTCCTCTTTCGGCAGCGACTTGTCATCCGTCACCTCCTGGACAATTCTTGCCACTGTTGGTCCAAACACAGACTCCAGCTCAGCAATAGTTGTGTCAGTGTCCTCTACTGTGTCATGAAGCAATGCTGCCTGTAAGTGCACAGTTCAATCACATTAATGCATTTGCATGGCTCATGAAATAAAACTCGTGTTATTTCTTGATAAATTACAATATTTATAGATTAAGCACAAATTGTACTTAAAGTCACCCACAAACAAATCTGACTTACTTGTAAAACTTCTATATCTGTGATTCCACCCTCATGACTTAAAATCCTTGCCACCCCTGTAAAGATAAGAAGAGCAGCTTAGTTTTCTGGAGTGATTCGTATTTATATGATTGTAGTGAAGTACTGTAGTGTAGTACCTATAGGGTGATTGATATATGGTGTGGCATCAGGATCCTTACGGCGCTGATTACGATGTTTCTCAGCCGCGAAGTTGATCGTTTCCAGCAGCACAGCAGTCGACGATGAATTCATAGTTACTTTGAAAAAGAATAAGAGGGTGCACAGGCTGATAACGTTGTCTATAAATAGATCGACCAGAATATACACGTAACATATATGTAAATTTACACTAACAATACAATATATATGATGTTAGTGTTCTGAATACTGGTGTATTGTGTCCACAAGTCTAAAGTGTCCGTACTGAAACAAGCGTCGGTATATTCGATTCGTTTGAGTCAGATCTTTTCAATGAATCAGTTCACCTGTTTACAAAACACATTCTTGGATGTAGTTAGTTTTTATGATGATTTATCTCTGCAACTAAACCATACTGAATAAAATTACAACAAATGCCATGATAAAAAAAAACGAATTGAAAAACGTAGTAAATAGCGACATGTATGTTTTTATTGTAAAGTTTCAACACGTAATGACACTAGTGGTAATGAAGACCACGGGATGGAGCAAATGAATCACTGAATTGGTTTTGCTGTTCGAAAGAATCGATGTGCGGAAATGAATCGGACTTTCACTAAGCGTCATCAGATAGAAAACCACTTCCGGAAAAAGGTGGACGAGGTATTATACGAATTCAACCTTTTTTACATGCTAATTAAACGAATTTGGATAAGTACATTAATGTTATTATTGTGGCTAAGGTGGGATGTGGGGTTGGACGTTCCGACAGTTTGAGCTGCTGGGTGAAAACCAGCTTCAAAATTCATACAGAAGATGCACTAACCGAGTAATATTTGTCATTCTGCGTTGCAGCCACCACAGATCTGAGTGACATTAATGTTATTCAGCAATGTTTTCCAGGTTTAACCAGCTGCGGATAGTTATTTAGGATCTCTCCATATGGCACAGACAGAGAGGAGAGATGCCCCTGAGCTGCCTGATTTCTCTTTGCTCAAAAGACTGGCCAGAGACCAGCTCATCTTCCTGCTGGAACAGGTGACATTTCCACCCACCGTTTCTTTACATGCAAAGAAATACTTTTCATTTTATAATTCTATTGTATGTTTTGCAGTTGCCAGGGAAGAAGGACTTATTTATTGATGCAGATTTAATGAGCCCTCTTGATCGAATAGCTAATGTCACAATATTGAAGGTATGATATCATGTATGAAATTTTAGGTGAATGTTTTGGCACACTGTCTTTCTATATGATTAGCAATTTATACCTTCTTGAAATATTATTGATATACAAATGTAGTCGCACCCTAATAACTCTAACAAGTCTACGCTTGATTTCGCCTTTTAGCAACATGAAGTCGACAAATTGTACAAAGTTGAGCTCAAGCCAATTGTCAGTAGTTCAGACCAGTAAGTAACCTTCAGTTATTAACAAATGAAAACAAGTTTTGGTTATATACATGACTTTTTCTCTGAAATATACATATTATTATTATTTTTTTCAAAGGCTGTGCTTCCTGATACGTCCTCGAATACAAACTGTGAAGTGGATTTCAGGTTGGCACTGTTTGCTGTAACATATTGTTATATAATCTAGGCGAAAAAAGCTGGAGGAAGTATAGTTTGATAGTTTGTCCTAAATATGTTTACAGAGTTAGTCAATTCAGATAAGACGGCTGGAAGATTCAGAAGATATAAGATCATATTTACTCCACAAAAGGTAACTAGTGATCTGAGAATTTTGTAAAATATGCAAATATTTAATTTTGTTGTAATGTTATCATGAAACTTTACAGTTTTATGCATGCGAGACAGTTTTGGAGGAGCAGGGAGTCTATGGAGGTGGGTTAAATGTTTTTAATTTTTCTAACCTTGTTGATGCATCTCCTTATACAGACATTAACTATGACGTTCTTTCTTAGACGTTACAACTGATGAGTGGAATTTCTACATTCTTCCTCTGGATGATGATATCCTGAGTTTAGAGCTGCCTGAATTCTTCAGAGATAACTTTCTGGTAATGCTGTTCTGGATGCTATGTAACATATCTTTAGAGCCAAGAAATGCTTTTGATTTGTTCAAGCTTAGTTTTAGTTAGATTTTTACCTGTTTTGAGATTTCTGGGGGAATTTTATATATTATTAATATGTTAGTTTAATATATTTTAAAATGTAATTTCTTCCTGTGATGCAAAGCTGAAATTTCAGCATTATTACTTCAGTCTTCACAATGATCTTTCACAAAACATTGTAATATGCTGATTTGCTTCTCAAGAAACAGTAATTATTAATTATTTTAGTGCTGTGCGGATTCTTTAAGAAATAGAAAATTCAAAAGAAGAGTATATATTTGAAATTGACATATTTTGTAACATTATAAAATGTCTTCACTGTCCCTTGAAATTATTTTATTATTGTGTGTCCTAGCTGAATAAAAGTATTAATTCCTTTATAAATAATAATAATTAACTCAAACGTTTGACCAGAAGTGTTTTTTTTGATAAGTGATAATTAATAATGATGTGTTTTGTCAGGAGGGAGACCAGCGCTGGGTGACCACTGGAGGAAGTGCTCTACATCTTTTACAGTCTGTCTATGGTTCCTTCACAAAGATTTATGGGATTGGTAGATGTGCCAAGGTGAGGATTTGCAACAAAACCCTCTCAACCTCATAGATTAAGAAAAGGGATTTTGTTGGATGAAAATCAAGGCAGTCTTTCATGTCATGTCTCTTTATGTAGATGGTGTATGAATCCTGGAGGGAACTAATGGAGGAGGGGGAACAGAGAACAAGGCAACCTGAATTTGCAAAAGTCTTTCTTATTGACAGAGGTCAGTTATTTCAAATAAGAAAACATACATACATACATACTCTTTTGATGTACTCTTACAATTTTTTGGAAACTTGCTTGCATAATTTTATAGCCTGGTCTCTGTTTTTACTATTTTAGATGTGGATTTTGTCACTCCTCTCTGCTCTCAAGTTGTTTATGAGGGATTAGTAGATGACATTTTCAGAATAAAATGTGGTAAGTAACCATTGTTTTTACTGCAGGGTCTTTGTGCCGTTGTTTAAAACATGTTTAATGAAACATTACCAGCTGAACAGTTAGTTCTGACATATTCAAGTTCATCCTTTGTCACGTAATTTTTGATTTTGTTACTAGGCAGTGTGGAGTTTGGGCCTGATGTCACTTCCTCTGACAAGAGTATTAAAGTGATGCTTAACTCGCAAGATAAAGTAAGAGTGATATAGACTTGACTAAATTGACAGTGGTTAGAAACGTCTGTTTAAAAAAAAATGACCCTGCTTGTTTTAATTCATCAGGTGTTCAATGAAATAAGAAACGAGCATTTCTCTAATGTGTTTGGCTTTTTAAGTCAGAAGGCCAAAAATCTTCAGACAGCATATGATGTAAGTGTCTACTGCAGATGACATGTATTTCAAAGCACATTAGTGTAAAGACATCAGGATACATTTTAGCGTATTCTCAGTGTGACAATTATCAAAAATGTGTGTGAATTGGTAACAGAAACGACGTGGGATGGACATCCAGCAGATGAAGGCGTTTGTTGCAGATGAACTGAAAGGCCTGAAACAGGAACATCGTCTTCTCAGTCTTCGTAAGTTTTGTACACACTACTGCTCAAAGTTTTGGGGTCAGTGAGATAGAAATTAATACTTATTTCAGCAAGGATGCATTCTATTATAAGTTTCTAAAAATGTGACCCTTTTAAGCTGCATGACTGTTTTCAACATGGGTTTTTTGTGGTGTAGCGTGTGGTGGGAGCGGCGGCACTGGTTGTGACACTGAAGACTGGTGTAATGACGCTAAAAATAAAGATTTGTCAATAAATGATAATATAATGGAAAATTAAAAAACAATCAAATGTTTTTACTGCCTATTTATCAAAGTTAAATATTTCCTCTGGCCTCATTAATAGAGCAAATCGTCTTAGTAGAGTTACTTAGTAATAAATAAAAGAACATGCTTTCTGTGTTCTTCCACTAGATATTGGTGCAAGTGAATCCATGATGAAGAAGAAAACAAAGCAAGACTTCCAGGAATTGTTGAAGACTGAACATTGTAAGTAGTCTTGATAAATGTGAAGATCATGCTATAGAATTTCTTCATGAAATCTACACCAGTGGTTCTCAGTGTGGTACACTAGTGGATAGTGGTACTCAGGCTCCCTCTAGTGGTACGCAGAAGAATCATAAAAATAAAATAAAAAAAATGCATCATTCAAATTTGGCTGGGTGGTTAATAACACACTTTTCAGTGGTGTGACAAACTCAGAACAAATATTTAATAATCACTTTACATGAACTTTAAATACAAATTAATATTAAAACAGTACAGTTACATTTTAATTTAATCTTTTTTTTTACTTTTAAGAACACTACAGTTTTTCATTTAACTTTTAGGTAAAACACATTTTAATTGAATCATTATTTAATCATTTTATTTACCTAAATGTAAGCACAGTGCAGTGTTAATGTACTAACTGTTTATTTACAATGTTAAAGTGGCTGACAACAATAAATATTCTTATTAAGAATAAACTGCCTCGTTTTTTAACTGTAGCTAAATAATTAGGCCTACTACGCTATTTAATGCTGGTCATTATGGCGGTACTTGATATAAAAAGTTTGTGAACCACTGATCTACACCATGACGCTGTAACCTCACCCATTTCTATATTTCCGCCCTTTTATACAAATCCAGCTTTACTTGAAGGTTTTGAGATCCGTGAATGTATCACCTGCATTGAAGAACATATCAACAGACAGGTATGAAAAAATAAAGACTTATTGTTTTTATAAGACACTGGTATACTCGCTCTACAATAATATAGATGCTTGATTTAAAGAATGAGAAAACTCTGTCCATCAGGTCTCAATGATTGACAGCCTTAGACTCCTTTGCCTGTTGTCTATAACAGAAAATGGTGAGACTGATATACTCGTGTATGCAAGTTCTATGGCTCAAGTTGTTTATTTCAACAATTTCTGTTAAATATTGTAATTAATTGTCCGACAGGCCTTCTGTCCAAAGACTATCGATCTCTTAAAGCTCAGTACCTTCAGGTATGTTATGGTTATTTACATAACCCTTCATAAAGCCATATTGTTACTTAATAAGAATGTTTCTAAATCTGAAATGACTGAAGATGTTTTTGAGATTGTTATATTTGTTGTTACTATATGTTGTCTTTTGTTCAGAGTTATGGTATAAAGCACCTGCTGACGTTTGCAAACCTGAAGCAACTGGGTCTACTAGAAGAACAGCAAGCTGGAGAAACACTGACAGTCATGGAGAGTAAAGTAGGGAAACTTGTCAATGACAAGACTGCAGGTGAGAATCTTGACAAGTGCAGTCTCCCTCACTCTCACATTTATTACATTGACTATAATGTGCACATACTGTACATGCACTGGGTAACTTTAGTTACTTATGTTTTCTGTCCAGGGAAGCTGACAGATGCTTTTTCCTCTCTGGCTAAGAAGAGCAATTTTCGAGCTTTGAGTAAAAAACTGGCTCTGGTTAGCAAAATATGTTTTTTTAAATACTAAAAAGAACCAAAAAAAAAAAAACATGTATAAAATTATCATAATAATTCGATTTACATGTACAGGTACCAAAGTCTGGGGAGGAATATGATCTTCGTGTTCCTAGAGACATGGCATATATTTTTAGTGGAGCTTATATTCCTCTGAGCTGCAAACTTATCGAACAGGTTAGTTTTCCAAAAAGCCTTTGACTGGTTAGCCATTATTTTTCTCTCTCTCTTGCTGAACAATATTTTACAGTGTTTGCTTCTGGCCTTTGCTCCCCGCAGGTGTTAGAGAGAGATGGTTGGACTGGTCTGGAGGAAGTCACCCGCATGCTAAATGGACAGGAATTTGCTGTAACAGGTTTTAACAGTATTTGATTTTATAAAGCTATATATATATATATATATATATATATATATATATATATATATATATATATATATACATATACATATACATATACATATACATATACATATACATATACATATATATATATATATATATATATATATATACATACATATATATACATACATATACTTATATATATATATATATATATACATACATATATATACTTATATATATATATATATATATATATATACATATATATATATATATACATATATATATATACACATATATATATATATATATATATATATATATACATACATACATACATACAGGTCCTTCTCAAAAAATTAGCATATTGTGATAAAAGTTCATTATTTTCCATAATGTAATGATAAAAATTAAACTTTCATATATTTTAGATTCATTGCTCACCAACTGAAATATTTCAGGTCTTTTATTGTTTTAATACTGATGATTTTGGCATACAGCTCATGAAAACCCAAAATTCCTATCGCAAAAATTTGCATATTTCATCCGATTAATAAAAGAAAAGTGTTCTTAATCAAAAAAAGTCAACCTTCATATAATAAAATAATTATGTTCAGTTATGCACTCAATACTTGGTGGGGAATCCTTTTGCAGAAATGACTGCTTCAATGCGGCGTGGCATGGAGGCAATCAGCCTGTGGCACTGCTGAGGTGTTATGGAGGCCCAGGATGCTTCGATAGCGGCCTTAAGCTCATCCAGAGTGTTGGGTCTTGCGTCTCTCAACTTTCTCTTCACAATATCCCACAGATTCTCTATGGGGTTCAGGTCAGGAGAGTTGGCAGGCCAATTGAGCACAGTAATACCATGGTCAGTAAACCATTTACCAGTGGTTTTGGCACTGTGAGCGGGTGCAAGGTCATGCTGAAAACGAAATCTTCATCTCCATAAAGCTTTTCAGCAGATGGAAGCATGAAGTGCTCCAAAATCTCCTGATAGCTAGCTGCATTGACCCTGCCCTTGATAAAACACAGTGGACCAACACCAGCAGCTGACATGGCACCCCAGACCATCACTGATTGTGGGTACTTGACACTGGACTTCAGGCATTTTGGCATTTCCTTCTCCCCAGTCTTCCTCCAGACTCTGGCACCTTGATTTCCGAATGACATGCAAAATTTGAGCAACAGTCCAGTGCTGCTTCTCTGTAGCCCAGGTCAGGCGCTTCTGCCGCTGTTTCTGGTTCAAAAGTGGCTTGACCTGGGGAATGCGGCACCTGTAGCCCATTTCCTGCACACGCCTGTGCACGGTGGCTCTGGATGTTTCAACTCCAGACTCAGTCCACTGCTTCCGCAGGTCCCCCAAGGTCTGGAATCGGTCCTTCTCCACAATCTTCCTCAGGGTCCGGTCACCTCTTCTCGTTGTGCAGCGTTTTTTGCCACACTTTTTCCTTCCCACAGACTTCCCACTGAGGTGCCTTGATACAGCACTCTGGGAACAGCCTATTCGTTCAGAAATGTCTTTCTGTGTGTTACCCTCTGGCTTGAGGGTGTCAATGTTGGCCTTCTGGACAGCAGTCAGGTCGGCAGTCTTACCCATGATTGCGGTTTTGAGTAATGAACCAGGCTGGGAGTTTTTAAAAGCCTCAGGAATCTTTTGCAGGTGTTTAGAGTTAATTAGTTGATTCAGATGATTAGGTTAATAGCTCGTTTAGAGAACCTTTTCATGATATGCTAATTTTGGAATTTTGGTTTTTCATGAGCTGTATGCCAAAATCATCAGTATTAAAACAATAAAAGACCTGAAATATTTCAGTTGGTGTGCAATTAATCTAAAATATATGAAAGTTTAATTTTTATCATTACATTATGGAAAATAATGAACTTTTATTACAATATGCAAATTTTTTGAGAAGGACCTGCAATGTTGCAAAAGCTTTATATTTCAATAAAAATCCTGTTCTTTTGAACTTTCTATTCATTAAAAAAAATTGTACACAACTGTTTTCAATTTTGATAATAATAATAAATATTTATTCAGCAGCAAATCGGCATATTAGAATGATTTCTGAAGGATCACGTGACTCTGAAGACTGGAGTAATGATGCTGAAAATTCAGCTTTGAATCACAGAAATAAATTGCATTTTTAAATACACTCACCTAAAGGATTATTAGGAACACCATACTAATACTGTGTTTGACCCCCTTTCGCCTTCAGAACTGCCTTAATTCTATGTGGCATTGATTCAACAAGGTGCTGAAAGCATTCTTTAGAAATGTTGGCCCATATTGATAGGATAGCATCTTGCAGTTGATGGAGATTTGTGGGATGCACATCCAGGGCACGAAGCTCCCGTTCCACCACATCCCAAAGATGCTCTATTGGGTTGAGATCTGGTGACTGTGGGGGCCATTTAAGTACAGTGAACTCATTGTCATGTTCAAGAAATCAATTTGAAATGATTTGAGCTTTGTGATATGGTGCATTATCCTGCTGGAAGTAGCCATCAGAGGATGGGTACATGGTGGTCATAAAGGGATGGACATGGTCAGAAACAATGCTCAGGCAGGCCGTGGCATTTATTCGATGCCCAATTGGCACTAAGGGACCTAAAGTGTGCCAAGAAAACATCCCCCACACCATTACACCACCACCACCAGCCTGCACAGTGGTAACAAGGCATGATGGATCCATTGTCTCATTCTGTTTACGCCAAATTCTGACTCTACCATCTGAATGTCTCAACAGAAATCGAGACTCATCAGAACAGGCAACATTTTTCCAGTCTTCAAATGTCCAATTTTGGTGAGCTTCTGCAAATTGTAGCCTCTTTTTCCTATTTGTAGTGGAGATGAGTGTTACCCGGTGGGGTCTTCTGCTGTTGTAGCCCATCCGCCTCAAGGTTGTGCATGTTGTGGCTTTACAAATGCTTTGCTGCATGCCTCGGTTGTAACGAGTGGTTATTTCAGTCAAAGTTGCTCTTCTATCAGCTTAAATCAGTCGGCCCATTCTCCTCTGATCTCTAGCATCAACAAGGCATTTTCGCCCACAGGACTGCTGCATACTGGATGTTTTTCCCTTTTCACTCCATTCTTTGTAAACCCTAGAAATGGTTGTGCATGAAAATCCCAGTAACTGAGCAGATTATGAAATACTCTGACCGGCCGTGTGGCACCAACAACCATGCCACGCTCAAAATTGCTTAAATCACCTTTCTTTCCCATTCTGACATTCAGTTTGGAGTTCAGGAGATTGTCTTGACCAGGACCACACCCCTAAATGCATTGAAGCAACTGCCATGTGATTGGTTGATTAGATAATTGCATTAATGAGAAATTAAACAGGTGTTCCTAATAATCCTTTAGGTGAGTGTATATTCATATAGAAAAAAGTTATTTTAAAAATTGTAAAAATATTTCACAATTATACAGTTTTTGCTGAATTTTGGATCACATAAGTGTAGGCTTGATGAGCAGAAGAGACATCTATCAAAAACATTGAAAATAGAAATATTTCCAAACTTTTGATCAGTAGTGTGTATATATGTGTGTGTTAGTTTTATGTTTATCTTTATTTTATTTAATTAAGATTGTTACTATAACTGAATATAAATAATTTCAAGAATGATTGGGTCCACTCTGGATTTAATTTGTCCCATCAAGCCTGCCTTTCATCCCTCTTTTCCCTGTTTTTGTTTCAGGTGGCAGTAGTATTTCAGAAACTGGGAACAAAACTGATGCTCAAAGGATTGTTCTAGTGATGTTCCTTGGTGGCTGCACCTTCTCTGAGATCTCTGCACTCCGGTTCCTTGGCAAGGAAAGAGGTAAAATATTCCAGAATGTATTTTCTATGTTCTTATATTTACTTATTAGTATTGTAAGTAATATTATATAAAGTAAATATATTAGCATGCTTATAATATATATTAGTAATAAAATATTGTATGTAAATAAATATATTAGTAAGTAAATAAACCAATTGAATATTTGATTAATGTAAAATTGTCCATTTGAAAGGTTGCAGATTCATAGTGGTCACTACAGCCATTACAAACAGTGCGCGGCTTCTGGAATCATTACTGGATAACCACCCTTGAGTCTGTGACAACATTCCACAAGAGGACACTTTATGACCAATCCTAGGACAGCAGAAAGGACAAAATAAATCCTTATCATCATGGGGCCCTTTCCTAGTTTTGTACAATAGGCCCCTGGTCATCTATATCTCCCATTTAACAAATGGAATGTTAGAGGGGATGACAATAAAATGTGTTCAGTCTTAAAGGGATCGTTCACCCAAAAAGGAAAACTGTAATAATTTACTCACTCTCATGTTGTTTCAAACCTGGATGACTTCCTTTTTCTGCAGAACATAACATATTTTTAAGATTGTTCTTTACCAAAATGCTTTGGTTACCATTGATTTTATTGTATGGACAAACAAACTGTTATTTTATGTTTCACAGAAAAAAGGTGATTAAAATGTAATTATGACAGAATTGTCATTTTGAGTGAACTGTCCCTTTAATCCCCCTGTCAGGTGTCATTTTGATTTATGAATGGTGAAGTGGCAAACATAGGAAACAAAATTGCACTTTAAAATTTTTTGTTTTTAAAAACTTTGTTCAGAGTGTGGCAAGAACTGTGATAACTGATATAAGACTGAACAATAAGCAGTTACTGGTGTCTGGGGAGTCTTTTATCTCCACATAACTATTATTAAATACACAGTGAAGTGGCCCTGTTTTGCTTTGTGTATATTTTAAGTCAAAATTAATGTTTATTTTTTTCAAAAGCACAAAAATATGACTGGTGTATGCAAAATGTTCAATGTTGATAATGTTTTATCATAATAAAATTGGCACACTTCATATACAGTCCCTGACAAAAGTCTTGTCGCTTGTGTACAAATTGAACAGAAGTGCCGCTGAAATATAATTCTTATCAAGTTTTTTTTACAAGAAATGGCTTATTTTAATCCCAACAGCTTTTGTAATAATGTTTCAGTGCAAAATGAAACTGTCAAAAAATATTCTAATATTCACAGCTTGGTAAAGCCCATTGATTCAATTTTTGCAAAGACATAAGTGTTGTCGCCTTGTCATTTGAGCTTCACCTGTGACTAATAATGGATCAATTAGATCTCAGGTGTGTATAAAAAGAACCCCAGTGCACTAGACCTTCACATCAACTGCAACTAGACCTCTGCAAACATGCCTAAGATTCACCCTGAGACTAAAGTTTTGATTATCAAGAGGCTGAAGACCAGATCCACTGCTGATGTGGCAGACACCTTCAAAGTGTCTCAGCGTCAAGTACAGAGGATAAAAAAAAGATTTGAAGAGACTGGAGACATTTTTGACAAGACCAGGTCAGGCAGACCCTTCAAGACAACTGCTCGAGAGAACCGTTTGTTGGCTCGAAAATCCAAGGCCAGCCCATTTTCCACTGCAGCAGAGCTCCACGAGACCTGGTCACCTGAAGTCCCTGTGTCAACCAGAACAGTTTGTCGGATTCTGTCTCGAAATGGCCTCCATGGTCGAATCAGTGCCCAGAAGCCAGCACTAAACAATAGACAATTGACATATTTTTGTATTTGCAGTAAATTTGTTCAATTTCTCTATAGGCGACAAAACTTTTGTCTTGCCAAAATTTGACCTTTCTGTCATGATTAAATGATAAATATTTTTTCAGTGAAACTAATTTATTTCAGTGCATTAAACGTCATTTGAGAGGGTTTTAGTTTTTCATATGAGCTATTTCTAACACCAACTGATGAATTAGAAATTAGGGTAATAGCAGGTGTTTCTACAGAATAGATAAGCAACACGACTTTTGTCAGGGACTGTACATGGATGATACATATTTACAGATATGTAATAAGTATTATGAATTATTTAACATAACATCCAAACATGAAACAATAAAAACACAGAATGTATAAAATGTGTATAAAAATCAATTGAACAAAACGAAATGGAATGCAAATAGTGCTTTAATAGAAATACGACAGTTTTCTTATACGATAACGGGAATAAATGGTAAATTGGACAATTAATGAACAATCTATTTTGTGTGTGTGTGTGTGTGTTGCTAAAGAGTATTCATGGGGAGAAAAAAAATCAGGAGTGGTCATTTGAAAATGTTTCTGAGGTCATGGTGGAACAATCTGTTTGACACATCTCCACGCATGCGCAGCTCTGCTCTAACCAGCCAATCAGACGAGCGGCGCAATTTTGATGCGTATTTTGAATCAGACAGAAACGGTTACGCGTACGAGTGAGAGGACTGTACAGTCTAATATTCATTTATAAAATACATATAAGCAAGCGAAAAGCCTTGCATTTGGGTTCTAGGATGAGGAAAAGGTTAGTATACTGATATTACGTTATATTTTTGTTTATCTATGAATACGGAGACAGAATTAAGAATTTGTGTAATTTGATCAATATGAAGTTTGAGCAGATGCTAAGTTGTTTTGAAGATGACATTGGCATTGCATGTTATTCCAAACACGCGATCATTACATGGCATTTGACTCCTGAGATTCACGCAGTAACTTTACTGCTGTTGACAGATAACGTTAGCAGGTGTTTTCAGCACATTTCACTTTAGTTTGTATGGGTGGGTCTCTATTCATATAAGTTAAGTACGTTAATGTCATTAGCAATGCTCAGTAGAGCAGTAAGTTAGTCCATGTGCGTTAGAATAAATATATGACGATATATGAAAACGTTTTATAACATTTTGTAACCACATTAATGTGCATAACGAAAGACGTGTGAAGTATAATAATATAATAACTTTTGTTAATATCATGAATTAATGTCATCGCTGGTGGATCAAAGTACATAACTTACTTGTCAATGAATGGATGTTTATCAACCATGCCTTTTATGTTCTTTCTCTCCATGATTTTAGTGAGGTGATTGCTGCAGAATCAGTGGCATGTCTGAATAAAGCTCTCTGCCATCTGAAGGACATCTGGGAGGAAATTGGCATCCCTGAGAATCAGCGGTTAGAAAGAACCAATGTGGTTAAGAATCATATCAAAGTAAGTGTTGAGTGTCCTTGTGCAACATGGATCCTATGACATATGTTTCAGTGGTAAATTAACAAAACATGTACTTTAGGGTCTTCTGGACATGATGATCGCAGAGGAAGAGAGTCTGCGGGAACGTCTGATGACCAGTATTGATAAATGTCACAAAGATTTGAGTTCATTGTGCTTGGAACTGCAGCTTCCCCCATTTCAGGCAAGTATTTAATCTGAATACAATCTTTAGATGACCCAGTGTTAACCTCAAAGATCTCATGAAATTGCCGGACCAGATTCAGAAGTCTTGTGTTAATGTATTTCCTATTGAAATTGGAAGTTTGAGGGACGGAACCTAATAGGTTATTTTAGTAGTACACTAGCATATGACATTACCAGTCAAAAGTTGTATTTTTTGAAGGAAGAAGCCTCTTATATTCACCAAGGCAGTATTTGATCAAAAATACAGTAAAACAATGATATATTATAACATGCAATATCAATGTTGTTTTGTGGAAACGGTGATACATTATTACAAGTTCTTTGATGAATAGAAAGTTCAAAAGAACAGCATTTATTTAAAATAGAAATCATTATGAAAGTCTTTATTGTCACTTTTGATCAATTTAATGCATCCCTGCTGAATAAAAGTATTAATTTCTTTCAAAACTAAATCTGACTTACCCCAAACTTTTTTTAAGCAGCAATTCAGCATTTTAGAATGATTTCTGAAGGATCATGTGACACTGACGACTGGAGTAATGATGCTGAAAATGTAGCTTTTCCATAAATTCTTAAATTGTAATAATATTACTGTTTTTACTTCATTTTTGAACAAATGAATGCTCACAAAGGCTACATTTATGATGCCAAACTTTTGAGTGCTAGTGTAGATGACTTCATAGCTAGACATGGACCGAAAGCCACAACAAATGTTGTTTTAATGGGGTATCTACAGAATAAAGAAACAAAAATGTCTTCAAAACAACTTTTTTGTGTGGTTCCTAATCATTTTAGGAGGAGAGAAGTAGCACTATGCTCCAGCAGGAAAAAGAGCTCCGGATCCACGTTGATGTGATGTTAAAAGAGAAAAATCAGAGAATGCTAGCACTCAAAGCCTTAAACGAGCAGGATCAGGATCTCTGTGACCTTCTCTGCTCACAGCCGTTTTCTATCTCTGCCAGTTCTGTTCCTTCTCTAGAACAGCTGGAGAATTTCCGTCAACACATCTCCTGTCTCACTGCTGAGAAAGTACGACAATAAGTCCTTTTAAACACTAGACTTTTATAAATGTGTTAGTATTTATGAAAGTATTGTGTTCAGTTTGATGTACATTTTTTTTTTTTTAATCTTTTAAGGAGCGGAGACATAACGAATTTGTCATGTTGAAGAAGAAGATAATACTTTGCATGGATGATCTGGATCAGTTGCCTGAGACAAGCTTTGAAAAGGATGTTGTATGCGAAGACGAAGAGAGTTTTTGTCTGTCTAAAGAAAACATTGATTCACTCAAAGTCCTTCTTTACCAGGTACAACATAAGCTCATGAACTATGAACTTAAGCATTAACAATTGCATAATACATTATTTTTATATTTTAGTTGGAGAGCAGAAAGGCTGAGAATGAATGTGTCTGTCACTCTTATCGGGAGAAGATCCAGGAACTGTGGGAAAGGTTGCAGATTCCGAGGAAGAGCGTGATGCAGTTTCTGAACACATGACCCTGTCAAAGAAAAGGAATATGGAAGCTGTCAGTAACCTTTTGATTTTCTGCTTTTCTTTTTCATTACTTCAGTTATACAATGCTGCATTAATGAAAGCTTTTAAATTGCTAACCAATGTAACCATTGTATTGAACTCAGAAGATAACATTTTCATTTCCTCTACTGTCAGTTACAAGCTGAGGTCAAACGTCTTGAAGAACTGAAGCTTAAAAATATGCAGAATGTTACCGAGGCCATTCGGAAGGAGATTGCGGTGTTCTGGGATAAGTGTTTTTATAGTGCTGACCAGCGGCAAGCTTTTGTGCCCTATTATGATGGTGAGTTGTAATTTTCTAAATTGCACTATTGACTGTTAAAAATCTGCCTGTCTTTTCTAAAAATATAAAGATTTAAAGGTTGCCTTTTCTATCAGATGAGTTTAGTGAGGAACTCCTGAGCTTACATGATGCAGAAAATGTGCGACTAAAACAGTATTACGAAGATCATAAAGAACTCTTTGAAGGTGTTCACAAATGGGAGGAGAGCTGGACACTTTTCTTAAAGCTTGAAGTAAGTTAAACTGGCTGAAAATCTTAGTCGAACGTTTTGCATTAACTAACACTGCACGTTTTGTGATAGGAAAAGGCCAAAGATCCATCCAGATTCACCAACAGAGGAGGAAACCTTCTAAAAGAGGAGAAACAAAGGGCTGATCTGGTCAAAGGTCTCCCCAAGGTAATGACATGTATGTGTATAAATACACTACCATTCAAAAGTTTGGGGTCAGTAAGATGTTTTTTTTTAAAGAAATTAATACTTTTATTCAGCAAGGATGCGTTAAATGTTTTACATTGCTACAAATACTTTTATTTCAATTAAATGCTGTTCTTTTAAACTTTCTTTTCTTTTCTTTACATAATCCTGAAAATATGTTTCATAGTTTCCACAAATATTAAGCAGCACAACTGTTTTCAACATTGATAATAAGAAATGTTTCGTTAGCAGCAAATCATCATATTAGAATGATTTCTGAAAGATCATGTGACACTGAAGACTGGAGTAGTGATGCTGAAAATTAAGCTTTGCCTTAATTAATACATTTTTGATATATATTTTAAATTATAATCATATTTTATAATTTAATACTGTTTTAACTCTATTTTGATCAAATAAAAAACATTTTTGATCAAGGCTTGATCAAATAAATCAAGCCTTGGGAAGCATAGGAGACTTCTTTCAAAATCATGAAGAAAATCTTGCCATACCCAAATCTTTGACCAGTAGTGTACATTTTACATTATAAGCTTAGTAACGTGGTCTCTTATTTAGCTTGAGAAGAAACTGAAAGCTGAGATTGAACAGTGGGAACAAGAACAGAACCGAGAGTTCCTGGTGAATGGTCAGAAGTTCATGCAGTTTGTTACTGATCAATGGGAGTCGTACCGGCAGGAGAAGGAGCGGGAAAAGCAGGAGCGGGTATGTACTTCACATTACTGGGCATAAGACTGTACATGTAATCTAGAGTTGTGAATCTGCATCAACACAAATGTACAGTGTCGTTTGTATTCATGAATTGTACATTTCTAGGGAATGACCAGTTGAAACCCATGAGAAGAGATTTAGTTGCAGATTTAAGTAATACAAGAACTGTCTTGCAGCAACTAAAGAAGAGCAAGCAGACAGAGGAGGACATGGTCTATGGCACTGTGGTCCGGACACCGACTAAACGAAGATTTCTGGGCAGCACAACACCCTGCAAAGCTCGAAAGGCAAGTACAATGGGAATTTAATTCCTGATGAAAACAGCATATTTAAGTGAAACCTATTCACAGCCCACTTTACTTCTTGTTATGTGGCATTTCCGAGTGAAAAGAAGTATTGAAATAGAAAACATATAATGAAAAATGAGTGTTAATACTGACTTAAAGTAATACACATCACAGCGTAATGCACTACACATTTTAAATGAATGCATGGCAGTATTAACTCTTTGACTTTTCCACTTTTCCTCAGCTAAACGCTACCTCCAGTACTGGCACTTCTAACAGCACTATCCGATCTGTCTTTGGTGGTACCGTCTGTCATTCTCCTTTATATCGCCCTCCGATATCTGCAAGCAAGGTCAGTGCATGGCAATAACAAAACTATTGCTCTCAAGCTTTTAATTAACTAATTTACACAATCATTTACTGATTAACTGGTGTAATGTTACATTTCCTCTTCCCATAAGTTATATGCCTTCTTTCAAAGCAGGGTAATGTGGTGAGGACACCAGGCCATGGCAAACCTCCTCATCAAGGTTTGCTAGAACGCAATAAGGAAAATATCTGTCATCTAACCGGTGGCGTGGCTGGGATGACGAAGGTACCAGCTAGTCCACAGCGTAACTTCAGCATTAACTCTGTTGCAAGCACCTATTCAGAATTTCAGGTAAACTCCTCATCTTCTTCATCAGTAACTCACAGTCTGGTCAAAGAGAGCAAGAGCCTGAACTTCAATGTGTTTTAAGGATATGAGTTGTATAAATGCCTATATAAATATTGGTGTTACTGGCATAACGTTACACTAATAGAAGAAAACCTTGTTTTTAAAGGAAGCTGTCAAGGCTGAATCCATATAATCAAGGTTTGTTTGAGATGTATTTCCAAACAGCCTAAATTTTACAACTGCATGGTTTAAACAACGCACCACATAACAACATTTGTTTGGCTAACACTGTTTAAACTATATTTTGTACTGTATAAAACAATTAATGCCTCTTTTATAAAGTATGTAAGGGAGAATGTGCAGTCAGATTATTGAAATATAAACCCTGACTGGGTCATCAGGTCTCTGACAGAGTTGTGTGATTACCCTGAATGGGTTTATTTTGCAATAATGACTTGCTGACTTTACACTGTTAAATGAATATTTGCCACATTTGATCTAATATTGTATCTGTTATACAATATTGTCAGATTGTATTTAATATATTTACATTCCCTCTGACTTTTGTAATATTTTTATTTGATGTGGCTTCATATGCTAAATGGCAGAATCATTATTTTGTATCCTGAGATATATCATAGGATGGCATTATGTAAATAAAACCAAACAAATAAGTAAATCAAATAAAAACACCAATTTGCATTTGTCTTACTGTACTGCATGTATTATCTCTGATTAGTTTGCTCTTTTACATCCTCTTGTCCTCTCTTTGAACTGGACTGTGTTTTCTCCTAATCCACACTTCTAACCAAGACTAGTAGGCTAGCTTTGTTAAATCAGTCTAATGCCTAGCTGCCATTCTCTGTCGCTCCTTCTTCTGCAGTATATGACAGTTTTCATATTGTTTTCTAGGTTGTAGATATAACCTGTCATATATTATGAATAACTACTTTGCATATCAATGTTCAGAACATATTTACAAGTTAAAAATCTCTTAATTTGTCGTTTTCTTGTTGCAGCGGGACCTCTCCAAGTCATCTAAATCAAAACACGTACCTGAAATCCTGAACTCAACCATCATTCAACTTTAACTCTACTGCATGCAACACTTTGTGCTATTAGGACTGGGATCATTATATGATGGCTTGTGGGTTCTTGTTCTTTATAGCTATAGCTATGCATTTTATATGTAAATGAAGGTAATATATTTAAATGTTTCTGAGGGATTCTATGTGTATGTTCACTTTAACACTAGGACGAGCTTTACTTTATTTGTACTTGTAATTTAACAAATGAATGTGCATTTTAATGTTACAACTAATTAAGACTAAAAATGAAATACTATAGCGTTCTTTCTCAGTATTAGCTACTTTTTCAAAATCACAGTTTTTATGCTTTTGAATGTTTTGCACAATGTAAAAAGTCTTTTTTGCATTCTTTATAGTACTGTACAATTCACTACATAAAAATTAATCTTTGAACATTCTGTGATTCCTGTCTTTATCTTAGTCAAACTATTCCTTCTGTTCACAATATCTAAGGTTTTTGAATTTCTGTTGTTTTATTCCAAACAAGTTGATATTTAATTTATTGACTTAAGTTATTATATTTCTCAAGCAGGTAAGTTCACATCCAGTTGTTCTTTAGCGATTTGTTAGCAACTTCCATTATAAACCCCCGCAAATTCAAATAATGCTTAATAATGGAGCCACTGTGTCCTTTTTCAAAAGTGTATTATGACTTTGAGCAGAAAACTGATTAGTTGTGGGGAAAAACTGGTTACAATTAAAAAAAAATCAAAATAAGATTAAAGAGCATGATTTTAAACTTCATTAAGTTTATACATTCACGCGCGTGCATACATAATATATACATATGTGTGTGTAAATTTACACATATAAACCCCAACTCTTTCTAATATATGAAATGAGTGGGTATATTGTATTATAAAATGTATGGTTCATTTGTACAATTATGTATCAATATTAATATGAATGAATAAATAATTCATTATTCATATTCGTTATCTGATAGATTAATAATATTGATAATACTCTTTTCTATTATTGGTCTCACGTACGTTATAAAATGTTATTGTTCTCTGACTAAATAAAGAGAATAAAATATAGTATGCATATAATAGTTTAAAACAAAGAAGCGCCAGTGTTTTCCATGGTATATTTATTTGATTGTTGATGATTATAATTAATAATCGTGAAAAAAATATGATCAGTCTGTCGAATGTTTTTAGGTCATGCGGGGGCGGGGTCACTCTATACCCCGGAAGCAGATTGAGGTGAATGACGCGAACCTTTAGGGTCGAATGGGCAGACGGTAGAAAGATGGCGGATGACAAGAGCAATAGCATAGGCACTCATTCCAGTAATAAAAGCGTTTGGAGCTCGTCCGTCCGAGGACCGGCGTTCGTGTTTATCTGTGTACTGTTGGCCGAGCCCGGGCGAGCCACGACGCACTGGGTGGTGACGGAGGACGGCAAAATCCAACAGCAGGTAAGCGACTGTGTCGTGTTTAGTCACTCCATCGCTCTCTAGATCATGTTTACAAGACAAGAAAAACGAGAGAGCCTCAACAATCACTTCCTGATCTGATTGTTACCCACTAACACTGCTTTATACAGCTGTCAGGCAGATGCGTGTGTTGACAGCTGTTGTCTGCTGCTTATCATATCACAGCGCTCCCTTGTGCTGATTCAACAATACTCTTCAAATCATCAGCTTGATTTGGCTTCTTGATGTCATCTAACCTGTGGCCTAATATCTATCAGATAGTGACTCTTGCTCTAAGCATGTGTGTGCATTGATTTTGCCTTTGCCTTTCACATGATCTTTCGTTCTCAGGTGGACTCTCCTCTTAACTTGAAACATCCCCACCATTTAGTTCTTTTCATGCAACAAGAGACTCGTGTGAACTACCTCAAGAAGTTAGAGGTGACGTTAAGCCTCACATTCAACATAATCTTAAAGGCTCTTTTATAATGTGCAGTGTCTTGAAGAAGACCGCTCTAAAGTAAACATACGCTTCCCTAAACTCTTAGTCTGACAATGAGTTATTATTCATTTTGCAGAAGCAACTAGTTGCTCAGAAGATTCACATTGAAGAGAACGAGGACCGGGATACTGGTTTAGAGCAGCGGCATTACAAAGAAGATGCTGACTGTGTCACAGCTAAAGTTCCTCTGGGAGACTTGGATCTCTATGATGGCACTTTTATATCCCTGGAAAGCAAAGACATAAAGTAAGCGTTGTCTGCTTATGTTTTTTTTATTTTTTATAAATCTAATGAACATATCAGTTATCGTTATCATATACGTCATTCCATTTTTATTGTTGTTGTGGTTTTCTAGTCCGGAGGATTTTTTGGATCAGATGTCACCTCTACCTCCAGACCTGGAAAAACCTGACTGTGCAAAAATTCTTGATCTCCCTTATAGCATTCATGCGTTTCAGCACCTCAGGGTGAGTGTTTTGAGTGTTTTAAGGGGCACCCTTATGTATATCTTTCTCTTAATCCCTCACATGTACCCTCATTGTCTTTGTCGCTCTGATTTTTCCCTCTCAGGGTGTCCAAGAGAAGGTAAACCTAACATCCCCCTTGCTTTCAAAGGATGACCCAATCTTTACCTCCCTGCCTCTTAAGCTGGGGCAGAGTATGGATGAGCTTGGGCATCGGATACACCAGGCCCTACTAAAAGTAAGTTGATTTGCTTGATTTATAAACTAATGGGTTCCCACAATCATAGAAATCCTTGAAATGTTACAGTTATGACTTCTAGGCCTGGAGAAGTCTTCTATAGTGACTAGAAATCTTTGTTGTTATGACTGGAAATCTTTGTATCCTCTAATTTAACATGATTGTCCATCGTAATATGTAAGCAGCATCAATATGCATAAGGAGGATTTATGCATATTTGTGACTCAAAGCTAATATTTTCTTATGGCAGTGGTTCTCAACTTGTTGACATTTTCCCATGGTCATTAAGCTGCGACCCAGATTAGACATGGTTGACAAACACACTATCCCACTTAACTTAACAAACACATCAATTGTAAGAATATCACTAACACTGAAAACAAAAACAACAGTATAATAAGGTAAGACTATTAAATAGCAGTTCCAAAGTAGTTTATGTTATGTTAGTAAGTATGTAAAGTTAGTAAGCACCACAGTCATCAAAAATATTTAAAGTAAAGTGTTACTTTTGGTCAAGGTTACGGAAAAAACAGTTAACATGGTAAATACACAATACTAAAATGAACTGTTATTAAAACATATGTACACTGATCCTGATGAATAGAATGAGCATCATACCTGCATGCAAATCCTTCCCAACTAACTAACGACATACCAGTTAGGTAATTTATTGGTACTTTTTGGGCATTTCGCTACGCTGTTGCACGCTAGTAATGTCATTCGCTCTTAATATATAATAAATTAGTCTACAGTGCACCAATTGAAGATTGTGCACCACAAGCACAGTATAACGCCTGACAGGACAGGGAAGTTAGTTTTTCTGAGGTGAGAGACTTTTTATTCTGTAACAAGTTACGAATATAATGTTAGAATATTTTCTGTTGCCAGAATCAGGATTACACGTTTTTCTCAGGCACTCTTTACTGAGACTTCGCCTGTCAGAAGAGTCAATCGCTTTCACACACATGTATTTTAAAATAAAAGTCTTGCATCAGTGAAACATTTAAAATGATGTTTTTTTGTGTGTGTTTTTGTTTTTTTGACTACACACCCACTCAAAACAGTCTTGTGACCCACCGATTGGGAAACAGTCTTTTGGCACACAAAGTGCTTGTATTTTGTGCATTTTTGCTTCCAACAACATTAAATCATTAAACATCGGTACAATACTTTTAATGGACAGTATTTGTTTTTTTTTATTAAACAAATCTTTTTTTTTTAATTTGTATCGTTTTTGGTTAATATTTAAATGTGCATTCTCTCATTCCCTATTTTTACATTTAAACAACTCTACAACATCAACACTAGTTTATTAACATAATTAAATGTAATTTTTGGCAGATTTGTTGTGCACTTGTAGTGTTTAAAATGATTTGATTTAGTTTTATTTTTTTATTTATTTAGACAAAATGGCATATAATGATAATATTGGCCATTGATCAGTCTACTATTTTCTTAATTAAAGACATTAATAAGAATAATTGTTTTAACTTATTTATTTTTAATTGGTACCTGTAATACAAATGTAAATCTGGTAAAATGTGCTCATGATTAACTGGAAAAGTCATTGAAATGTATTAGAGGAAACTAATTTCCTGTGGTTCAGTTTTTCCTATATGATTGCAGTATTCTGAAATTGTCAGCCCTGAAGATTTATGATGACCATCTTTCTTTTTCTCGTTTTTTTATTTATTTAAGAATTCCTCTTCATGGGTGCTTTATAACTTGGCCTCTTTCTACTGGAGGATGAAGAATGAACCCAAGCGAACTGTGGACTGTGTGGTCCGTGCCCTCCATTTTTCTCCTAGGTAATGGGAAATGACACATGGATACAAATGGCAGATGTATCAAATGCATAGCGTATCAACAGTAAAATATCTCTACCACTTGCACAAAGATCTGCATAAGTTGTGTCATCTTGTTTTGCATAAATTTGCATGTATTTCTGCTTCATTTGCAGGCAGCACAAAGACGTTGCTCTCGTCAATATGGCGAACGTACTTCACAGAGCACACTTCTCAGCTGACGCAGCCATCCTTGCCCATGCGGCTCTGGATCTCACCACCGATCTGCTAACCAGCCATTACACTCTGGGCAACATTTATGCTGTGAGTGCAGCGCTGTGAAGAGGGATGGATGGTTTCTTGAAAATAAATTTTTAAAATGTTTTTGAACTTCCTCATACGCCTTCTGCTGAACAGGAAATGTCAGTTTTGAGTTTATTATCTGATTTCCTTGTTTATATCAAATGACAGTTCCTTTTGCATCTCTCCCCTTCCTCCTGTCTCTCTGGTAGATGTTGGGGGAGTATAATCACTCGGTGCTGTGCTATGAGCAGGCCCTGCAGGCTCAGCTGGGCTTTGAACAGGCCCTGAGGAGGAAACATGCCGTCCTCTGTCAGCAGAAGCTGGAGCAGCGGCTTGAGGCTCAACACCGGTAACATTTCTTTTCTCATGGATGGTGGTGACTGACTCTCTTTTTCTGTGCAATTACTCTCATTAGGAAAACCTTCAGAGTATGGAGTAGCCTTATTACTTGTAATGGGTGGCTCCTCTTTCATTCATGCCATATTTCTGCTAATAACTTCCCCCTGCACTCTGTTTATGATGAGGAATTCATTTTGGATCATTGCAGAGCTGTTCAACAGGGGATCCGTGACCCCTTGGGTCAAACCACTGATCTATATAAATGACTAGGTTGCTCATGACATCATAAAAAGTGAAGCCACCATGCCGCCATATTGGTATTCCCCAGTATTCCTTCACAGTCTATTGAATTAATAGGAAATCATCTGATTTTAATGAGAAAACATTACCTAATGAGTCAGCGTTTTTATATCTGAAGTCTCCCTTTATATTCTTGCAATGCAAACGTCCTAATTATTTAAATAAATGATTTGATTGAAGTGGGTTATTTCCCCTGCAGTTGCATTCATCTTCATTACACTAGCGAATATCAGATCAGCTGACGGACAAGACACCTCAGCATTATATTACAAATGTAAAAACGGTTCTTCTGAAATCTAAATTCATATTTATGTATACAGTTTAATTCGCCATGTACAGTTATTCTCTGTGGTTATGTAATTGTTATGTAATATTTTTAATTTTTACACTAAACGATTCAACAGTGTTTTCATTAACAGCATGCTTTTCGATTTAAAGACAACGACGTAAACATTGGTTAAATTATAATAATATGCAAAAATACACAGTTAAGTGACCACTGGGTCTGTGTACGTTGCAGATGCCAGATTATTAGCTGATTATTTCAGAAACATTAATGTAGGTTACATTAATGTTTCTGAAATAATCAACTAATATTTCTCTAGCACGTAGATTGTCAAATCCATGCCAATAGAGAAGAAAACCCTTTCTAGTCCCTGCCCAGCGATTTGTGTCAAAGCAATAGTCCGGTTGTTTGATATGAGAGTTTATTTGTCATAAAAACTTTAAGAATCCATCCAGCAGCGGAGGACTGTTATTCTGCACGGAAATGTGGAAACACTGAAAGAGGCACGGGTTGATCTTTGGTTGACCAATTAGCGGAAAGGGGCGTTTCACGCAAGCCCACACGTTGAAATCAAATATTCAAGCCTTTTATCTATTTTCTATCCCTGAACCTAAAAATATAAAAGCAAGCCGAATTTTTTTTTTTTTTTTAACTAGCCGTTTTCTCATTTTTCAACTTTAAATATTAAATCGAAAAACGAATGTACACGGACCCCACTGTTCTGAATTTTTTATTTTTAATATTCACATTTAAACATTTGCAGTGATGAGAAAAATTGTAAGCTATTTATAATGTTGATGACCAGGAAGGGGGCACAAATTCATTTGAGTTTGTGCTGAAAAAATGCTGTGCAAGTGCGAAGTCAACACACATCATCTTTCGCTCTTTTTGTAGGTCTTTGCAACGCACCCTGAATGAACTGAAGGAGTACCAGAAGCAACACGATCATTACCTGCGGCAGCAGGAGATGCTGGACAAGCACAAGCTCATTCAGGAGGAGCAAATCCTGCGAAACATCATCCACGAGACCCAGATGGCTAAAGAAGCACAACTTGGTTAGACTGCATATCTTCACCTTTCAATTCCATTCATACAGTTTCTGTAAAGTCCTAAATAAGGTTGTACAATATACTGGATAAACAAGTTTCGCAAGCCAGCCAGATCTTGTTGGCGGCACATTTATTGCCTGTCCTTGTTGCTCGCATGAATGCGCATTACAGGCCTGTGTGATGTTTTGTTTCAGGAAATCACCAAATGTGTCATATGGGCCAGCAAAAGTTCACCCTGCACTGCCCTTTTGACCTGCCTGTACGGTATCACCGTGGAGAACTGTTTGAAAATGTGCACTACATTCAGGTGAGACTGAAAACACAATGTTTGAATTATTGTGTGCATTTTGTTAATGTCGACATGAAATCATCAGTCTTTGTAATCTTTATTCAAAATCTGAAAATGTACTTCCCCACTGATTTGGCCTTCCTTCTCTGATGACGTCAGTTTTACGGCGTAGGTAGAACATTAATGAAACGCCTACTTTTCTAGATCCAATCAATTCCCAGAGCAAAAAAGCAAGCCACACCCGCTATTTATCTCATTCAATATTCCATTTCACTCTGAAAAGTAAAGTCGGTCGCAACTTCTGGTTCACGTGGACTTTAATAGTGCAACTAAATATTGAACAAGTTTAGACTCTAAGGCCCTGATCACACAGAACGCGTTTTTCAGGTTCGAAAACTCGATGCACATACGTCCATCTCGCGAATGTACAGTCTTCTTCTGCCATCTTCACCCAGTTTCACCCAGCCTTGTTAATACTTTCGTTTGGCTCCGCAGCGCGAGCCTCCGCTGACTGCACGCGTGCCTCGTCCGTTTGGGGAGGTGTATATATTTTTCGCGCTCGCCATTGTGCTGTTCTTTGAAACGACAGAGCCTTTAAGCCTTCTTTTCTAGCCACTTTTCCACTGGCCAGTGCGAGTCCACAGAGGCCGAAATCATGCCTCGCGGTACTCCTGTAAAACCCGCCTTAAACACTCCTTCACCGGACTATGTCACACAATACAAAGGTACACCAGCAAGAGGGAGATTAATTAAATGAATTGCTATACAAATATATCTGAAGTTGTCATTTAGTCTTTATTTACAAACTTGGACACCACATGCGGCTATTGACTGACCACAGACAGGTAATAATTTATGTGCATTTTTCATCTCGTTAATGTCTTTGTGGGATTTTTTTTAACAATTACATTTTGGGCTAAAAGTGTGTTGCATTGCAAGCGTTACTGAACATGCTGTAACGAGAAAAATATTACTGGAAATTGATTAGTAATGCCTTGCACTACTGCGTTACAGCAAAAAGTAATATGTTACTGTAATGCATTACTTTTGTAACGTGTTACTTCCAACACTGGTCCACACTCTGCAAAGACACATTTATATGCAAATAGGGAATTTTTGCATCCAATGACCCATTTAAAAACCTCACCACAGCACAGCTGTCTATAGCAGCTGTTCTCAGCCTTTTTGTTCTGATTAGTTGAAACTAACTTATTTATAAAGCAGTTTCAGTTTCTCACGCAATAATGTTGTTGATATTCAGTATGTGTGTGTGTGTGTTTGTGTTTGTAGTTCGGGGAGGAGGTGTCAATAGCCAACAGTGTTGCTCTGGTGTCTGAGTTGAGTGTGAATGAGAGTCACAGTCCTCAGCAGTCCTACACTGTGTCCTTAGGACGGGTACCTGCAGCCCACTGGGACAAGGAGATCACTTCCACTGACGTAAGAGTGTGTTGATGTGTGTTTTTGTAAAAAATCTGTAAAATGGGTTTAAATATGGTCAATAGAGCTGATATTCACTCTTACTATTTAATTAATAAATGCATGGGAAGAGGTTGTGTAGATCTTTAGGAATCACAGATGAATGATTCCACTTTAGAATTTCATGTGCACCTCATTATCTGCGTATTTACTTACATGCATTTTGTGTATTTATGTATGCATGCATTTATGAATGTGTATATATACAGTCCCTGACAAAAGTCGTGTCGCTTATCTATTTTGTAGAAACACATGCTATTAACTTGATTTTTAATTCATCAATTGGTGTTAAAAATAGCTCATATGAAAAGCTAAAACCCTCCCAAATGATGTTTAATGCACTGAAATAAATTAGTTTCACTGAAAAAAGATTTATCATTCAATCAAGACAAGAAAGGTCAAATTTTGGCAAGACAAAAGTTTCATCGCCTATACAGAAATTGAACAAATTTACTGCAAATACATAAATATGTCAGCAAATTAAGTAGTGGTGCTGTGAGATCCAAATTTAATATCTTGTATGACTTCCATGAGCTTGAAGGACTGCATCCATGCGGTTTGGCTATATAGGACTCATACAATTTATTGATGAAGTCATCAGGAATAGCAAAGAAAGCAGTCTTGCATGCCTCCCAGAGTTCATCAATATTCTTTGGTTTCGTCTTCCATGCTTCCTCTTTCATCCTACCCCACATATGCTCAATGATGTTCATGTCTGGTGACTGGGCTGGCCAATCCTGGAGCATCTTGATCTTCTTCGCCTTGAGAAACTTTGATGTGGAGATGGAAGTATGCGATGGAGCACCATCCTGCTGCAGAATTTGGCCTCTTTTATGGTTGGGAATATAAGATTTCTTGGTATTTTAGACTATTGAAGTTGCCGTCCACCCTTCAGATCTCTTGCACACCCCCATACTGCATGTAACCCCAGACCAAACTTCACTGTTTTCTGGGTGAATCTCTGATTCATGCGGGCTCCATTAGGCCTTCTGCAATATTTGCGGCGACTGTGGTGTAATTCAACAGAAGATTCATCTGAAAAATCCGCCTTCTGCCACTTTTCCAGCGTCCATCCTTTTAGCATGCTGTGGGCTTTGGCAAATGCCACACCGTTTTTCAATTGTCTTTTGTTTAGTGCTGGCTTCTGGGCACTGATTCGACCATAGAGGCCATTTCGAGACAGAATCCGACAAACTGTTCTGGTTGACACAGGGACTTCAGGTGACCAGGTCTCGTGGAGCTCTGCTGCAGTGGAAAATGGGCTGGCCTTGGATTTTCGAGCCAACAAACGGTCCTCTCGAGCAGTTGTCTCGCAGGGTCTGCCTGAACTGGTCTTGTCAAAAATGTCTCCAGTCTCTTCAAATCTTTTTTTTATCCTCTGTACTTGACGCTGAGACACTTTAAAGGTGTCTGCCACTTCAGCAGTGGATCTGGTCTTCAGCCTCTTGATAATCAAAACTTTAGTCTCAGGGTGAATCTTAGGCATGTTTGCAGAGGTCTAGTTGCAGTTGATGTGAAGGTCTAGTGTACTGGGGTTCTTTTTATACACACCTGAGATCTAATTGATCCATTATTAGTCACAGGTGAAGCTCATATGACAAGGCGACAACACTTATGTCTTTGCAAAAATTGAATCAATGGGCTTTACCAAGCTGTGAATATTAGAATATTTTTTGACAGTTTCATTTTGCACTGAAACATTTTTACAAAAGCTGTTGGGATTTAAATGAGCCATTTCTTGTAAAAAAATCTTGACAAGAAATATATTTCAGCGGCACTTCAGTTCAATTTTTACACAAGCGACAAGACTTTTGTCAGGGACTGTATACTGTATATACCCTGATCAGCCACAACATTAAAACCAATGAGAAGTGGACCATGGAGCAGTGGAAGAAAGTTACCTGGTCTGGTGGATCACATTTTCTTTTAGATCAGGTGGATGGCCAGGTACGTGCATGTTGTATACCTGGCAGCAGGATGGACTATAGGTAGAAAGCAGGTTGACTAAGGCAGTGTGATGCTTTGGGCAATGTTCTGCTGGAAAATCACAGGTGCCTGGCATTTATGTGGATGTTACTTTGACAAATACCACCTACTTTAACATTGTTGCAGACCAGGTACACCCCTTCATGGTATTTCCTGGTGGAAGTGGCCGCTTTAAGCAGGATAATGCACCCTGTTGTCAGAAAGAATCTCAATCCAATTGGTCATCTGTAGAAAGTGCTGGGCCAACAAATGCGATCAATGGAAGCCCCACCTCGCAACTTCCCGGAGTTGAAGGATCTGCTGCTAATGTATCGGTGCCAGATACCACAGGACACATAAAGAGGTCTTGTGGAGTCCATGCCTCAATGAAATAGAGCTGTTTTGGCAGCACAATGGGGGACTATATTAGACAGGTGGTTTAATGTTGTGGCTGATCAGTGTATGTTAGAACACAATATAAAGGTTTATTCTGACTTATAAAAAGTCATAACCTCTTAGAACTTGCTATTACAACTCCGGAGAGCATTCAGTTTCAGAGTGTCACCTGACCATTGCAACGCCATGAGAAGGCACTCAAAATTGTGGCAGCTTCAGTAGTAAAATGTAGTTTTCTCAGAATTTTTCCAATAATTCTTTTGTTGATGTCTTTAATTATGCAAGCATAATCTGAAAGATAAACAAAAAACAGGCTACAATACAATTTAATAGATTTGGATAACTAATAACAAATTTCCTACTAAGTAAGACAAATAAACATCTAGTAATTACTGTAATTGGTGTGACGGCACATATGTCTTATCCTGTATATCTTACAGTAGCGGTCACATTCTCTCTGGTTGTTGTGTGTGAACAGGAGAGTCAGACGGTGCTGTGGCCCAGGAGGTCAGACTGTGCACAACGATTCCCCACGATTCCCCCTGTGCACCTACTTCCCACCTATTTCCTGCCCCCTGAGTCCCGCAACTTTAAGTAAGACATGTGGAAGTGTTACATGAACTCTTATGTCACATTTCATCAGTATAAACCACAAGATCACAAACAGGATGTATAGTAGCATAACCTTTCAAAATGTAACATAATTTATTAGGATTGATTATTTATTATGATGCTATTTTAAGGGCAGAAAGATTGATAATTTTGTCTGGAAACTGGAATCTGTTGTATTTTATTATAATATCTAAATTGTATTAATCAATGTGCTTGTTATTGTTGTCATGTTTCCAGGACCCTGAATATGCTCTTAGAAAGCAAAAGTCCTCCACCATCGGCAAAGACGCCAGACTGCAGCTTTAAAAGTCTTGTCACCGCTAGAGATCCGCTGGACTCTCTGTCCTGGGCCTTAGAGAAGGAGCTGCCTGACCCACATGCTGCAGAGGTATGAGCCAGCTGCCAACACTGTCACTCTAAAAGTTGTGTACCACACCCTTAGTTTACTACACACTTAGTTTACCTGAGATATTTGTGCAGGTAGATGAAGCAGTGGGAGTTATTTGGTATGTAGGAGTTTTCTGTTTTCTCAGGTGAGTCATTCTGTGTGTGTGTTTTGAGCAGGTGCTGCTGAAGCGAAGTGGTGGGAGGAGTTTGGAGCAAACTGGAGCACTGATTGCACAAGCTCTGGACAAGGTAAAGAATCAAGGTTGCAAATGGCTCATGTCGAGTGCATAAGCAGATGCACAATTTACTTTGTGTAAATAATTGTTAACCAAATTAATGTACTGTAAATTGAAGATTTTAATTAAAATATATATTTTTGTAATTGTTAAAAAGATTTGACTAACTGTGTAAGGGTGCGCAGTGTGGAGCTGTACATATTGAATTGGAAAATCAATCAATTTAAAAAGTAATAGCAATATACCCTCATGTCTTTTCCACACCCATATACTATTCATTTAGCTAAGAATGTTTACATTCTTATTCCAACATTCTTACATTCCAACTATCTATACAAAGATAGTTCCTATTTACTATGGACTGTTAAGCTCAGAAAAGGACAAAAAAATCACTATAAAACGTGTCACTGTAGTGTAAATAAAATAGTGTTCTGATCTGCATGAGGAACAAACCCAAATTTAAGACATTGTTCACTGATAATCTCTTTTAAAATTGATTTTAAAATATAATTTATTGCTGTGATGGCAAAGCTGTATTTTCAGCATGATTACTCCAGTCTTCAGAGTCATATGATCCTTCAGAAATCATTCTAATATGCTGATTTGCTGCTCAAGAAACATTTCTTATTATTATCAGTGTTGAAAATAGTTCTGCTTAATATTTTTGTGAAAACAGTGATACTTGTTTTTCAGGATTCTTTAACTAAAGGCTAAATTGGCCTTTTAGGAGCTGAACAGCACATGGTCACTGTCTTGATAGAGAACATTTCTATGTGAAGATTCTTTAAAAAAAATGGTGTATGTGTGTTTCATTGAACAAATATTGGAACATAATGTAGGTGTGTAAATAATGACAGGTGTTTCATTTTGGATGGAATTTTCTTAGAAATTGTTAGCTGCTTATAATTGTTCGTTGCATAACATCAGAGTTTGTCTGTGCAGCTGTTTTAAAATAAAAATAGGAATGTGACAGTAAAAACAAGGGCATTAAAGAAAGTCTCTTTCTCTCAGATGAGTGGGCCGCTGTGGATGATACAGAATGAGGCAGGTCTTTTCTGGCGTGCTAAGGGAAATGGCACAAAAGCTTTAGTGTGTCTGCGTCAGGCGCTCCATTCTGCCCCTCCTCAGCACAGAGACATGCCTCTGGTCAACACTGCCAACCTGCTGCTGCACTACGGCCTGCATGATGAGGCCCATGATCTGCTGCAACAGGCCCTGCAGATCAACCGCTCAGAGGTATGTACTGACACTGATCTACAATGTCAAACATTGAACCACCACACCTTCTATAGTGCAGACTTTATGACTTCAACCACCCACTTCATGATTACATAACTAGATTGCAGTGTTTACAGTGTGGACAGCTCGATTATCTTATTTTGACAGGCCACTAAAGACTATACGGAGGAATATGTCTTGCCTTCTAAATAAAAGAGCCAATCAGCTGTTGATAAAGTCATAGCGTCACTAGCTGATGTTAAAAGCTCCGATTCTCATAGAAACTTGACACGTGCATTGGCTGGACCAACCTGAAATATGTGCTTTTATTAATGTAATTTGTGCTTAAGAAACAACATTTATGAGGCAGTCATATCAGATATTATTATTGGTGATTTCAAATATGAAATTGAATCGTAAACTTGGTGAGCTTTGGTGAATTTGATGTTTTCCTATTCAAAGAGATAGGAGCAGTGCTTGCATGACTAAAATAGCTGCCCGAGAGGCGTTGATTTTTAGCTTACTGCGTACTTGGAAAAACAGGCAGGTGGCAGTTCAAACTTCAATTGTATTTAGATACAGGTCAGAGAGCTTTTTTTTCACTATTTTCTTTGGATTAAATTGCACTAACATTATTAATTGCCAGTCCTAGTATGAATGTATTTTATGAATTTATTAATGAAAGAAATGTGGATGTATGTTTTCTTTTCTTACTTGTGACTCTTTCAGTAGATGCCCCCACCAAAAGCTTTATTAATCAAATAACTTTTTTTTTAATGTGACATAACTCTGTCTTTCTCCCTCCCTCTCTCTTTTACACCAGCCTCACACACTATTAAGTCTGGTCAACGTTCACCTTTCTCAGGGAAACCTGACTGGCGCTCTGGCAGTGTTTCGTCGGACCCTGACTCTCACAGTTCACTGTCCCCAGTGTCGTGCCAGCCTGCCTCTAATGCGCTGTCTCCAGTTTTACCCCTTTCTTTACAATCTCCAGCATCAGGCCTGTCCATGTAAGTAGCCTCCTATGTAAACCCTTGGGACCCTCCCAACACTGAACCAAGAGTTTTCCCCCTGGACAGCTACCCCACTTCACCTCCCTCCATCACTTACTCCTTCCTTCTCCCTGGTGTTGCAACCTCAGCTGCAGAGCGCTTGGCGCACTTTTTATAGCCCAGGCACTGTAATCTTTGAGCCAATTTTAGACTCTTTACCGTTGCATCTTCTATTCTGGGTTTGCTCCATTCCCTCTCTCCTGCTCCCCTTTTCTCTCCTCCTCAGCATCCTGCACTGCTCCCCTTCTGTAGTTCAGCTCTCTCTCCCCTGGCACTCTTCTGAGTGAGAGAGACTTTGAAATAGCGAAATCGTGTCCTCAATAATTCAGGGCACTGAAAATAGCACAGGCTTTATTTAGATGCCGCTGCGCTCTGCAGACAAAAATGAACTCATTGTCCTCCTCTTTTTGGGGGGAACTATTGATTTAGGGATTAATATGGCAACCCCTTCTGAACTAACACACTCGCTTATACAGCGGTTCAAATGATAAATGTGTATGTATCCAAGTTGTCCGTTTTTCTACCTTTTGTTACTTTTTTAATATAAATAATGCAGTTATATTTATTTGAATTTAAGTTAAGCATAGTGCGTGTGTGTGTTTGTAGCTGGCTCTGGCTGTGAGGCAGAGGAAGAATCTGAGCTGGAGGACTGGGACTCGGGCAGCAGCGGCAGGCAGGAGGCCTGGGACACTGATCCCGTGCCTGTGTCTGCTTTAGAAGACTCTCTTCTCTTTGAGAGTAAGATTAATAATGGAGCTTATGGGGCTTCTTTCTTTGTGTTTGATGATCACATAAGATGCAGTGGACTCCATCCAGCAGTACGAGACTACTAGCAAAATTATGGAAGCCAATTATGTTATTAGCATAACAATTTAAGTTTAAGTTAGGCAGAATTTGACCCCATTAAGGTGTGAATTTTTGTGTGCAAATGATTGGGGTTTAATAGGTCGATTGTCAATAGTGTAGCAATGTAAAAAGCAAAACTTGCACCAAAAAAGCATAATTTTTTAAACCAGACAGCTTTCTTTTCAAATCTATGTAAGGCAATATTTTTCTCTCACATGAAATTCCTGGTCTCGTGGATTCCTGTTAAAATGCATGGAATTCGTCCACTATACTTTAAACAAAATAAATGTGACTGCATCTTTAGGGTCTTAGACTGGATCTGTGCTGGAAAGGATAGAACCATACTAAGCATACTAAATCTGTGATTTTTATGTCTTTCCCTAATCATTTAGATTATTTGATTTAACAAAATAAGTCTAGAGACCGGGGCTATCAGTACATTAAAATATTTATGTGTGTGATTTTCAACCAAAAAACAACAGATTCTATATTTCTTAAACTGCATTTAAACGCACAGAAAATGCGAACATCGAGCTCAGTGTAATAATTTAGTGATACAACCACTTACCCCAAGCTTTATGGACAATTTAAATGTATGAAAAAAAGTCTCTGAGATGATAACTGTCCTGTCATTGCTAAATTAAACTTGCCATGTAGTGAGGTCATGTGATTAGCAGTATAGCACACTACTATTTTAAAGATTTATGGTTGCATATTTTATACCATTTAATATTTCATGCTGTTTCGCTTGCTATTTTTAAACAGTAGCTGGCAGGACACATGGCGTACCGTAGCATTTCATTTCAAACAGCCATTGTCACATTGCTGATGTCAATCCACATGGAAATAAACAAATACTTTTGCTTAACTCTTGATTCTTTCCTCTTTACTTTGACTCTTGTGTTGTGCAGAGGTGGTGGTGGACAGTAACGGCTCAGGGGAGGCGAGTGGGCAGGAGAGGGGCCGAGAAGGGCAAAAGGCTGAGGGGGTGGAGGAAGAGGAACAGGACTGGCGTCTGAGAGAAGAACTGATAGGAGCATTTGAGGGGGCTCTGGACATGAATGGGAAGACAGGGGACCTACGGGGCATCCGTGTGCTGAAAAACGACAGGGTCATGGGGGCGAGAGGGGGAGGACCCTGTTTCGGCAACTGTGAGGATGATGAGGGAGCTGAATGGGTATGTCTGTCGAAGAGTTCAGGAATGTTTTGCATTCATTATCGAAGTGAATTTGACTCTCTCCTGTTCTCTTCTATCCCTTCAGATAACATTCCAGGTGAAACGTGTGAAAAAGCCCAAAACCGATACCTCAGAGGGTTGGGTGGGAGATGGAGATGTTCGTCAGAGTGAATCAACATCAAGCAATTCCATCCTTGAGATCAGTGGTCCCACAATCCCCTCGCCTGGACCCTCAGGTGCAGAGAAACTGCCTTCCTACAGGACGTGCTTTGTCTATCAACACAGAGCTGAGCTATTTTAGTATTATTTAGATACAATTATTGTATTTATTAATATTTTGAATAATACAGATTATATTTTATATAATTATCAGTTTTATTTTTTATATTTTTGTTTAGCTTTATTTTTTATTTGTTTTATTAGTTTTTTAGTATTTAATAATTTTAGTACTTAAATTTTTTTAATTGTATTTCAGTTAGTTTCCAATGAAACATTTCTAATCTTTTTGTTATGTTTAAGATTTTTATCTAATATTAATTTTTTTATTTGGTTCAGCTTTATTTGACACAGACAGAGGTGATTACTGTAGCTGCAAAAGCCATTGTGACAACATCATGTTTTGTGTTTTCAGAGCGATGGAAGGACTACAGCAGTCTGGGTTGGCCCGGTCCTGAGGAATGTCAGCGCACACGTCGTGTGGACCTCACAACTGTGGCTAGTACCTGGCTGGCTGTGTCTGCCAAGAATATAGAGTAAGATATCATTCCTGGTGTCCTTCTGTACACTTCAAATACAATTGGGATGCTTTCATAGTTAGCTCTTTTCCACTAACATATGATTCCAAACTCCTCACAGTATCACAGAGCATATAGACTTTGCCACTCCACTTCAGGAACCTGCGGTGGAGCCGGTGTGTAATGCCAACCTTCCTGCCAGTATGCACACTCTGGACCACCTGAGTGGGGTGGCCAACCGCGGAGGTATTCACTATACTGGAGAGAGTCAGCTCAGAGAGGTGCTTTTTTCCCCTCCCATTTACATCCGTGACCGACCAATATGAAAGCTTCTGATGTTTGTGGATGGCTGTCTGTTTTGTCTTGGCTCACTCTCGTTCTTCCGTCACAGGTGTTGCAGAATCTGGGAAAAGATAAATTTTCCTCACTGTCTTTTGAACAAGTGGGAACACGTATTGCTAAGGTGTTGGAAAAGGTATGACACTAGTGTTGTCTGCTGTGGGAATGTAACTACAAGTGTGGTCACACTTTAAAAGTTGCCTTCAATTGGATTTATGTCACGTAAATACTTTATAATGTCGAACTAACAGACCTACACTGCTGTTCAAACGTTTGAGTTCAGTAAGAGACCAAGCTCAATTTAAGATTGAACATTGGTCTGGGGAGTCTGCTCTGTATTTTCTCCTGCAGGAGAGTCGTGATCAATTTTTCAAATGACTCAAATATCCGTCATCGTGTTAAACCCGCCAATAGTGCGCCAAGTGGAACAGCCAGTCTGTGATTGGTTCACAGAAGCAGTAGAAATGAATGTACAGGTAGACTGAGCTGCAGGGCCAAATCAAATCACCGGCAGATCAGGCTGGGCTTATGCAGTCTAGTAAAATCATAAATTATTACAATTTACAAACTGTTTTCTATTTTAATATACACTCACCTAAAGGATTATTAGGAACACCTGTTCAATTTCTCATTAATGCAATTACCTAATCAACCAATCACATGGCAGTTGCTTCAATGCATTTAGGGGTGTGGTCCTGGTCAAGACAATCTCCTGAACTCCAAACTGAATGTCAGAATGGGAAAAGAAAGGTGATTTAAGCAATTTTGAGCGTGACATGGTTGTTGGTGCCAGAGGGTATTTCACAATCTGCTCAGTTACTGGGATTTTCACGCACAACCATTTCTAGGGGTTACAAAGAATGGAGTGAAAAGGGAAAAAAAAGTCCTGTGGGCGAAAATGCTTTGTTGATACTAGAGGTCAGAGGAGAATGGGCCGACTGATTCAAGCTGATAGAAGAGCAACTTTGACTGAAATAACCACTCGTTACAACCGAGGCATGCAGCAAAGCATTTGTGAAGCCACAACATGCACAACCTTGAGGCGGATGGGCTACAACAGCAGAAGACCCCACCGGGTACCACTCATCTCCACTACAAATAGAAAAAAGAGGCTACAATTTGCCTGAGCTCACCAAAATTGGACAGTTGAAGACTGGAAAAATGTTACCTGGTCTGATGAGTCTCGATTTCCGTTGAGACATTCAGATGGTAGAGTCAGAATTTGGCGTAAACAGAATGAGAACATGGATCCATCATGCCTTGTTACCACTGTGCAGGCTGGTGGTGGTGGTGTAATGGTGTGGGGGATGTTTTCTTGGCACACTTTAGGTCCCTTAGTGCCAATTGGGCATCGAATAAATGCCACGGCCTGCCTGAGCATTGTTTCTGACCATGTCCATCCCTTTATGACCACCATGTACCCATCCTCTGATGGCTACTTCCAGCAGGATAATGCACCATGTCACAAAGCTCGAATAATTTCAAATTGGTTTCTTGAACATGACAATGAGTTCACTGTACTAAAATGGCCCCCACAGTCACCAGCTCTCAACCCAATAGAGCATCTTTGGGATGTGGTGGAACGGGAGCTTCGTGCCCTGGATGTGCATCCCACAAATCTCCATCAACTGCAAGATGCTATCCTATCAATATGGGCCAACATTTCTAAAGACTGCTTTCAGCACCTTGTTGAATCAATGCCATGTAGAATTAAGGCAGTTCTGAAGGTGAAAGGGGGTCAAACACAGTAATAGTATGGTGTTCCTAATAATCCTTTAGGTGAGTGTATTTTAACATTTAATTTATTTTTGTGATGGCAAAACTGAATTTTCAGCATCATTACTCTTCTTCAGTCACATGATTTTCAGAAATCATTCTAATATGCTGATTTTGTCCCTAAAAATGCTGAAAACAGTTGTGTTTTTGCTTGTTCAGGATTATTTGATGAATATATCTTTTGTAACATAAATATCTTCACTGTCAGTTTTGATAAATTAATAATTAATTTCTTTTAAGAAAATCTTACTGACCCCAAACTTGTGAACAGTAGTATAGATAATGTGATTGTAGCTTGGTTTCATCCATCAAGTATACATGATACAAAATAAAGATAGTCATATTTTGTGATCTGTTTGTTTGTATATCCATTAGAATCAGACGTCCTGGGTTCTGTCCAGCATGGCAGCATTGTACTGGAGGGTGAAAGGTCAGGGCAAGCGAGCCATCGACTGCCTCCGCCAAGCTCTTAACTATGCTCCTCACCACATGAAGGTTCTGCTCATTCTCTTACTATTAAGGCCCCGACATACTTCAACGTCATGTTCAACGTTCGACGTCATTTCGAACTAAATCTGGCTAAAAGGTTTATTTGGGGTTTGTTTCGGGAGTTTGAAACAGCTTGCCAAAGCAAACTTTCCAGAAAGCTTTGCTCTGACTGGTAAAACCTTTGAACTATCATTGGTCCGTGGCAATTACGTAATAGTTTAGTGTGCTTTGTGGTAGTGTAGTAAGTGGTACTGTGGTAAGTGAAGAACAAAAAGAAAACTTAGCCGGGAGTATATCGGGGCCTTACAGTCTCAGAAAGTTATTCTCCATTGGTTGGCTTGTACAGAAGCAAACCTTACTGCAAGCCATAAATATTTATTCCTGTTCTGCTAGGATGTGCCTCTCATCAGCCTTGCCAACATCTTCCAAAATGCGAGACTATGGGAGGATGCCCTGACTGTGGCGCGCATGGCAGTGGAAATTGCTCCTCACTTTGTTGTTAATCATTTTACTCTGGCAAACGTCTATATAGCTATGGTTAGTGTTTTTTATTAAAGACATATCATAATGAAGTATTTTATTGATGTTAAATGATGACTGTATTTAATAAATACTTAAATTATATCTTCATAGGAGGAATTTGAGAAGGCCATGCAATGGTATGAGTCGACTCTAAAACTCCAGCCAGAATTTGGGCCAGCCAAAGACCGTCTGCGTACCATCCAGTGCTACCTCCTCTCCAAGAGGGACCGACGAGCTCCCTGAGAACATACACATGCACTCACATACTCAGACTCACACACTTGAACTTGAACATGCTCCTTAATCTTAGCTATCAGTGAGGAACAGAGTATTTGTCTATTTGTTGTCTTAATTTCATAAATATAAACCATATCATTACTGTCTATAAGGTTGGCTTTCAATTAAGCAATGAAAACGGTTACCCTTTTTCAGATATTTAAGACAATTTTATGATGTTGTTTTATGGCTTAAGGGTTGTTTATTTTTTATAACACATCTTGATATTCCTATAAAGGGATATTTTTGTCGGGGTCGAGATTCAGCGTGCCTGACATTGTATGTGCCGGACTGTATTTGAATGCTAATGTTGTTTTTTGCAATAACAAATAATACAATGAATCTTTTAGTCCCACCATATCCATATGTCCCTCTCTCAGCAGTAGCTGCTAGGTGTGTAAAGGGTGTCTTAAAATGTTTTTCAGAATACAGATTGTTAAAAGAAGCACTATAATCTTTCTTTTACACATCCATTTAGTTATTGCTGATGGTAGCGGTTCAGGTCACACATCTTGCTGTAATCTAGGCTTGTATGCTCGGATGATTTCCTTGTATCTGCCATCAAAGCAGGCTGAAGCATCTTGTTTGTCCTCCTGTTGCTTTTTCTTAGCTAAAAATATCCACTACTGCAAACGTGGAGAGGAGAGCTTCCCCTGATCGTTTACTGTACTGCTTTCAAACTACTGTTATAGCTGACATGGAAAAAATCCTTAACATTCAGGCTGAAGACAGAGCCACTGCAAATATTTAAACTAAGCAAAAGTTCAATAACAAGTTTTTAACAGCATATTTATTGTCATTTTTTAAAGGGACCTTTGTGAGAGATTTTGCTCAAAGTTTTAAAATACACTTCCAATCACTCCAATTTGATTTGTATTGTTCTCTCTATATATAAAACGTATAAAGTCAAGATACATTTTTGTGTCAATAATCTATGTGAAAGCATACAAGTTCCTCAGAAACTAAACTGGAAATGGACATGAGGTTTTTAAAGACATGTTTATGATTGTTTTCTGATTATTTAACTAAATTAAACCTGAATCACACGTTAATTGTAAAGCATTAATTTATACAATTCAATATAATTCATTATAGTGTGTCTCTTGTAACAACTTTGTGAATGAGTCACAATGTAAAATGTTTCATCAACCCCCTTGAAAAAAATCTAACTTTAAATGAATAAAATTTGGCAGTTGGGATGCAGGATGGATATGTTGTAAATACGTTTTCACTTTTTAATATGATTGCAGGCCAATTTTAACATTGGCTGAAGAGGTCGATGCTATACTTTATGCTATTCTGCGTTTGACCACAAGGTGGCTGTGAAGCCTCGTGACATTCCATAAATGTTTAGGCTTCCCTACATAGGTTATTTTGTGCTTGCTATATGGTGTAATACTATTAGCCATTAAAAAAATAATTCACTTTATATTCATCCATGGTAAAGAATTGCTGTACAAAATATCAATAATGTCAATTTTAAGATCAAGGTGTAGGCTAATCATGATACCAGAATATTTAAGCTCCTTCGTTACTATAAAAATGGTACCAGCCACACGCTAGCAGTTGGACTTGCACCTCGATAGATTTTGCTTGACACTTCAGTTGTAACACCGAGTCTAGTTGAGTGCCACAGTTATAGAAGAGCCCCCACCTACTACCCATCCCAATCAAACCCGTTTTACCCAGGGCCCCGCCCCCTCTCTTTGTCAGCTGAATTAATTTGATACTATTTTTGAATTTCTGCGTTTCCCAGGGAAACCTAATGACGTCAATGCGGGTCAATAGCACAGTGATAGGCTGCTGGCGGGGAAAGCTGTGCTCTCAACCAACAGAAATGACACTGCTGTATCTAAGAAGCCCTGGTGTGCAGTCAATTAAGCATACGGAGCATGTATATAAAATAACTGATTGTAAAGAATGAGAAAACACTACAGTCTGCTTTATTACACAAAATATAGGTTTTAGCAAAACTACGTAAATTCTTACCTTGAATGTGAAGATCTAGAACACCGTGTCTGTGCAAAACTAGTTAGTGGATGCCAGCCCTCCTTTAACTTCTCAGTAATCAAGTTCAACCCCCACCCTTAAATACACTGGGAACGCGTCTACTTTCTCTAGGTATTTATCTTCATTCATTCATTCATTCAAAAAAAAAAAAACAACAACAACCGAGGGAGCTCATTCACGCACCATGTTCTCACTATGGTCTCCAAATGCACTCGCACGTCTGTGTACTCCGTATAGTCTCGATTCCTCCCAGAGCCCTGTGCGAACCTCACTTTTCATCTCGATGAACGAGAACAAGCATACGGTGAGTGATATTTCTTTCCGTTTAAGTTCTGAACTCATTCTGAACTTCAGGGGGGTTATTGACTTCTGATTGGTTTCTGAAGTGATCAGGTATTGAACTATAGCGATAACTACAGATTTTGATTGCTTGAGGTTGGATTATGCATTTGGAATATAAACAGATCAAACTAGATGCTACTTTTTTGTTTGTGTTCAGGATTACAGAGAATAGCCGCACGCTTCACTTTGCTTTATAATAACTATTTTATTCATCTCGATACTTGGAAGAGTGCTATAATAGTAGCAGATTCGTCCTTGATATTATGCTGCTCTCTCACAACTTTAAATTCACTACTGCGATGTTCTCAAAGCGTGTTGTTCTCATTGTTGCCGAGTGGTCACGATTCGCGCTGTTGTAGCATTTATGAATCGCACTGATAGAGTTACGTTTTAAAAAGAGCAAAAAAACCCGGATGAAATAATGAAACAATTATTTTTTCTTCTTCTTCATATCAGTCGTGTTCATGTTTTACTCCTCTTAGCTGAGATTGTTCTGCTACAACTTAAGTCACTGACTATGTAACCTGTCTAGACCGCGCCAACTCTGTCCTGCTGCACCCCGAAAGAACAAAGAGGGGTAAATCTGTTCCCTCAGCTGAAATGAGCGGGCGGCGGGTTCAGCACCACGGACAGCGACTACACGACTCAATTAAGGCCTCGGTGCGAGCCTTTGCGTCGGATCCATTTGACACGAAACAGTATGCAATAACACGTCTATTGATGCATACATAAAGCACCTGTGTAGGGTTTTAACCAGTGATCAGCTTGCAAATCATTACTCTGCGTTTCCATTTCTTTACGGGCTACTATCTTTTGTGTGTTGCGAGGTTTTTGCAAGGACCAAGTAAACTCTGGGCAGAATGGATGCTGTTTTATGATAAACAATTACAAAATATTCAGGATAAATTTAACAGGCTAAATTGTGGCTTTTTGCAGCACAGCCGTGAACAGATGGACGTAGGTTAGGCCTTAGATCCAGATTTTACTGGCAACGTCTGCTCGTCTTTGCATCATCACCATCAGCCATTGGCACAACCATTATCTGTCTGTCTGTGTCAGGTTTTATTGTATGTAGTCTGGTTTGTAGGCTACTATGCGACTTTGAGCAGGCTAATATTAGAAAGTGTCGTTTTTCGTCATTGGTCTGTGAGTCTTGGTCCTCCTGTTTTCAAGAAAGAGTTTAATCCGTTCTTGTTCTTATAGCCTATAACAGCATTGGCGTGTTTATTTGGTTGATGAGCTTGTGTGTGTAAAAACTCCTCCTGGTATAAATAATGTTTGAACAGTTTTGCCTCGAGCATTTGTCATACTATCGCCTTAAACGATAAAACAGCCACTGAATACAGCAGTAATGTCTTTCATTAAGGCATCGGCAAAAGGAGGAGAATATGAACGTGACGTCAATGCAACTGACGCAGCTTTGGATGAAGGAGGAAACAAAATACTTATTTTCCATACTACATACATACATCATATTTATGAGCTATAAATGTATACGAGTTTGTCTATGATTCTGTTATTGTAAGTATCGTTTTGATGCAGTTAGTTTGGCTCGGTGGCTCAAATCAGTTCAACAGCCTGTCAAAAAAGAGAAAAATCCGCATCCATTCGAATAAATGCAGAAATCACGATTAGTCCTTTCTAAAGGATGCCATGTCTCCATAACCGAGCGTCACGACCGCGTTAGAGAGTAGATGTGAACGCGCATGTCACGGTGATCACGTACAATTCCTCTGAGGAGCATTTGTGAGTGCTTTTTTCTCCAAGTGCTCTAAAAATAGTAACAGCTTGATCCAGAAATAGACAGGGGTATCACCCTCATATGCAGCCATCGTTTTGAGGCATAAAAACACACCAGGGCGGCACGTTATGTGCTCGTTGTGTCCTTGAGATATTTCCGTGTGTTATTGAACGTTTCATTCAGTCCTGACACGGGTATTTCTCACATCGAGGGCTCCCTCCACCGGCGAGACCTCTCGCTCTCCTGGTGACCTCAGTTCTGGCTTTAAGTCTGGACGGTTCTGTATATGTTAACTTAATTCAGCACGCGGAGGTTTAGCTATCGTTGGCTACGTATCATGTCAGGGAATCACCCTGTCTGCATTCAGTGAATGAAGATTGAGGGGGATCTAATTGGAGCTTGCTTTAATCACGAAAACAAAGGTTTCCTTTGATGAACTCTCTATATAACATAATACATTTTATTATTATGATCCGTGGCCGATATCACACGGATAAAGCAGAGGAGCTGTCCGCCGCGAGTGGTGCTGAAATTTCAGTCACACTTCTGCTAGCGTCCAGTCCAAAGATCCAGTCGTTACAGAAACGTATGAAAGACGATTCATTCTAGACTCCTACCGATAAATAAAACCTTTCATGGCCTCCGTCGTGTAGAAATCGTTGTATGTGCAGTGCGTTTACTGGTCCACACGAAGATATCGCTTTCGTACATATGATCATTTCCTCAATAATTCAGAATATCACATACGTTTAATAATTCACATTCTGCACAGGAACTGTGAGGTTAGTCTGGGAAACCTGCTGGGAAACACCACCCAAACCAGCCTAAGAAGCTGATCGAGATGGTCTCTCATTCTGAGCAAAAGATAAAACCATGGGATCCATCTAACAAGAACGTGTGATAAATCATAGCACCTCAAGATCACGTTTTAAGGACCCCCCCCCCAATGATCTGTGTAGTAGGCTATAGCCAAAGCTTCAAATCTAGCAACGCTTATCCGGTTTGTTTATAGACCAAATGCGTGGTCTTTGTAAATCCAGCTCGTCAGACTACACATGTAGCTGTAACATTTCGGTCATACATATGGTTTATGTTCATCACTTCAAAGACCAATCAATTCTTCACAATTGCCAAACGTTTGAGCCCAGCGCTCCTTGGTAATTCATTTTTGGCGTGCGGTTTCATCGGAAACAGCACAGATTGGCGAGTCGTGACTGCTAAAGTGAGTAATGCGCGTCGGCTGCGTCAGTAGGGGCAAAGCGCTGGGTGCCGGAGACAGATGGAGGGAATCGTGACTGCCTGGAAACTTCCACAAATGAAACCACAACCTCATCATGTCTCCGCGAGAGCGCTATCTGTTAAGACTGGACTTAAATGTTAGGGTCTCGCTGTTCTCCCCTGTCACTCTCAGTCCTGACCTTGGAATCCGGAGGCAATTCTACAGTCAGAGAAAAGCGACTCTGTGGTTGGAGAGTTTATGTGTGCGTGTGCATCTGTGCTCGTGCTTGTGAGGACGAGGTTATTTTATGTGTGTGTGTGTGTGTGTGTGTGTGTGTGTGTGTGTGTGTGTGTGTGTGTGCGCGTGCGTGCGTGCGTGAGATGTGTGTGGTATCCAAATATAGCCAGGCTCAGAGAATGATGTTCATTATTTTATGAGACAAGGAAAAGAGGAAGCTTTGGTGACTACAGACCTAGTGCAAGCTTGTACTCAAGGAGCTTGAGGAACTTATGGTAAGTGTCCAGCTGGATCATTTTGATATTTATCAGCGGTGGTGGTGCTTATTGATATAGTTAGATGCCTTTTGTATTTGAATGGATCATTCCAGATGCTTTGAGTTAATACTCTCAGATTAACACCAGGTAAACAACCGAAACCCGTATAAAATAACACTTCCATTATCAGAGATATGTGATAGAAACGACAGGATGACACATTCGGATTAAGAAAACGCGCTTTGCAAAGGAAACAATAAAGCAAATTTGTTAAATGCATTTCGCACACCGGTGGAGAATTAGTTTTCTATATTTTTCCTTTTTTCAAAAAGGGGGGTCCCTGTGTGAGAAGAGCACGGATTGGTCGAATGACGAGTTATCGTTTGCTCCAATGAAATCCTTCACTGCTCTCTATTTACTGTGAGCTGGAGCGCAGTAATTCCCCTCCTTCAACAGATCTATCGACTGACAGGAGTAGATCAGCTTTTTCCTTAACCACATCACGAACAGGAGAATATGTACAGTATGGCCATAGGAACGGCATCAGGGCACGGATAAAATGACGGTGCACTGGCTCGGATGGGAAGGGAGTCGTACATCAGAGCGGATCCTGTGCATTTATCCGCGAATGTGTAGAATTGGAGTCTACTGCACACGGTCCGGCCATTGGCTACAACAACACGGACTGTCAGTAATTATGGACCAAGCCTGCAACTCAGATGCCACATTCAAAGCGTATGGAAAAGTCTTTCACGAATCTTTTTGCGGTCTGGGCTTGCTGTTCTCAACTATCAATGGGAAGCCCTTACCCCAAAAAGCATTTGCGGAGGGCACACACAGCGAATAATAGAAGAAAGCTCTCTCATACTTCTGCTCCTCTTGGACTATCATCATACTCATTGCCAGAATGGCACACGTTGCAATACTCATGAGTTATTATGTGTGTTTTTTAAAACTGGAAACAAAATCCTCGGTCTGTTTTCCTTCTTTTTTTTCAAACCTATGTCTGGCACACCCTTTCAGTAGTGACTCCAACCGCGCCTTATCAATTTAACATGTGATTTAATTCTGAATTTTAAGAGTATAATGGTTGGGGACTGTATGCTTACTAACTCGTATAAACGACGCGATGCTTGACGGTTTTACCATGTGAATAAACAACAGATTTAAAGCACAAATGCAATAAAAAGAATATTACATCTGGATCGTGACATCTTATTTGGAGTTTTGCAGAGACGCAGCTGACGCGCGCGCAGGTGCTGTTGCATACAGCTCGTGGAACATCAAGTGTGTTTGCAGAGTTACCATACAATTTCTAAACACGACTCGTGGCACGACAATGAGTTTACAAGGAAATGTAGTCAACAGTAAACGTTGTATGGACAGACCGATCCTTGTATAACCCTTCGCTAAATTCATTTAAAAACACGCGTTTGGTGCTCACTATAGGAACATGTCAAAATGTTTGCTTAGAATCAAAACGTTAAGCTTCCAGTGTCACGTGCCCTTACCTGTGCTCAAAAATGTTGCTCAGAAAAGACATAAGGCTTGTTCACACTTACCTTAACACGTTATAGACAGATTCATTGCATACAAGATAAAGTAAACTAATCTTCATGAGGGAGCATTCATAATCCACTCAAACTTCTCAACATTAGATGTATCCACACTTCATCAGGCAGCACATACACTCTCTTAATTAACTTAAAAAACTGAATGATTTCATCATCATGGTGTGAGACTTGTGCACAGCATCTGATAATGTAATTTGCTACTGTAAAGACGCAAAACAAAGAACAGTTAACATTATTATTACGTTTTAAAAGCAAGTTTTACGCTGTCCTTCATTACGCATTTTGAAAATACTGGATAATAGGTGATTTTGCTAGTGAGAGTATTTGCTTTATTGTTTCAAAACATGCAATGCAATGCTTGATGTTGTGATAGTTTCGTGAAGGCTCAAATACACTTGGACTCTGTCACTTAGCATTTTACGATTACAGTAAAACTATTGTTTAATGGAGTCAACATTATGTGGTTTTCAAAAAAAAAAAGTAGATTATTTGATACAGCTTGATAAAAATTAATGAGTCATAAGTGTGTATGCGTGTGTAGGTGCTGACAGCACTTTCCTTAATTTTCTTTTGTCTCTAATTGTCATAGTCAACAGAAATGCCCAAACAAAAGTTTGTTATGATGAAATCATGTTCAGGGCTTCTCACTTTCAGGGCTTCATGCGTTTCAGTTACCAGTCTCGCCCTCTAATCAAGCAAAAACTACACATTACAATAATTCACTTTGTCTTGTAAAGTAAGGCATTTTAAATAAAACTATGTAAAACATCAATGCATAATAATTTGTGAGCAGGTTATTCCAGCCACAGGGTCTGAGCTAAAACAGAGAAATACACACACACACACACACACACACACACACACACACACACACACACACACACACACACACACACACACACACACACACACGGATGGGAATCCGAATCAACAGATCATGAGAGCCCATGCCTAAATAACAGATGCCAGGCACGTGAATAATGACATTTGTGTGTGTTTTCTCAAATGCTTGTTATCATGTCATTAATTTGATAGCTACTGGATACCTACTTTGTAACATTTATCGATTGCTTTTTCTTTCGATTGTAAGCAGGTGCACTGGTTGCATATTTCGTTTAAATGCTCAGAATTACAGATCTGTAAGCTTTTGGAATTGTTCCTTTTTATGCTTTTGCACTAAAACAACGTAATGTTGATTCCCGTCCTCTGACTCTGTTTAAGAGGTGATGCGCTCATATCGTAACCACTCTGAATCACATGTACAAACAGTGGATTGTTATTTTGTATTAATTCATCATTGAGAAAATAAATGTTTACAAATACAAGTGATGTTTTCATTCTCATTCATTTTTGCAGTGTGGTAAAATATCTAGACGTTCAAACTAATTGGTTTGTTTTGGTAAACACACCACGCATAAGGTCCAAAGCCCAGACGAATCTCACGTTGTGATATCCAGCCCAGCTAAACATATTTTCCAAACAGTTGTGAACTACTATCAAGTCAAATGTTTTTTTTATTTTTATAAAATAATTCAGTCATTTCAGAAGCAATGTTTCAGTTGTTTGCATGTGTGTCAGTGCGTATTGCATTTTCCTTTCTATTGTTAGAGCTGTAAAATCGAATTATAAAATCTGCAAAGTAAATTATTAATCATGCAAGAGGCAAAGCAATATATATAAACAGGTCCTTCTAAAAAAATTAGCATATTGTGATAAAAGTTCATTATTTTCCATAATGTAATGATAAAAATTAAACTTTCATATATTTTAGATTCATTGCACACCAACTGAAATATTTCAGGTCTTTTATTGTTTTAATACTGATGATTTTGGCATACAGCTCATGAAAACCCCAAATTCCTATCTCAAAAAATTAGCATATTTCATCCGACCAATAAAAGAAAAGTGTTTATAATACAAAAAAGTCAACCTTCAAATAATTATGTTCAATTATGCACTCAATACTTGGTAGGGAATCCTTTGCAGAAATGACTGCTTCAATGGCGTGGCATGGAGGCAATCAGCCTGTGGCACTGCTGAGGTGTTATGGAGGCCCAGGATGCTTCGTGCCTTAAGCTCATCCAGAGTGTTGGGTCTTGCGTCTCTCAACTTTCTCTTCACAATATCCCACAGATTCTCTATGGGGTTCAGGTCAGGAGAGTTGGCAGGCCAATTGAGCACAGTAATACCATGGTCAGTAAACCATTTACCAGTGGTTTTGGCACTGTGAGCAGGTGCCAGGTCGTGCTGAAAACGAAATCTTCATCTCCATAAAGCTTTTCAGCAGATGGAAGCATGAAGTGCTCCAAATTCTCCTGATAGCTAGCTGCATTGACCCTGCCCTTGATAAAACACAGTGGACCAACACCAGCAGCTGACATGGCACCCCAGACCATCACTGACTGTGGGTACTTGACACTGGACTTCAGGCATTTTGGCATTTCCTTCTCCCCAATCTTCCTCCAGACTCTGGCACCTTGATTTCCGAATGACATGCAAAATTTGAGCAACAGTCCAGTGCTGCTTCTCTGTAGCCCAGGTCAGGCGCTTCTGCCGCTGTTTCTGGTTCAAAAGTGGCTTGACCTGGGGAATGCGGCACCTGTAGCCCATTTCCTGCACACGCCTGTGCACGGTGGCTCTGGATGTTTCTACTCCAGACTCAGTCCACTGCTTCCGCAGGTCCCCCAAGGTCTGGAATCGGTCCTTCTCCACAATCTTCCTCAGGGTCCGTCACCTCTTCTCGTTGTGCAGCGTTTTTTTGCAACACTTTTCCTTCCCACAGACTTCCCACTGAGGTGCCTTGATACAGCACTCTGGGAACAGCCTATTCGTTCAGAAATGTCTTTCTGTGTCTTACCCTCTCGCTTGAGGGTGTCAATGATGGCCTTCTGGACAGCAGTCAGGTCGGCAGTCTTACCCATGATTGCGGTTTTGAGTAATGAACCAGGCTGGGAGTTTTTAAAAGCCTCAGGAATCTTTTGCAGGTGTTTAGAGTTAATTAGTTGATTCAGATGATTAGGTTAATAGCTCGTTTAGAGAACCTTTTCATGATATGCTAATTTTTTGAGATAGGAATTTTGGTTTTTCATGAGCTGTATGCCAAAATCATCAGTATTAAAACAATAAAAGACCTGAAATATTTCAGGTGGTGTGCAATGAATCTAAAATATAGGAAATTTTAATTTTATCATTACATTATGGAAAATAATGAACTTTTATCGCAATATGCTAATTTTTTTAGAGGAACCTGTATATATATATAATGAATACGTCATGTATAGGAAGCTTTGATACAGTACTTTACACATGCAAAAATATGCAATCTTTTGCACCATGTCCAAAGGCTGCAAACTTATCTCATTTTATGGTAACACTTTACAATAAGATTTCATTAGTTCAATAGTTAACTAGATTTAGCATTTATTAATCTTAGTTCATGTTTGTTTTAACATTTACTAATACATTATTATAACCAAAAGTTGTATTTGTTAACATTATGCTCTGTAAACTAACATGAACTAACAATTGACAGCTGTATTTTTTTATTAACTAACATTAACAAAGATTAATAAATACAATTTTTCATTGTTAGTTCATGTTAGTTAATACATTAACATATGTTAACAAATGAGACCTTGTTGTAAAGTGTTGCTGGTTTTAATTAACATAATTTATTTTATATTAAATAAACACTTTCTAACATTGTAGATGTTATGTATTTTTATTTCCTTTCCAGCTGTATATTTTTTGCATTCATCAAGCGTTTCAGTCAAAAGCAAAGAGAAGACCTTGTTCTGAAAGCTTGATTAACCTTAGGTTGATGTAACCCAGCATCTGCACACTCATCTCATATGGGCACTGACAGTCTCAAACATTTTTTATGGCTGAACACATTGTTTAAACTTGCCGTTTCATTACTTAAAGCAGGTTGTGGTGTGCGTGTTACTGATGATTCAGGGTGTTGAGCAATGATTCCTGATTTCCGGAAAATAACACGTGTTGTCAGTCTACATCATTGTATTATGATTTTGAAGAATAACGCAAATTACTTTTTTCTTTCTAAATTTAACAATACTCTCATTGCATTGGTTTATTAAAAAGGACTATGTTTTTTTAATATGTTCTTGTTGTTCAATCAAGATATACCTTTTTCTCCCTCACAGAACATACAAAGAGACGTATTTGTTTTTGTTCTCTGGTAGTTTTCTAGTATTTCTTATCAAAACAATGTGATTTTTCTTCACTATTTGTCTTTAAGTGAGATTCAGATTATGCTGGATGTATTTTTAAAAAAAAACATGAATTTATAGGAAATGACTTTAGTACACATTTTGAATTTTTTATGGACATTCTTGATATACAGTAGTGGCTAAAAGTGATGTCCGAAGGGAATATTTGTTTTACATGACCGTACAAGCTCAATTAAACCAGCAAAATATGATGAAGATATTTTATATCTTTTAATTAGTGATGTCAAATCGATTAACTGTGATTAATCACATTTAACACACACACACACACACACACACACACACACACACACACACACACACACACACACACACACACACACACACACACACACACACACACACACACACACACACACACACACACACACACACACACACACACACACACACACATGTTGTGTTTCCATGTTTTATGGGGACATTCCATAGGCGTAATGCATTTTATACTGTACAAACCATATTTTCTATCCCCCTACACTGCCCCTGCCCCTAAACCTACCCATCACAGGAGACATGCTGCATTTTTACATTTTCAAAAAAACTAATTTTGGATGATTTATAAGCTTGTTTCTTCATGAGGACCTCAATTTAGGTCCCATGACACGAGTCCCATGAGTCTGTGTGCAGTCAGGTTGAAGTCCCCACCAGAATAGAAAAACATGAACACACATTACACACACACACACACACACACACACACACACACACACACACACACACACACACACACACACACACACACACACACACACACACACACACACACACACACACACACACACACACACACACACACACACACACACACACACACACACACACACACACACACACACACACGCACACGCACAAACACACACACTTTTATGTGAGATGCGAATAATCACGATTAATCGTTTTGACAGCACTAATTTTCATTAAATATGAGGGAAGAACAATCTTGGTTAAGGTATTTATCTGCCAAAATGATTTGGGGAAAAAGGAAAACTACAGCTGCAGGTTTTATTTTACCATGCAAAAAGCATACACTGACGATACAACATAATCAGTGTTATTATAATATTTCATTTGTTCTCTTGTTTTTGCATGTGTTTATAATTTCTTTATATGACAGCCTGGTCAAAAATTAAGTACGCACAATTTGGTATGCTTCATGCATTATCAAAAATAAAAACTATTTGAGTCCAAACACAACTACACAATATGCTTACAAAATCTTTAAGACATTTATAATAATATTTAAATAAAAGGTGAGATGCCAATTTTCATAGGCCTGACATCACTTTTGGACAATACTGTAAGTTGTATACAAAATTTTTTTTGCTCTTGACATTGTACCGGTTCAGTATACATCATGGTCACTTTAACGATGGCAAATTCCCATTAAAATTCAAGTAATTTAAAATTAAGCATTTTTCCAGATTAAAAAATTCTGGATACTGAGTGAGGAATGCACCTGCCAATAATAATACTCACGACCGAGATGTGCAGAGAACTGACTGCATTTTTCTCATGTGCCACTTTAGTGATCTCCTTAAATATTTCTTTATTTATGTGACATAGAATGTGGGTTTATATAGATCTTACATTAGAAATATTTTTTGCTCACTGCATGCTTGAAATATGCCGGGTGTTCAGGAAAATCTGAAAAACTCCTAATGTAGACTACAAGGATAAGCATAGAAGAATATTATGCTATACTGCAAATGTTTAACTCTCATTTGGACAATTAAACACTGTGGTCGCAGTTTCAATCCCAAAAAATGGGAGCAAAAGGAGAGAACTCTGCATCAGTACACACCAGTCATTTCTGTCTGACATTTTATAGATTTTGACATTTTAAATTATAAATCAAAAATTTTAAAAAGCTACTGCACTTGCAAACAATACTGTTCTTTGAATGGTTGTTAGCTGATAATAAGAGACTTGGAGTCTTTACAATGACATTTTTACCTGTAGCTTCTTTTAGTATATGCACTGAAATCTACATCTAAAAATGATAATAAAAATGTACCCAAACATCTTCTCTTTCCACTTTATAATTTGATGTTAAAATATTTCTACATAAACTAATTCATTAAAATGAGCTGAATCAAATTAACAACTGAACAAAATTTAACTGAAATAATTATGTACACTATTCTATCTTCTGCTAACAACGATGTTCAGAAAGTCACTTTATTTGAATTGATATTTTGTTTAGTTGTTACTGGCGATGTTCCACAAAGTGTTATTTTAGTATCACTGAGATATAGGTTTTATTAATATCTTGAATGAAAATTTTACATTTTCATTTAATTGTATTTTATATTATCATTTTAATAATTATGCTATGTGTATTTTATTTAAATATGTCTATATATATATTTTTATTCATTTTTATTTTTGTTTTAAGTTTAAGGTTTAGTTATACAACTATAGTTATAACCCTGCTCCACATAACATTCAAAACACCCATAGACACCTGAGGTCTTGTAGAAAAAATAATATAAAGAAAAAGTTATAGATTACTGAAAACATTTGTCTGTTTTCAATTTAAAGTTTCGTTAACACAAAAAGGTTTCATTAGTTAGCATTTAACATGAACTAAGAATGAACAATATTTTACAGCATTTATTAATCTTAGTTATTGTTAATTTCAACATTTACTAATTACTAAAATCAAACAATTAATTTGTTAACATCCATTAGTGAACTGTGAATTAACATGAACTAACAATGCATGACTGTATTTTTAGTAACTTACATTAATAAAGATGAATAAATACTGTACCAAATGTATTGCTCATTGTTAGTTCATGTTAGTTAATACATTAACTAATGCTAACAAATAAAACCTTATTGTAAGATGTTATCAAAGTTTCTTTAAATATCTTAAAGGTCTCAATCATGTATGCTTGTTATTACATAATCCTTAATTGCCCTACCTTATTTTACTATTAAAATCATTTAAAATGGTGTAGATTTGTAGATTTTATGTCATATCACTCCCCCTCAAAAACTGCTGTAAAGCAAACTAAATCTATGAGGTTAAGGGAATTTGACAGATCGAACACACACGCAGGTACGCATGTCGCACGCACACACGTTCTTGAATATGTGGTTTACGGGGACTCTCCATAGACGTAATGGTTTTTATACTGTACAAACTGTTCACTATCCCCCTACACTAACACTATCCCTAAACATAACCATGACAGAAAACATTTTAAGCCATGGAAATGTCCTTATTTGTAATACAAGTGTAATACCCATGTCAAATTTGTGTCCTCATAAATCATATAAACAAGCACACACAATGGATTTTATACTGTACTAACTGTATCTTCTAACTCTACCCCTAAAGCTACCCTTCACAGCAATTTTTTTTAACATTCTTAATAGAAAATACACAGATCAAGCCTAACAATTACGACCTAATATTGTGTTGGTCCCCCTTTTGCTGCCAAAACAGCTCAGACCATTCAAGGCATGGAGTCCACTAGACCCCTGAAAGTGTGTAGTATCTGGTACCAAGATGTTAGCAGCAGATCCTTTAAGTCCTTTAAATCCTTTAAGTTGCGAGGTGGGGCCTCCATGGATCAGATTTATTTGTTCAGCACATCCCACAGATGCTCGATTGGATTGAAAACTGGGGAATTTAGAGGTCAAGTCAACACCTCAAAGTCATTGTTAAGCTCCTCAACCCATTCCTAAACCATTTTTGCTTTGTCGCAGGGCGCATTATCCTGCTGAAAGAGGCCACAGCCATCAGGGAATACCGTTTCCATGAAAGGGATGGCCTGCAACAATGCTTAGGTAGGTGGTATGTGTCAAAGTAACATCCATATGGATGGCAGGACCCAAGGTTTTCCACCAGAACATTGCCCAAAGCATCACACTGCCTCTGCCGGCTTGCCTTCTTCCCATTGTGCATCCTGGTGCCATGTGTTCCCAAGGTAAGCGACACACACGCACCCGGCCATCCATGTGATGTAAAAGAAAACGTGATTCATCAGACCAGGCCACCTTCTTCCATTGCTCCGTGATCCAGCTCTGATGCTCAAGTGTTGGTGCTTTCGGCAGGGGTCTGACAGGGGTGCATGGGCACCCTGAATGGTCAGTGGCTAAACAGCCCCATACGCAACAAACTGTGATGCAGCCTTCGCTCCCCACGTGCATTCGTGAGCCTTGATCACCCATGACCCTGTCGCTGTTTTTTTGGACCGCTTTTGATAGATATTGACCACTGCAGACCAGGAACACCCCACAAGAGCTGCAGTTTTGGAGATGCTCTGACCCATCCAATAACAGGTGCCGTGATGAAGAGATAATCAGTGCTATTCACTTCACCGGTCATAATGTTATGCCTACTCAGTGTATGTTTATGCCATGGAAAGTCCTTATTTGTAATACATGTCATTATACAAATTTGTGTCCTCATTAATCATATAAACAAGCACACACACACACACACACACACACACACACACACACACACACACACACACACACACACACACACACACACACACACACACACACACACACACACACACACACACACACACACACACACATACACATACACCGAGACTAATTGATCACATCTTAACAAATAAAAAATATTCCCACCAGACAATCCAAATCATATTGAAATATATCATATATCTGAAAAACTGGAAATATTTTTAAACTTTTCAAAGTTTTCCTTATAAATGATTACTCTCCATTGTGTGTGTAATACTATGAATCTAATACTTTTATTCATCACTTAATTGTCTGTATATTTAAATTAAGTCATCAAACTATTTTAACAGACTAAATGTGGTCATAAACGTGTCTTTTTTGTCTGGCATGTAATATATGGAGTCAACTTGCCAATGCAAACCAAACATTTTCTTATTAATAGCCAGACTCATTTATATGATTCAATTTGAACTGGGGCATATTAAAAATTAAGGCTCAATCAGAACATTCAATGCAGGCATTTATATAAGATGTTTAACAAGTTGTCTTACAGTATGAGCAATAACATCAGACACATGAGAAATATTTTGTCCAATTTTGTAAATGCTGATTACTGATCATCAAAATATCCAACCTTTACAGTGATTTGGCCTGAGTTTCTGAAAAGCATTATTGAAAACATTTGCACAGTCTGTGTGTGTATTTTGTACCCTAACCCTATAAGGACAAAATTGCTGAAAAACCCTGAACTAGACAAAACATGTTGTGGATGCCCTAAAATAATTACAGGTTCAAAAATAAAGCAAAATGTTTCTTAAAAAAAAAAAAAATGTTTTAGTGCTTGGGGTAACCATAGTCTGCAGTTGTCTATATAAATATAAGAAGTCTATAGTGCGTTCTAATTGAAATTTGCGTTTTGGGTGTGTGTATCCACTTTTAAGTATCTGACATAAATGTTCGATTATCTTTCCTTTTATGAATAAAGAGTCAGACTTTTATCTATGTCTTTTGTTATAACTCTCTGGTTCTCCCGTGCTTTAACCTGCCAACTAATTACAATTTTGTTAATCAGATTTGTCTTTTGTTGTTTGCACTATTTAGCCAGTTTGATACATTTTTCACTTTTTTTGTGCTGGATGGTGAGTAATAGCTATTAAAAAACAAATCTGGCAGTATGTGAATAGCAAGATGCACTGTAAAAAAAGAAACATGTACATACCCTGAACTCACGTATGTTTTGCATGAAGCATTCTGTAAAAAAAAAGAGAGTTAATTTTAGACACTGTGGCAGAGAATATAAAAACCAAGACAGCTCAGCCAATTATATATCAGTATGTGTAGTAGGTAAAGCATGTTACATTTATAAGCAAATTATATAAGCATATTAAAAATAAGAGAATAAATGAGCATGTAGGATATTATCTATAGCTATGTTTATAATATTTCCATGAAATAGGCCTACGTCATAAGTAATTTGTGTTACATATCACTGGAAAAACATTTGAATAGCTAACCCCATTAAACATGTAACTTTTGACTGTTTGAACCCACAAGAGCTTGCTTTATGTGATATATTGCATCTTTAGAACAAGCAAGGCAAAGCAGATGCACACCTTTTTGAGGTGCAAGTTCAGGAAAAAACTTGAATTCAATATTAAACATCAATATTGTTATAAATTAATGTAATTTCAATATTGCAACTTTAGCACATAACAATATAAAGTCTTCATGCAGTCGATTCATATAGTCTTTATAATGTCGAACCAAGATTTTCACTCATTGAATAAAATTAATAAAAGGGCACTGCATATTTCCTGTTTTAGATGTTTTGCATAAAAAATATAAAAAGTATAAAAAAGCATTTCAACTTAAAACCCTTTTAGGGCCTGCTTCCACAATGTAGTTTTATTTGTGTCTGTTTTTTTCCACCCGCAAAAAAACAAGTGACTGTCACTCACAGACGGTTGAATGTTGAAATCATAGACTGTATAAAAATGGTTGAAATGAATGAAATCGTTCCCTCGACAACGTATGATTCCGATAAAGCAATTTTAATTATTTTAAGTCCTCTCAGAGACCGTCCATATTTTTTGAACAATGTTTTATTCACACCTGGATCTTCTGCCTTTTCCTACGAGTCCGGATAGGCATGAGGTGGAGGGCGGCGACGTGCCGAATGAGTGGACGAACAGAACTTCCATCCAATCAGAAAGCAGTCTGCAGATTAACGTAACAATACGTAATCAACGCGGAAGCGGATGTGTTTTAATCCTCCACACTAACCAAGCCGACAGCGTGTAGCATCTCGGCTATTTGCAATTTGTTGCAAAATTTGTGAAAACGGTTGTGATCTTACGTGTGTGAGACACCGAGGCACGTTAATTCTGTTATCATGGAGCTGCTGACAGATGCACTGTTTTGGATCGGTGCTGTCACTGTGGCCTGGGTGTCGGTGAGCACTTTGTGCTCTCTGCTTAATGGGATTCGCGTGTGGATTGTGGGGAATGGAAATTTGATGAGGGCATCCAAACTCGGGAAATGGGCAGGTTGGTACTCAGTACACACACTGCACTGACATTATTAACAGTGAACAATCAGCTATCAGTTACTGTGTGTCATGATGGTGTAACATGTGATGATTCATGTCATTTGATGAAGCACTTTCATTGTGAAGCACTTTATACATCATTTATTTGTGTCTATCAGGTTGAATGTCTATTAAGATGGGGGCTGGAGTCTAACATTTTTTCTTTTATTAACTTTTTCTGACTTCAACTGATCTAATCCGCTTGACGTTTCCGGGTCTTGGGCTGAGACTCTCGTTGCTTCAATGCTACAGTTCTGTCACAGTGTCCCTTATTATTTGAATAGATCTTGAATGAATGCACCACAAGGTATTTGATTTGCCCTCTCCAGGAACCACTTATCTCTTATAGAGTGATTGCAGTGCAGAAACGTCCCTTCTCCTAATAGAGTGCAACAGATGGGTTCCGAAAGTAAAAATCCATTTATTTTCTCCATAGAAAAATAGATTTTGTAACAATAACTAACTATAAAGACAGACAAACACGAGTTTGGTAAACGATTGTAAAATGCTTTTTTTGAGCCATTAGTTTGCATTATTTCAACTCTTGTAAGTGACAGGTTGTCCCACCCTCACGCCACCAAACAGGTCATCAGAGAAGAGATGTCACTGCAAGAGGGTGGGGAAGTTATTTTGATAAATTATGAGGGCACATGAATTTACAAAAATAATGATTTGCACGGTTAAATCATTTATAATAAATACTGCAGTTTTCCACAAAAATTAAACAATCAAATTTGATTTTATTATGACTTTAAAGATGCTGAACCTTGGCAAGGTCTTAAATTATTTAACTGACTTAACTGATATGTACTCTGTGACAAAGGGATGAATGGTGGTGACCACCACTGTGGGTGGGATCTGGAGTTAACCAATGGATAATACCTTTGACTTTTTAGCATAGGTGGTGGAGTGATCCTCACACTGACTGTAGTCTTTTTGCCTTATTGGTAGATCTGACTTTTGACCATGGGCTTATCGTACGAGGAGTTCCAAAAGTCCATCATCCTTAGACCAGTTTAGACCTGTCACCTCCAACACGCTTTGCTCTGATTTTGACCTAATCTCATATCTAATCAAGTGGCTTCTTTTGTCTGTCATTAAAAGTTGGTAAACCATGTTTAAATGGCAGATGTCGATCCTCTAATGACAAGCACTGAACGTGTCATAGATTAAAAGTTGTCTGTGAAATCCCCTTGTGTATTTGTAAATTATACTTTTGCCTTTTTAGACCAATATTAATAAGTGGTTCTCAATGTTTTAGAATTATGACATAGCTGCTTGTTTTTAAACTTTTTTTTAAATAAAAGAAACTGATAGTATTGATATATTAATTTAATGAAGCAATATTCATTTAGTGATTACAGAAGTTTCAAGAGCTGTTCGTTCTTCAATAAAACAATACTTATTTATTTTTAGTTGTTAATTATTTATTTATTTATTAGTAGAGCCCTAAGAAATCAGTTTTATTCCTGTTAACTTGTCTAATTAATTGAAATCATGAAACATATAAAATTGAACAACAATTTATTAAACGTTTAACAAAAAATGTTGTTTTTCACCCTATGAAAAAAAAAAAAAAAAAAAAAAATATATATATAAAAAAAAAAATATATATATATATATATATATATATATATATATATATACATACATACATTTAGCACATTTTGTGTTTTCTGTTTTAAGTTTTCTGGATTCCATTTTAATGGTTTAATTAAAGGTGCACTGTGGTAATTTTAGTGGCATCTAGTGGTGAGGTTGCAAATTGCAGCCACTCACCCCTCTCTTTCGAAGCACATATGGCGCTTTTCCATTACCAGTACCAGCTCAACTCGACTCGCCTCGACTCGGCTCGCTTTTCGCTCCATTTTCCATTACAGATAGTACCTCCACAATAGTACCTGATTGTCATAGCGACGCCGCAGGAAACTGCCATGAGGTAATCTTCTCTCGCTGGATCCTCTCTTCGGCAACCAAACAAAGGAAAGTCTGCACCTCCTCGTTTGACCATGGCGTATTCTTCCGAGTTGCCATAATAGTAAATAACACGCAATCTCTGGACAAACTATTTAAAAATGGCGCGGTTATTCAGGATACTCCGTCTGGCGCGTGCAATCATAACGCAATTAACAGTGACTAATCTCTCTGACCAATCAGCAGTCTGCTGTGTTTTCACGTCACATTTTAGTATCGCCTCAGCTCGCTCAGAACCTCGCCGGAGGTGATATGAAAAAAAGTACCTGGAAGCAGGTACAGGTACAAATTTTACACAGTGGAAAACCAAACAAAGGCGAGTCGAGTCAAGCCGAGCCGAGCTGGTACTGTGTAGTGGAAAAGCGCCAATAGAAAAATGACGGTGGCCAACACAGGACAAAGATGTCGTTGTCTGAGACCACAGACAGAAGCTAGCGCTCTGTAGAGCAGTTTGTCCGTTTAGGGCTACAGTAGACACATGGCCTTGCAAAATGGTGACTTCACTGTAACGGGACCTGCGGTGTATGGAGATAGAAATGGCTCGTTCTAAGGTAATAAAAACATCATCACGGTTCATTATGGAAGGTCTTTATACACCACTGAAAACATAGTTATCTATTTATATTGCATTTCTGTCACTAGAGCCTCATAACTATTACACACTGCACCTTTAAATTGTAATAATCAAAAAGCATGTCTAATTAATTAAATTCATAAAAACAAGAATTGATTAATTAAAAAAAAGTTTTTCTGAAAATCTGTTGTGTATTTAAATTTTCTGATCAAATGAAGGCATAAAACATTAATTTAAATGATCTTTTAATTATATAAACTTAAACAAACTTCTACTTAAAAAAGTAGTTTTATTAAAAATGTATTATTATTATTATTATTATTATTATAATACTACATTGAGACGTAGCTAAATTCTACTATAAAACAGTAATATATTTCTGTAACTTAAACCAAACTTTTATTTTGACGGGTTCTTGTGATGACCTTTGAGTTTCTGTCTGTTTAATATATGATGGTAGTTTTTCTCAAATGAAATGGTAAAATGCTGATGAAGTGATGAAGAGATAAAGTTCATGCATTCATGTCCTCATATAGTGAGGCGGCAGAGGCTGAAAACAAAGCAAGCATCACGTGTGCTTCAGTGTATTTGGTAAATGAAACTCATAGAGACATGAAAAACATGCAGGATTCATATTTAAATAGCCTTGTCTTTTGCAGCTCAATATTCACAGACACTGGTCTATATTGCAATTTGATTTAAGTGTACTGACCTGCTTCCTATTTATTCATCAAAAATTGCACTAATTCTGTGAAATTCCACATTATACAGTAAATTAATTTTTTATGACTGGATTCTGCGATTCCGTCCACGTTTTCTGCATTGTGGAAATTATAGGGCCCAATATTAGTTAGTTATGGTATGTGTTTTTTTAAAGGGGTCATAAACTGGCTTTTTTTAAACTGTTGTCTGAGGTCAACTTATGATGTTTGGGTGGTTTTTACATTCAAAAACCAAATAGCCTCTCATAGGCTGTTTTTTTTGTTTTGTTTAACATAAGTGGTTTCAACAACCAGATGCATTTAGACTTTAGTTTTGACTGTAAGGTGGCCTTAAGTGGCTTTTATTTTCTATTGTGTATTTGTTCTAAAGTCTCGATCTGTGTCTTGTTTACAACCGATTCCGCAGTGAAATGAAGCAAACAAACTTGCAATGCCTTACACATGTGAGATGGAACTTCATTAAAAATATAGTTCAAAGGAAGCATGCTTCTTACTCTCTTAAGCCTGGTTCAGACTACGATATTAGCCCGAATTTGGCACGATCCGTTCGACGCAAGGTGTCGTACGGATTCATGAACGACAATGGACGTCGGGACGCAAGAATTGATCGCTTCATCTCGTATAGTGTGTCATAGTATACGATAACCGAATCCGTGTTCGCGATAGTTCACGCATGTCACGACAGAAAGACTAGCATGTTGAATTTTTTTGAGGCCCTTCACGATGGGTTCTGTCACGTGCAGACGCTGACCAATCGGAGAACAGACATTTTCCGTACACAACTTTCAAACATGGCTAAACGCAAAAGTGATGATGGTGCGTCTAGGTGGAATTATGAAATGGAGGACAGATTTGTGGAGATGTGGCAATAGCACATCTGCCTGTATGATGTTTCGCCGAGGACTACCACGACCGAATAAAAAGGAAAATGTTGGCGAACGATAGCAGAAGCCCTTCAGCAAACCGGTGAGTAACATTACTGTAATTAGCTGTAACTTAAGCTAGCAAATCATTCCGAGTGAGTGAGTGAGTGAGTGAGTGAGTGAGTGAGTGAGTGAGTGAGTGAGTGAGTGAGTGAGTGAGTGAGTGAGAGAGCGAGTGAGAGAGCGAGTGAGAGCGAGGAGAGAGCGAGTGAGAGATGAGGAGAGAGCGAGTGAGAGAGCGAGTGAGAGAGGAGTGAGAGCGAGGAGAGAGCGAGAGAGAGCGAGGAGAGAGCGAGTGAGAGAGCGAGTGAGAGAGCGAGTGAGAGAGCGAAAGTGAGAGAGCGAGTGAGAGAGCGAGTGAGAGAGCGAGTGAGAGAGCGAGTGAGAGAGCGAGTGAGAGAGCGAGGAGAGAGCGAGAGCGAGTGAGAGAGCGAGGGAGAGAGCGAGGAGAGAGCGAGTGAGAGAGCGAGTGAGAGAGCGAGTGAGAGAGCGAGTGAGAGAGCGAGTGAGAGAGCGAGAGAGAGCGAGAGCGAGTGTGAGAGAGCGAGTGAGAGAGCGAGCGAGTGAGAGAGCGAGAGTGTGAGAGAGAGCGAGAGGTGAGAGAGCGAGCGAGTGAGAGAGCGAGAGTGTGAGAGAGCGAGAGTGTGAGAGAGAGCGAGAGTGAGAGAGCGAGAGTGTGAGAGAGCGAGAGTGTGAGAGAGCGAAAAGTGAGAGAGCGAGAGGTGAGAGAGCGAGAGGTGAGAGAGCGAGAGGTGAGAGAGCGAGAGTGTGAGAGAGCGAGAGGTGAGAGAGCGAGAGGTGAGAGAGCGAGAGTGCGAGAGAGCGAGAGTGCGAGAGAGCGAGAGGCGAGAGAGCGAGAGGCGAGAGAGCGAGAGTGCGAGAGAGCGAGAGAGCGAGAGAGCGAGAGAGCGAGAGTGCGAGAGAGCGAGAGGCGAGAGAGCGAGAGGCGAGAGAGAGCGAGAGAGCGAGAGAGCGAGAGAGCGAGAGTGCGAGAGAGCGAGAGGCGAGAGAGCGAGAGGCGAGAGAGCGAGAGTGCGAGAGAGCGAGAGTGCGAGAGAGCGAGAGTGCGAGAGCGAGAGGCGAGAGAGCGAGAGTGCGAGAGAGCGAGAGTGCGAGAGAGCGAGAGTGCGAGAGAGCGAGAGGCGAGAGAGCGAGAGAGCGAGAGTGCGAGAGCGAGAGGCGAGAGAGCGAGAGTGCGAGAGAGCGAGAGTGCGAGAGAGCGAGAGGCGAGAGAGCGAGAGTGCGAGAGAGCGAGAGGCGAGAGAGCGAGAGGCGAGAGAGCGAGAGGCGAGAGAGCGAGAGGCGAGAGAGCGAGAGGCGAGAGAGCGAGAGTGCGAGAGAGCGAGAGGCGAGAGTGCGAGAGAGCGAGAGTGCGAGAGAGCGAGAGGCGAGAGAGCGAGAGAGCGAGAGGCGAGAGAGCGAGAGTGCGAGAGAGAGAGCGAGAGTGCGAGAGAGCGAGAGGCGAGAGAGCGAGAGAGCGAGAGTGCGAGAGAGCGAGAGTGCGAGAGAGCGAGAGGCGAGAGGCGAGAGAGCGAGAGTGCGAGAGAGCGAGAGGCGAGAGAGCGAGAGGCGAGAGTGCGAGAGTGCGAGAGCGAGAGGCGAGAGAGCGAGAGTGCGAGAGAGCGAGAGTGCGAGAGAGCGAGAGTGCGAGAGAGCGAGAGGCGAGAGAGCGAGAGAGCGAGAGTGCGAGAGAGCGAGAGTGCGAGAGAGCGAGAGGCGAGAGAGCGAGAGAGCGAGAGAGCGAGAGTGCGAGAGAGCGAGAGGCGAGAGAGCGAGAGTGCGAGAGAGCGAGAGGCGAGAGAGCGAGAGTGCGAGAGAGCGAGAGTGCGAGAGAGCGAGAGTGCGAGAGAGCGAGAGGCGAGAGAGAGAGAGAGAGAGCGAGAGAGCGAGAGTGCGAGAGAGCGAGAGAGCGAGAGGCGAGAGAGCGAGAGGCGAGAGAGCGAGAGGCGAGAGAGCGAGAGGCGAGAGAGCGAGCGAGCGAGAGAGCGAGAGAGCGAGAGAGCGAGAGCGAGAGAGCGAGAGAGCGAGAGCGAGAGAGCGAGCGAGAGCGAGAGAGCGAGAGAGAGAGCGAAAAGAGAGAGAGAGAGAGAGCGAGAGAGAGAGAGAGCGAGAGAGAGAGAGAGCGAGAGAGAGAGAGAGCGAGAGAGCGAGAGAGCGAGAGAGAGAGAGAGCGAGAGAGCCAGAGAGCGAGAGAGCGAGAGAGCGAGAGTGCGAGAGAGCGAGAGTGCGAGAGAGCGAGAGTGCGAGAGAGCGAGAGGCGAGAGAGCGAGAGTGCGAGAGAGCGAGAGTGCGAGAGAGCGAGAGGCGAGAGTGCGAGAGAGCGAGAGAGCGAGAGTGCGAGAGAGCGAGAGAGCGAGAGTGCGAGAGAGCGAGAGAGCGAGAGGCGAGAGAGCGAGAGGCGAGAGTGCGAGAGAGCGAGAGTGCGAGAGAGCGAGAGGCGAGAGAGCGAGAGGCGAGAGAGCGAGAGTGCGAGAGAGCGAGAGAGCGAGAGTGCGAGAGAGCGAGAGGCGAGAGAGCGAGCGAGCGAGAGAGCGAGAGAGCGAGAGAGCGAGAGAGCGAGAGAGCGAGAGAGCGAGAGAGCGAGCGAGCGAGAGAGCGAGAGAGCGAGAGAGCGAAAGCGAGAGAGCGAGCGAGAGAGCGAAAGGAGAGAGCGAGAGAGCGAGAGAGAGAGAGAGAGCGAGAGAGCGAGAGAGCGAGAGCGAGAGAGCGAGAGAGCGAGAGAGCGAGAGTGCGTGGAGGAGTGTGAGTGAGTGAGTGAGTGAGTGAGTGAGGGAGGAGTGAGTGAGTGAGTGAGGGAGTGAGAGAGTGAGGGAGTGAGAGAGTGAGAGAGTGAACAAGCGATGATTGGTCGCGTAGCAACGTGTAGTCTGACATGTTTCTTTTCCAGGTCACGACAAGATTTTAGGAGTCAAAATCACGTAATCTGACACAATGACTATCGTAACAGACAAAAATATTGTGTAATCTGAACCAGGCATTACTCTCTTCGGCATGTTTATTGCTCGGTAGCACAACCCGTTTAGCTCCACGAGTCGGTGGGCGGGGCTACAGAATCAGGCGTACTTCTTCTTCTGTTGAGGTGTTTTCACCACACTCTGACATCACAGGTTAACACATTCTGAGATTGATCGTTTGCCAATGTGTCAATAAAAGCTTTTCTTTGACTAACAAGGATGTTTTCAGCTCTGAAACTTACAGGATATTCTTATATCACCTTGACCTTTTATACAGGTCCTTCTAAAAAAATTAGCATATTGTGATAAAAGTTCATTATTTTCCATAATGTAATGATAAAAATTTTACTTTCATATATTTTAGATTCATTGCACACCAACTGAAATATTTCAGGTCTTTTATTGTTTTAATACTGATGATTTTGGCATACAGCTCGTGAAAACCCAAAAATTTTGCATATTTCATCCTTCCATGAATCTAAAATATATGAAAGTAAAATTTGTATCATTACATTATGGAAAATAATGAACTTTTATCACAATATGTAATTTTTTTTAGAACGACCTGTATATCAAAAGCTCAAGGGAAAGTTGATTTCTCAATTCATCACCCCTTTAAAAAAAATAGATTATGCAACATGCTGAGACCCCCTAGTGGGCCCCGGTTCCCTGGTTGTGAACCACTGATATAGTAAAAATAGCTAATATAAATAAAATACTAAATATCTTTAGTAAAATATAGATTATGTGTAAATCAAAATACATTTTATGTCTTCATAAATATGCTCCCTTTAATCTTCAAAAGAGCATCAGCATATATGAAAATAATATTTTTCAAATAAAGTAAGAAAGTTAGTCCATGCCACTTGTGCACTATTTCAAATTTGAATTCATAAAATCGCTTTGTGTGAAGAATAAATTGAAATTCAAGTTGTTTTTCACTGATAATCCTACTCCCGTGAGCTGTTAACATCTGGAATAGTAATTTTTTTTGTTGTTTGTTTGTTTGTTGTAATAAATATGGTTATGACACCAAAATTTTAGATACCAGTGAAACCAGTGAAACAAATGAATATCAGTTTTTTCAGGTAGGTCTAACAGTAGTTTTTGGTATAGAAATTGAATAAAGTAATCAAATGTAAAACAACAATACATATGCAATTAAATATATGTTAATCCTTATTAAAGTTATACAAAAAAAGTTATTCAGTGAGAAGTGAGTGATTCCTTTGTCTTTTGTATTGTGATTTAACATTAAAAACACAGCAGCAGGAATATTAGGCTGCTTTCACTTTAGACTAAGATCCAATATGATACACATGCGTTGTCTTTCTATATGGTTTATGTTCACTTAAGCCATAACTAGGGCTGAACGATATTCTGCTTTAACATCGACATCGCGATGTGCCTGTGAGCGATAGTCACATCGCCGGAACATGCGATGTGAAGGGTAGTAGCCCAGGGTGGGAAATTAGCAGCCACCAGCCAATGGCGGGTATTTTTTCTAAGTGGCTGGTGACTTTGGCTTGTATACCAGCCACTGTGGCGGGTGGGTTGAAATTTTTTATTGATTACGACTTAAAACATCCTTGTAATGGATTAGACAGCTTTTGTCGAAGAATGCTGTTGCTAACAATAATGCACTTTTGTCGAGTAGGCCTAACTCATTTAATTGGTTTTCCAGATCTGAGCTGAGGTAACGGACAGACGAAAAAAAAAAAAGGTAAAAAAAATGTGGCGACATATCCCCAGGGTTTAATGGCCAGCCGCGGAGTCAGCAGTGTAGCGGACCCTGCCCGGGTGATGGCCAGACTTTACTGATGTTTCAGGAGTTTAATGAAACCGTTTATCTCCAAAAATCACCGTAAGAGCTGAACTAAAAGCAAAGAAGTGCGTACACCTCGTACACAAACTCAATCTCCATAGCAGTATCAATAACATAACAGCGAAATACACAAAAATACTCATTACAAATTACAATAAGCAAGTACATACACAACTTAAGCCTTTTCAGGGGGTGCTAAACATACTGTAAACTTTAAATCTGCTTAAATCCACTGAATGATGAACCGCAAGCTCTCACCAGTGCTCACTCTCTTTCCATATCGCTCCATAGACTGCAACACCTGTCAAAATAAAAGACCCTACTTATTAAGACAGATAAAAACCTATTTAACCTACCTTAAACCTATTTAAACATGCACAAATTTCAAAAATATACACAAAGACAAATTATATAATACTTCACAATGAAGTATGTTACAAGCAGCTTACTCTTGCTGCTCACTTTTCTTAATCAACATTAAAACAATAATAATATAGGCTAATATTTAAACATAGCTTAACCAAGTCTCATATCAAGTGCACTGCCATACAGCCAGTGTTGGGCAGTAGCGAGATACAAGTTGTGACACTACTATAGCTTAACTACATGTTTCATTAGCTCTGTTACTTTTAAAACAGGGTAGGCTCACCGGTTAAACCAAGTTTGCTCAAATTCTGCTCAGACATTAAATATACCTGTTCTGTAATGTAGCCTACTGTACCTGTTGTAGCCATTAAACAATGTACTTTGTTTCATATTTATGTTTAGATATTATATATTAAAAGTGCAAAGTGCAATATGTCAAAGACAGAGTGGGTCAGAAATTATTTGACCACTTAATTAAGCTGTTTTTTGTAGAAAGCCTTTTTTAAAGTGAATTTCGTTTTGTACAAATTGTCTTAATTTTGATCGATGATTCATCAATCGATCAATTGCTTGGTTTTAATAAATAAGAAACAAATAGACTTTAGCAGACAATAATCGGTGACATGAGGGCACGGGAGCAAGCACTTGTGTTGCACATGAACAAACTGGAGCATATAGGCTACTTCTGCACAGACATGAGAGATATGTGTACAGAAAGCTTAAAGTCCTCTTTACGAAACGATTTGAAACGGAAAGAAAGCAAAGCGCACAGTTCAGGTGAGCAACTCATGACTGGCAGTTCTGTTTCGAATGCTGCACTCCTGCATTAGACTAATCCTGACTGACTCCTGAGTATTTAATTTAAGTTGCATACATTTTGTTCTTGCACTGATGTTAAATTTGTAACCATTTTGCACTTTCGCAGCTGTTGACCAAAAAGAGGTACTTTGCAATATATTTAGCCATGATTTGGATGAATAACACGAACACTGTTTTACTTTGGCTAAGAAAAGTTGACTTATAAGCATTTTGGTTCACAATCTTTTAAGTTGTTTTATTAAAAATATATTTATTTGAAGTTATATTGTTGTAAACCAATCAGGGGGGTTGGTGTAAAGCTGCTGTTTTATTTAAAAATGTGTTCTGCTTTTGTTCTAATTTTGGAATAAAATATTATGTGACTTTTTTTGTCACTTGAAATGAAGCTTGCTTATTAGTGAAATTATTAATATCAAGGAATGGTAATTATTGACTTTAGCCTGGATTGATGGCTCTCAATATCGCAATATATATCGTTGGAAAAAAAAATATTGCAATGTAATTTTTTTCCAATATCGTGCAGCCCTAGTGTGGGGGTAAATTTGCTCAACCGTTTAGTTTATACAGTATATAACATTAGTAGTTTTGTTGTAGAGTTCTGGTGAGGTAGTGTATATACTTTGGTTAAAATAAACTTGTGGAATTGTCAGTATTGTTTATCTAGAGTTTCTATAAATACTAGTGATGTTACGTTCTGTGCTGAGGCTTCGGACTCGGAGCAGGGTTTTTCCTGCATTTAAAATTATTTGGCGGCCGCCAAAACAAATGTTTGTCCCGCTAAAGCCTTATTTGATGAGTTATTGTGAATTGTGAGTGATGTAGAAGACTGCGCTTGTAACATGGCGCATGCAGTGTTTCCCACACATAGACTAATTTGTGGCGGTGCGCCACATAATCAACACCGGCCGCCACATATTGCGTTCCGTTTATGGCGGCATTTTAATGCCATTAATAACTGAGCGCACAACTGAAGCTTCCGCGCGCATTAAATCACTCCCGCGAGAGAATAACAGATCTTCACGCGAGGAAACGGCAGCCCGCAAGCTCCTTTTAAACCCGCGCGCGCATGACATCTCTGCGCGCAAATCAAGCCCTTGCGAGCTTGCCTTGGACACGACTCGCAGCACGCGCATCATCATTCCCCACAAGCGCGCTAGATCTTCTATTTATTTTTGCTCACGCGAAAACTCGTGGGGCGGGACTTTACTTATTTCATTTTAAACTGAAATGTCATTGGTTAACTCTGTGTTTGTGACTGGACGCCTGATCCTTTCCAGATACTATATTAACTTTATTTATTGTATTTATGGAGCTGTAGCTACTGGGGAAAAAATGAAAACACAGATGCGCGTGTTGTAGTTCACCGCTACATTACCACTATACTTCCACTAAACATTATCTGTGTTTACCCAGACACAATTATATCAGTTCTGAGAACTTCAGAAATGTGAAAAGTGTCCATTAAATAGTTGTATTATTATAAAAAAATATTTTTAAATAATAATATTATGTTCAGATGTGGTCAGGTGTGCTGTGCACAGTGAGAAAACCTGACCACATCTGAACATATTATCTAACAAAAACGAATGTGTCCTAGATATAAAGAGTAATTTCTAAATTGGGTTTCAGATGGGTATGATCATTCATGCTGTGTACTGTATTTAATGGAAGTGCCTATGGTTCTTTAATAAAATATACATCTAGTATCTAGTCTAGTTGCTCAAACTATTGCAGATCATAACTGCTTCCTTATTTTTAGGTTTGGCATTTGAATATATATTTAGACATGATCAAACACTAGATTTCTTTAAATGTGAAATTTGAAAACGTTAATAACTGACATACTAATATTTTTAATGATACTTATTGTAAGCACACACACGTGGATATTATTGAAAGCAAGCAAATATAATTTTTAATAGTGCTAAAAAGGCAAACTTATTTTCCCTTATATGTACAGTAGGCCATATACATATGAAATGATACTGAATCAAGATCAAAATCGATATTTGTGCCAATCACCAACCCCCCAACCCAACGCCACCCCCCGGCCGGCCGCCTGCCCACCACCACAAATTGGTTCCCATTCTGTGGGAAACACTGGCGCATGTAAACTGAGTGACAGCGAGCAGATCACGCGCACACTCTGTCTTCAAAATAAGCCACATTTTCTTGCCTTTCATTTTCAAAAGCTCATCTTCAGTGTGACTGTTATTCCGGTTCAAATAGATACGGTTCAAGATCTGCACCAAAGTAAATATCTTCTGAATCGTCACTCACAAATGTGTCCATGGTTACAAGGCACGCTCTCTGTGTAGGCTGTCACGTTGGCTATGTTGACGTAATTTTCATGCGCTGTGTAATATCACTGCGCCGCTAAACCCGTGGGACGGCCGCAAAGTTCCCTGATCATTACGCAGGAATGAGAGAATAGTTCCTACTCATATCGGTCTAAAAATCACAACTTTTCATTTTCCGTTGGTCTTACTACACGATGTCACTAGAGTCAAGTTTTAAATGGGAAAAATATTGAAAGTCTTTGGTCATCATTTTTGAGTGCAATGCTAATGGTCTAATCCGATTGAATGATGTATGCTAAGCTATACTAAAAGTACTACCGCCAGATACGAAGATCGGCTGAATGGATTAAAAAAACGGTAAAACTCAACTGTTTAACTCTAAGGGACTTGGAAAATTTGCCTTTTTTCAAAAAAAGTGGAGTGTTCCTTTAAGGTATTGTTGTTCGTTACCACGGCGACCACTTGTGTCAAGGAGTGAACACGCTTCCCGTGTATGAAAAATAACTCCACACATGACTGATGGCCTTTTTATGTTTTAGAATAAATATAATCAATATATCCATAAAACAAAATTGTATAAAATGCTTCTCAGATCATTTTTTTTAGAATAAAGTTGCTTTAAAATTGTATTGTATTTAACAGAATTGTATGCATTTGAAATATATAGAGATGGGTTCTGTTTTAATCAAGTGGCAACCTCCCGCTGTCTCTCTTGAAGCCAATACGGAAGTGGATTAAACTGCAGTTCATCGACTGGCCACTAGGGACAGGCTCCAGAAGGGAGCAGAATCTCATTGAGCACCATGTTAAAATGCCCAACTTTACAGCAGAATAAAACATGTTTACAGCCTGGTACAAATTCTAGTTTTGGTCTAAACGGCTAGTTTTGCACTTCATGACAACTCTGAGGGGGGTGAATTTTTTTATAGCGCATTTGTTTACATTATATTAAGCCTTAAAGTTCTGCATAATTAAGGGTGTGGCCACTTTGAGTGGCAGGTGGGTAGCCATTTATCTGTTGTTTGTTAGTAATCGTGTCACCTCAGCTCTGCCCACGTCCCGCCTCTTTGCCCATTTTCTGTTATCCGGGAGTGACGGTTGATGACGCGCTGCCAAGATGGCAACGGCCAGCTCGTCCCTACTTTACGCTTCAAAACCGCTCTGCAGAATCCAATGGGTGACGTCACAGACACTACGTCCATATTTTTATACAGTCTATGGTTTTAATGTAGGCCTACCCAAGTCTACCTAAAATAAAAAGAGTTTAATATACAGGTTTGTTGCTCTTAATTTCTTTTAAATTACCCACTTGTAAACGTATGTTCACTGTTTTGTTGTTTATATATATATATATATATATATATATATATATATATATATATATATATATATATATATATATATATATATATATATATATATATATATATATATATATATATATATATATATATATATATATATAGTAATAGTATTTGTATGAAATCTATATTCATTGAGTTTAATCGGAATCAAATCGATAATCTAAATTTGATAATCTTCGATTTGAGAGCTTGCGAATTGAAATTTAATCGAATTGGAACATCTGAATTGATACCCAGCCCTACTTATTACACACATACAACGTTGCACAGCAGCACACAAACATTTTTAAATATTACAAAATAAAAGGATTTCTCTCCGGAGAAGCAGAGCATCTCTCTGCTCGTAAATTCCGCCATGTAGTGAAACCATTATGGTTCAAGCGCAAATGGCTTTTAAAGGGAATGGGAGATAAGACTCTGTTTATTGCAGGTTTACGCTCAAAACACCCATGACTCATTCAGAGGTACAACCCTTTTGGACCTTGCACCTGGCGCACCGACCGTTTTTCCATCTTTAAACTAGCCTTAAGTGCACTTTCAGACCATGTGCTCAGATCGTTAAAACAGGGCCCTTAATGTTCATTAAAAAAAATTGGCCCAGTGTTGGGTAAGTTACTCTAAAAAAAGTAATGAATTACTAGTTATTAATTACATCTTCAATAATGCAATTAGATTACTGTACAAATTACTCTCTCCAACACATATTTAATAACTTATTACTAATTACTTTTTAAATCCTATATCATTAGATCATTAATCAAGTGATTCTTAAGGATAAACATAAAAATGGTTCTATTAATTCATTCAAATAAATATTATAAAACTACATCAATTATTTTTATGAACTGACCAAAGTATTACAAATGTGAGAAGGATAGATACATTTTAAAGTTAGACTTCACATTTTGATGTTAATTCCACGATTTTAGTATATATAAAATTTTTCTACAGTCTACTCTATGCACAGTATTTAGTTCAATTACACCAGAAGTAACTGTAATAAAATTAAAGAAAAAAATAAAAGCAATCCCTTCAAGGGAAAAGTAATTAAATTACAGTAACTAATTACTTAGTAACTAGTTACACCCAACACTGGCCCTATCAATGATCCAGTTGCAGCAGTTAATATCTCACTGAAGATGAAGATTAAGTTTTGGCTTGTTCGTAATATAAAGCTGTAGTATGAATTCAGAAGACTTGGAAATGGAATAATACAGGAATCTTGTGAACTCTAGTATCCTCTTTGAGGCTTGAAGCTTCAGGCCCTATTACTAATTACTATAAATTACTTGTTTTAATCCATGCAACTACTAATTAATAACAAATAGTCTATTAGTTATTAATTAGTAGTTGCAGTGATTAAAACAAGTAATTTCTTCAAAAGAATCCCTTGAAGGCATTTAAGGGACAATCTTATATAACATAACAGAAAAAGAAGTATACAAATAAGCTTAGAAAATCTTATACCAGGTATTGTCCTGTTAATAATTACATTCTTTAAAATTTTCAGCAATTATTATGCATGTCTGTGGGTAGCTACTTTTGTGAATGAATGCATTTGTTGGCTCAAAGTATGGTCGGATGTAATTGGTTGACTGGATGAGAGCTGCAGTTGGACATTTGAGTTCTCGTGTGTATTTACATTTCTCAAGAAGAGCACCCTCAGTAACACGTGCCTCGTCTCCTTGTTTTGCATATTATCTCCCTCCGTTTAGCTGTCTCTTTTATTGTCATTCCCTCCTCTTTCTCATGGAACAATGTGCACAGTGCTTCCTTTGCCTTCTTTTTCTCTCTTTCAACTCCTCTGGTGCTTTTACACTACACTATTATTAATTGATAAACACAGACCAATATATGCTTTTATTAAAAAATGACACTCAATATAAAGACTGTAATATTCTTTAATGCCTGAACATGAAGTGTATCTCAGCTCATCCATGCCCGCTATAAATGTCTGTGATTCATCTTTATTCCAAGGAATGTGCATGGTACAGTGTGTCATTTACTGAGAATTTGAATAAAAAATACTTGAACGTGCGTGCTACACATACGCAGTCATACGCATGTCACCACAACGGCGTGACATAATTCAGAATATTTATGCGTTATTTCAACAAGAAATGTGGTATCGATTGCAATTCCTTTACTCTCCCCTAATTGAAAGCTCTTCCACTCTTTTGCACATTGTTCTGAATGCTTCATTAATAGTTATTTATGAATTGCTGTAACACTACTGTACTGCACACTCGATTGCAGAAGACATTCACATGGTTCTCCCCCTTTCTGAAAATATCTTGCCTCAGGGAAAAATGCATCGAGCTCTATTTTTAGAGCAGCCGATTTTAAAACCGTCCTTTTGAACAGCGCTGCTGATGTGAAGCAAATAAAGCCGTCGAGAGAGGCACGTGGCACCCCATGCTATTTAAAGAAGCATGTTACTGGGAGTGGGGGCCCAGGAGACACTTTGAATCCTCTACTGCGGCATCCAATGAGGAGGGAGGATCCCGGTCTGCGGACGGAGATGGGTGTGCTATTACATAACACTGCAAACATGGGAACATCCAAGGGCAGTGAGGGATGGCACTTTTGTTTTTCTCAAAGTTTTCCAGGTTTCAGAGAGAGAGAAATCTGTAGACTTGCACGTTAACCTGTTCATCTGATATTGTTAAACGTTTAATCTAAAGCTCCACTGATTGCTGCAGTATACGTGGAACATAAAAACAAATCCACTGTTGACGGCAGCTAGCAGTCAGGGTTCCTGTGTACCCTTTTTTTTTTTTTTACAGCTTCATCCTTGTCAGTTAATATGCATCTGCAGTAAATGCTGCATCAAATGCACAGGGCTCATGTAAACGGCCTGGTCCGCGAGCCCGGGGAGGAGCTAGGAGGGCAGTGCACGTGATGCCAGGGAAAGCTGAGGCTCGTTTGTATTCAAGTGCTGCAGCTGTTCCAGACGAGGCTGCAGTGCCTGCCTGGTATTTTTAATCTCCTGTTCTTTTTTTAGCCTTCAGAATATTTAGCGGCAGCAACATCAGTGTGCACTGTGAGGGGGCGTCTTCACTCTTATAAGATCATTTCTCAGTTGACCAGACTCCAGCATTTAATCTTTTGATATAGCTCAAGACTGTAGACGATAAACACTTTTTTTTCATGCTTGTGATAACCTGCCAGTTACGAATGTGAAATTAACAAGGGGTGTTTCCTTGTCGCCACCTTGCATGTTCACAAAACTGAAATGCTTCTCCAGGTTATTAAACCTCCGGGTTTATTTAGCGCTTTCTCTGTTGTTTTTCATATGGCAGACGGCAAGAGGCCGTGTCTGATTAATGTACAGTTAGTATGATTTGAAAATAATTCACTGGGCTGTTTAACGTCATTGTTTGGCTATGCAAATGACTTTTACAATCATTTGAATTACACTGACCCTAATTCCTCATCGCCAGAGTTTGGCTGGACTTTGTCTAACAGATGATGCTCAAATTCACAATCATTGGTGAATTTGTTGGTTGGTTCTACAAACCTTTTTCTACAAAATGTAAAGGAGGTGAACATTTTCATTTCTGCCATAACAACAAAAAGTCTTAGCAACAATACCGTTTAGATCGATTTTTCTTTTTTCAGCAAGCATGCATTACATTGATCAAAAGTGATAATAAAATGTATAATATTACAAAATATGTCTGTATCAATTAAATGCTATTCTTTTAAATGTTATATTCATCAAAGAATCCACTGTTTTTACAAAAATATTAAGCAGCAACTGTTTTTAACATTGATAATTTTTCTTGGAGTAATGAATGCTGAAAATCCATCTTTGCCATCACAGGAATAAATAACATGATAACATTTATTAAGAATAAATTAATTTTAAATTGTATTTATATATAATAATACTGTTTTACTGTATTAATCTAAAAAAAGTAATACGTTTTAAAACTGTGTTAAATGTGTAACATTTGATATGTTTTTTGTTTATTTGTCATGTACCATTTGTTTGTCATTGTCAGTAAAATAATCCAATAGATGGGAATAGAACACAGTCTGTACTATAGTCTGCTATGTATTTTCTACTGCACAAGAGGCGTGATTAAAGGGTAACTAAACCCTAGAACAACTTTTTTTAGTTGATGATCTGCAAGACTGGGGCTTTATTAGTGCTGTTTATTGATTCAAGTAAGAGTTTTGACATTTGAATATAAAGTGTTTTAATTCTATAAAATATGGTGTAAAACCGCCAAAGTGCTGCCCTCTTAAGGTTGAACGGTGGCTACTGCAGTTGAATTTTCCTATTGGACGTTGTGGTACATCGTGACGTAGGATGGTTCCTCCAACGGCTCACTACCACGCCCCTGGCACAAGCTCACCACGCCCTTGGCTCAGCTCCTGGTATAAAACATCTTGTTCCGTCAAAACCTCTGTAGCGAGTCAGGAGTTGGAATTTGAGTTTTGAAAATTATCAGGATATCGTATATTAGAATCTAGTTAGAATAGCCGTTGATATAGTTATATAGATTATTTAGTGTAGCCTAGTTTAGTTAATTTATTAGCATAGTCGTTAGTGTATTATTGTTAGAAGCATATTAGTTAGCATAGTATTGCATCAGTTAAGATAGCTTCAAGTTAGCGTATATTTTTAGCATTAGTTTTTTCTGTATTTAGTACAGTGGTTAGTTAGGATGGTACGTAGGTGTAGTGTTGCTGGTTGCAACAGCAGTGCTGGACTGCATAGCTTTCCAGCAGACGTGGAAATTGGCGTCAGTGGTTGCGTGCACTTGCCCTGGATGACCGCGAGTACTATCCATAATGCTAATGTTGCTCTCTTGCGCTGCGGTTTCGCTAGTATCGGGAGTTAACGCAGTTTGAGGCAGCGGCTTGAATCGATACTGCGCTGGCCCTGTATTTACTGACAATTCACCCTTCTCCACTTCAGGTGAAGACGGCGGAGAAAAGTCCTCTACTTCAAATGACCGCTCTGTTGCAAAACTACTGGTGTCTCTCCAGTCATTCTCCATCTTTTCGAGTCTGACAGCTGTTAATCAATCCGTCACTGCGGGGTCTCAGGTGCACGCCCCCCGCTCAGCCCCACCCTCGGTTCACCCCCTCTGTCTTCGCTGGGCTCTGCCCACTTTTCCAGCATTTTTCAAATATCGCCAGTGGGTGGAGTTAGGCTGTGAACAGGGGTTTAGTTACCCTTTAACTGGCATAGTTCAAATGACTCTGTACGCAATTGGATAGTCCTTCAACCAATCAACAAGAGTCGTGATCTCCGAATATAATTCAATGACTCTGTACATAATTGGATAGCCCTTCAACAAATCAGACCACAAGAGGCGTGATCAACAAGCATCGATTCCTCGCTTCTCTATTCGTCATCGTGTTAACCCCGCCAATAGCGCGCCAGTTGGATAAGCCAGTCTGTGATTGATTCCCACAAAAGTGTGATATATCACCGGCAGGCAGATTTATAGTTCACCTAAAAATTTTTTGGGGTGATCTGACCCTTTACCTGCAGTAAGCAAGACCTTGACTGGTATCTTATATTAAGCTATTTGTGTTAATGTTTATGAACTGTAATGCATCAACTTATTTTTTCTTCAAATCATTGCCTCAATTTAGATGAAGGACAAGGTTATTTTGCTATGTTTTGAAATTCTAAACATGTCAATGCCTTGAAGTGCAAGACAATCAAACAACCAATGTAATTGTTTTTAGTTGTACTCCAATCAAGATATGTTTAAACCTTTTCTGCAGAATTGATGTGAACGCGTCTTGTTTACATTGGATGTCTAATTAAAGTGTAAAGTACATATGTAATGTGTGATACAACACTAAACACGTGAGGTCTTCTTACTAAGCAGAGTTTTTCTGAATAAGACTCCCATTCATTCACATTTCCAGCATGTGTTGTGGACATTGCTCAGGGTGAGATGGAGGCAATTCGCCATACAGCAGCATTCATACAAAATTTCACTCTCTGTGTCCTCACCTAGCAGTACACGCTTGGAGCGTTTCGTCCCAACCAGTGTTTTTTTTTCCTTTCCTCTCCGATCATGTGGAGTAATGTATTGTAAATGTGCTTAAAAATAACTGGGAAAATGGTTCCCTTGCCTCTAACTGTGTGCCGCCCCCTCCCAACTGTACTCTCCGTTAGCCGCTTGCCTTTCACTCTTTCCTTTCTATTTTTAACTGCCCCAGGATCAGTCCTCATTCGCTCCTCCCTTGCACTGCCTTATTGTTCGTCATCCACCCCTCCTTCTTCACACTCTCTTGTGTTACTCCAGCCGGTGCATGCGGGCTGCCCATGTAAATCTTTAATCAGTGCTGGCATCTCTGACACCAAAGATGCCAGGCTAAAGGGCGGGGATGTTTGTCCTGTGTCCTTGATGCCCAGTGGAGAGTGAACCATGCATGAATTCAAGATTTTATGTCCTTTCTGAAAATGTGAAGCCGTTTCCCTCTTTGCTTGTCTTCAAGCTATTTTTACAGAGGTGAACCGGGTGACAGGGCCTGTTCCTCTAGGTGAAGCCAGGTCAACTAAACCCTTGAAAATAAAGGTTCTTTATAGGAATCTAAACCCATCTAAAGGGGTTTGGATGAACCATTTTTGATTTCTCCCAAATAACCTTTTATTGAAGGGTTACATTTTTTTTATTATTATTGTGAAGAACATTTTAATATTCTAAAGAACCTTTTTCCACTACAGGGAGTGCAGAATTATTAGGCAAGTTATATTTTTGAGGATTAATTTTATTATTGAACAACAACCATGTTCTCAATGAACACAAACTCATTAATATCAAAGCTGAATATTTTTGTACTTTATTAGGAAGTAGTTTTTAGTTTTAACTATTTTAGGGGGATATCTGTGTGTGCAGGTGACTATTACTGTGCTTAATTATTAGGCAACTTAACAAAAAACAAATTTATACCCATTTCAATTATTTATTTTTACCAGTGAAACCAATATAACATCTCAACATTCACAAATATACATTTCTGACATTCAAAAACCAAACAAAAACAAATCAGTGACCAATATAGCCACCTTTCTTTGCAAGGACACTCAAAAGCCTGCCATCCATGGATTCTGTCAGTGTTTTGATCTGTTCACCATCAACATTGTGCAGCAGCAAACACAGCCTCCCAGACACTGTTCAGAGAGGTGTACTGTTTTCCCTCCTTGTAAATCTCACATTTGATGATGGACCACAGGTTCTCAATGGGGTTCAGATCAGGTGAACAAGGAGGCCATATCATTAGATTTTCTTCTTTTATACCCTTTCTTGCCAGCCACGCTGTGGAGTACTTGACGCGTGTGATGGAGCATTGTCCTGCATGAAAATCATGTTTTTCTTGAAGGATGCAGACTTCTTCCTGTACCACTGCTTGAAGAAGGTGTCTTCCAGAAACTGGCAGTAGGACTGGGAGTTGAGCTTGACTCCAACCCGAAAAGGCCCCACAAGCTCATCTTTGATGATACCAGCCCAAACCAGTACTCCACCTCCACCTTGCTGGCGTCTGAGTCGGACTGGAGCTCTCTGCCCTTTACCAATCCAGCCACGGGCCCATCCATCTGGCCCATCAAGACTCGCTCTCATTTCATCAGTCCATAAAACCTTAGAAAAATCAGTCTTGTGATATTTCTTGGCCCAGTCTTGACGTTTCAGCTTGTGTGTCTTGTTCAGTGGTGGTCGACTTTCTGCCTTTCTTACCTTGGCCATGTCTCTGAATATTGCACACCTTGTGCTTTTGGGCACTCCAGTGATGTTGCAGTTCTGAAATATGGCCAAACTGGTGGCAAGTGGGATCTTGGCAGCTGCACGCTTGACTTTTCTCAGTTCACGGGCAGTTATTTTGCGCCTTGGTTTTTCCACACGCTTCTTGCGACCCTGTTGACTATTTTGAATGAAACGCTTGATTGTTCGATGATCACGCTTCAGAAGCTTGGCTATTTTAAGACTGCTGCATCCCTCTGCAATATATCTCACTATTTTTCACTTTTCTGAGCCTGTCAAGTCCTTCTTTTGACCCATTTTGCCAATGGAAAGGAAGTTGCCTAATAATTATGCACACCTGATATAGGGTGTTGATGTCATTAGACCACACCCCTTCTCACTACAGAGATGCACATCACCTAATATGCTTAATTGGTAGTAGGCTTTCCAGCCTATACAGCTTGGAGTAAGACAACATGCATAACGAGGATGATGTGGTCAAAATACTCATTTGCCTAATAATTCTGCACTCCCTGTATAAAGAACCTTATGTTCAATGGAAAGGTTTTATGGATGTTAAAGGTTCTTCATGGAACAATCAATGCCAATACTTCCTTTAGTACTACCTTTATTTTTCAGAGTGACTGTTTCCACGAAGAGCCTTTAACATCATTCATTCCACATTAGGGGGTTTTCACAGTGATGCCACAGAAGAACCATTTTGGGTTTCCTAAAGAACCTTCCAGTAAACCATTCTTAAAAGATCCTTTTTGTTGTTGTTTAAAAACGTAATAATCTGAAGATCCTTTTGTGTAGTTAGAACCATAGATGCCAATTAAAGACCCTTTAGTTCTACATATATTTTTATGGAACTTTACATTTTTTGGGGTCATTTTATATTTTCAAGAGTGTAATAGAAAACAGTAAATGAACATGTAGTCAGTTTTGCTGTTGTTTCCATGTTCTAATCAGCTCATACAGCAGACACACAGCTTTTTTCACAAAATTAATAGCTTGTGTTTTAAGCACTGTTAAGCACCATCGATATGTATAAGATAAGTACACCTGCTGTCAAAGTGTTGTTGAGGTGATGTGTGTTTAGTGTGATAATCTACATTCTCCCTTCAGTAACCTCCTTCTTTTTCCCTATAGTTGTGACTGGGGCCACTGATGGAATCGGAAAAGCCTATGCGGAGGAGGTAAGATTCCTCAGGTTTTATTTGCCCCCCCCCCACCCCCTTCACGGAAATCACAATGAGTCATCAAACTAGAGGTCTCAGTCAGAGATCGGGGAGAACTCCGCTCTCAAAGGTTTTCCTCGTACAGTTGACAAACCAGCAAGCATTTACCACCCTACTGCTTCTCTTTTCTACTGTTTAATGGCTTTTATGAAATTGCAATATTTATTATATGCTATTTTTTGAATGATTATATGTAACACAATACATCTGATTCTGATCTGTTTAAAGCAAGCAGGTTTACATTGTTGAAGATTATTAAAAAACAAAACGTGTCAGTGTCACTTAAAAATAGGATTATATATCGGGACCTTTAGAGTAGGATCCTTTGTATAGTAATGTGGATAGAAATGTATGTTAAATGTGAATGCTAGATTAATTATGATCTGATCATACGTGATTTTAGTTTAAATGTTTAATAATGTATATTGATATTAGAATAATATATAGTATAGTTATATTGTTAATGTTTCTGAATCTGTGCAGCTTGCTCGACAAGGTTTTGCTGTAGTTCTCATCAGCCGTACTCAAGAGAAGCTGGATGAAGTGTCCAAAGCCATCGGTAGGTGACTGCTTTGACCTCTGAAAACACTCTATGACCGCATTCATGAAACGGAAGCAGAATGATTGCATAAACCATTCATAAAGCCGTTCTGACATAAATTGTGTTTGTTTGTAAATTGTTAGTTGGTATGGAGAAAAAATTAACCTGCTTCCAAGCACGTTAATGTTGTGTAAGTAATGACTGGATTTTGATAACACTATTTACTATAATAATATATAATAACAAAATCATTGTTAAATGTGAAAATTAATTGAACTGATAAACAAAAATGATTGAAAATAGCCATCTAGTCCATTTTCTGTTTTTATCATACATTCACCAAAAGGATTATTAGGAACACCTGTTCAATTTCTCATTAATGCAATTATCTAATCAACCAATCACATGGCAGTTGCTTCAATGCATTTAGGGGTGTGGTCCTGGTCAAGACAATCTCCTGAACTCCAAACTGAATGTCAGAATGGGAAAGAAAGGTAATTTAAGCAATTTTGAGCGTGGCATGGTTGTTGGTGCCACACGGCCGGTCTGAGTATTTCATAATCTGCTCAGTTACTGGGATTTTCACGCACAAACATTTCTAGGGTTTACAAAGAATGGAGTGAAAAGGGAAAAACATTCAGTATGCGGCAGTCCTGTGGGCGAAAATGCCTTGTTGATGCTAGAGATCAGAGGAGAATGGGCCGACTGATTCAAGGTGAAAGAAGAGCAACTTTGACTGAAATAACCACTCGTTACAACCGAGGTATGCAGCAAAGCATTTGTGAAGCCACAGCACGTACCACTCATCTCCACTACAAATAGGAAAAAGAGGCTACAATTTGCACAAGCTCTCCAAAATTGGACAGTTGAAGACTGGAAAAATTTTGCCTGGTCTGATGAGTCTCGATTTCCGTTGAGACATTCAGATGGTAGAGTCAGAATTTGGCGTAAACAGAATGAGAACTTGGATCCATCATGCCTTGTTTCCTTTTTGTGCAGGCTGGTGGTGGGATGTTTTCGTGGCACACTTTAGGCCCCTTAGTGCCAATTGGGCATCGTTTAAATGCCACGGCCTACCTGAGCATTGTTTCGGACCATGTCCATCCCTTTATGACCACCCTGTACCCATCCTCTGATGGCTACTTCCAGCAGGATAATGCACCATGTCACAAAGCTCAAATCATTTCAAATTGGTTTCTTGAACATGACAATGAGTTCACTGTACTAAAATGGCCCCCACAGTCACCAGATCTCAACCCAATAGAGCATCTTTGGGATGTGGTTGAACGGGAGCTTCGTGCCCTGGATGTGCATCCCACAAATCTCCATCAACTGCAAGATGCTATCCTATCAATATGGGCCAACATTTCTAAAGAATGCTTTCAGTACTTGTTGAATCAATGCCATGTAGAATTAAGGCAGTTCTGAAGGCAAAGGGGGTCAAACACAGTATTAGTATGGTGTTCCTAATAATCCTTTAGGTGAGTGTATATTACTATTACTCTAAATGTGTGTGTAGTATTTGTCAGCAGGATTTACACTTTATTTAATAATTTTTTTTATTCAGACACATGGCCAATTAGTCTGCCAAACCTGATAAGAGAGTCCAGAAGATCCCACAACATTCCTGTACACATAATTCATGGGTGGGGTTTATTCTAATTATGAATGAGCATCCATATTATGTGCCCTATTTATGAATTATTGGAATACATGAACGTACACAAAGGGCCTAAAATGTACACTCGGCATTGGAGAGTTAATGAAATGGTGTCAATCGCAAGTTGGCTGGTAACATTTTTATGAATTCTTACACTGCAAAATTGTGAGAATGTGAACGCTTGGGACAGATGACGGGGCATTGTTTTCTCAAGTCACCGGCCATTGGCAGGTGTGGCAAAAAGTTAGTTTTAGGCCTTGCATACATACTTAACTACCAAATCTGAGGTTTACGAAGCGGTTATGAATTTGGAGGAGAGATTTTTTTTTAGCTGCCATTTTACTGAAATATTTAGGGGAATTTCATGAATAAGGCCCAATGTGTGGATGTTTATTTTACAGCTCATACTAATATCTAGAGAGAAATTTGACCAATGGATATAAATGCAGAGTTACACATCCTACAATTTAATTTTAACAAATGAGCTGCATGAAAATTTGACTTATTTTACGCTATATTGTTTCAAAATAATATATTATTACTATTATAGCATACTATTTATTGACTAAGTTGGAAGCAAACGCCGGTTAATCAGACTTGCCGACATGGTTAGCACCATATACTGTTGGACGATGCACCTTCACTCAATTTCATTGTAGAAAAGCCACCAATGTCCCAATATGGCGCTGACATCTTGCGCTGATTTGACCTAAGTCTGCGAAGTAGTGAATGCACGACCCAAGTCTGCGCGGTAATGAGCGTGAAGTAGAGCCGCACTATCAAGGCCCGCCCACACTCCTGCAGAATCGGTTAGTACAGTTTACTGCTGAACTCATGTCGGTGTGAAATAAATGGTTATGGAAATGTAGAACTTGAAGTTGAAGCTCCAATCTCCTCCTGAAAACCCCCCAAAATTCAGTTGGTGCCTCAGTGACTACTTCACTCAGAGAAGCTGTCAATCATGACGCCACATCCCCATTTTTTAGCATCAAAAAACTTAAACCAAACTGATTTAAAAAACAAACACTTGAACTTACACTAGTGTGATTAAAAACCTAAAAAGACAGAAAAATATATACAGTATTGTTCAAAATAATAGCAGTACAATGTGACTAACCAGAATAATCAAGGTTTTTAGTATATTTTTTTATTGCTACGTGGCAAACAAGTTACCAGGAGGTTCAGTAGATTCTCAGAAAACAAATGAGACCCAGCATTCATGATATGCACGCTCTTAAGGCTGTGCAATTGGGCAATTAGTTGAATTAGTTGAAAGGGGTGTGTTAAAAAAAAATAGCAGTGTGGCATTCAATCACTGAGGTCATCAATTTTGTGAAGAAACAGGTGTGAATCAGGTGGCCCCTATTTAAGGATGAAGCCAACACTTGTTGAACATGCATTTGAAAGCTGAGGAAAATGAGTCGTTCAAGACATTGTTCAGAAGAACAGCGTCTTTGATTAAAAAGTTGATTGGAGAGGGAAAACCTATAAAGAGGTGCAAAAATGATAGGCTGTTCAGCTAAAATGATCTCCGATGCCTTAAAATGGAGAGCAAAACCAGAGAGACGTGGAAGAAAACGGAAGACAACCATCAAAATGGATAGAAGAATAACCAGAATGGCAAAGGCTCAGCCAATGATCACCTCCAGGATGATCAAAGACAGTCTGGAGTTACCTGTAAGTACTGTGACAGTTAGAAGACGTCTGTGTGAAGCTAATCTATTTTCAAGAATCCCCACAAAGTCCCTCTGTTAAAAAAAAGGCATGTGCAGAAGAGGTTACAATTTGCCAAAGAACACATCAACTGGCCTAAAGAGAAATGGAGGAACATTTTGTGGACTGATGAGAGTAAAATTGTTCTTTTTGGGTCCAAGGGCCACAGGCAGTTTGTGAGACGACCCCAAACTCTGAATTCAAGCCACAGTACACAGTGAAGACAGTGAAGCATGGAGGTGCAAGCATCATGATATGGGCATGTTTCTCCTACTATGGTGTTGGGCCTATTTATCGCATACCAGGGATCATGGATCAGTTTGCATATGTTAAAATACTTGATGAGGTCATGTTGCCCTATGCTGAAGAGGACATGCCCTTGAAATGGTTGTTTCAACAAGACAATGACCCAAAACACACAAGTAAACGGGCAAAGTCTTGGTTCCAAACCAACAAAATTAATGTTATGGAGTGGCCAGCCCAATCTCCAGACCATAATCCAATTGAGAACTTGTGGGGTGGTATCAAAAATGCTGTTTCTGAAGCAAAACCAAGAAATGTGACTGAATTGTGGAATGTTGTTAAAGAATCATGGAGTGGAATAACAGCTGAGAGGTGTATAAAATGTGAAATGTATTTTCGGAATTTACAATTTTATATGTATAATCCACTGTTTTATATGCACTCTTTATATCAATGGTAGCCCAAGAACAAAGCAAAGGCAGGGTCTCTTAGTGTAGCATCATTGAATGAATGGAGCGGCAGTGGCTGAATCGCAGATGCCCCCCATTCATTTTTTTCTTGTCCTTTGGTTGGCTGACTCCTGATCTGAGTAGGATGGCATGATTTAGGGCATGCACGCACATGTGTGCAGCCATGTGTGGGGTACCTGTGTGTGCGTGTGTGTGTGTACGTGTGTGTGTGTGTGTGTGCGTGTGTGGTGAGAAGCAAGTGCTGCTCCTGTTTGTGAGGCAGCGAGTGTCTCCCTCTGCTAAATGAATGTGGATGTTAATGAGCAGAGTTATTTTTAGCTCTGTGTTGAAAGGCAGGCACTCTGCCAATTGCGCTGCCTGGCTGCTGCTGCAGAGCGCGACTTCACAGATGGAGGTGGATCCTGGAGTTGTCATGTGAGAGAGAGAGAATCGAATGGAGGACATCAGCCCAGTGACCTCCACTGAACACTGGCAAATATAGTCATTTGACAAAAGTGTTGGACATTTTGTCTTGCGTGTGTGGTGAAGTCCTCCAAATGGACAGGACTTCTGTATGGTGTATACTAGTGTTTGACAAATGATATGACTATCGTGATTACCAAATTGCAATGACTGCGATTTCATTAAATGCATACAGTGGGTACGGAAAGTATTCAGACCCCCTTAAATTTTTAACTCTGTTATAGTGCAGCCATTTGCTAAAATCATTTAAGTTTTTCTCATTAATGTACACACAGCACCCCATATTGACAGAAAAGCACAGAATTGTTGACATTTTTGCAGATTTATTAAAAAAGAAAAACTGAAATATCACATGGTCCAAAGTATTCAGACCCTTTGCTCAGTATTTAGTAGAAGCACCCTTTTTATCTAATACAACCATGAGTTTTTTTTGGGAAAGATGCAACAGGGCAAAAGTTTTTCACACCTGGATTTGGGGATCCTTTGCCATTCCTCCTTGCAGATCCTCTCCAGTTCTGTCAGGTTGGATGGTAAACGTTGATGGACCCATTTTCAGGTCTCTCCAGAGATGCTCAATTGGGTTTAAGTCAGGGCTCTGGCTGGGCCATTCAAGAACAGTCACGGAGTTGTTGTCAAGCCACTCCTTTGTTATTTTAGCTGTGTGCTTAGGGTCATTGTCTTGTTGGAAGGTGAACCTTCGGCCCAGTCTGAGGTCTTGAGCACTCTGGAGAAGGTTTTCGTCCAGGATATCCCTGTACTTGGCCGCATTCATCCTTCCCTCGATTGCAACCAGTCGTCCTGACCCTGCAGCTGAAAAACACCCCCACAGCATGATACTGCCACCACCATGCTTCACTGTATTTGACAGGTGATGAGCAGTGCCTGGTTTTCTCCACACATACCGCTTAGAATTAAGGCCAAAATGTCCTATCTTGGTCTGATCAGACCAGAGAATCTTATTTTTCACCATCTTAGCAAACTCCATGCGGGCTTTCATGTGACTTGCACTGAGGAGAGGCTTCCGTCGGGCCACTCTGGCATAAACCCCAACTGGTGGAGGGCTGCAGCGATGGTTGACTTTCTACAACTTTCTCCCATCTCCCGACTGCATCTCTGGAGCTCAGCCACAGTGATCTTTGGGTTCTTCTTTACCTCTCTCACCAAGGCTCTTCTCCCCCGATAGCTCAGTTTGGCCGGACGGCCAGCTCTAGGAAGGGTTCTGGTCATCCCAAACATCTTCGATTTAAGGATTATGGTGGCCACTGCAGCAGAATTTTTTTGTAACCTTTGCCAGATCTGTGCCTTGCCACAATTCTGTCTCTGAGCTCTTCAGGCAGTTCATTTGACCTCATGATTCTCATTTTCTCTGACATGCACTCTGAGCTGTAAGATCTTATATAAACAGGTGTGTGGCTTTCCCAATCAAGTCCAATCAGTATAATCAAACACAGCTGGACTCAAAAGAAGGTGTAAAACCATCTCAAGAATGATCAGAAGAAATGGACAGTACCTGAAGGGTCTGATGAATACTTAGGACCATGTGATATTTCAGTTTTTCTTTTTTAATAAATGAATACTCTTGAGTACTTTCCGTACCCACTGTATATGAAGTGAGGCACAGTGCTCATTTACACACAAACAGCTCAAAATTAGTTTTCAGTGTCTCATAAGCTTGGGTCTCTTATAACGCAATTTGGTGACAAGCGCCAACTATCTTCCTAAACTTGTAATGAGAAGTGCTTAAAAACCAGCTGTTGCAAACAAAAGAGAAGCTTTATGGTCTTCCTGCAGTTTTCTGCCAAAATAAAAGCTTTATGGTTTAACTTTTAAAAATGAATAAAGACAAATATTAGAGTTGCACTGTAAAACAAGTTATTATAATATTTTTTATTTATTTTACACTGAAATATTACAGTACAATGCATGATATATATTAAATACAAATTATACATCCATAGAAATAAGCACTGATGCTTTTTTATAAATAAAAATACAATAAAATATAATAATAATAATAATTTAGTAATAAAATTGCATTTTTGATTCGCAAACACAATTTTTACCAGAAGTTAAGCCAAGTAGCCATCAACTAATTCTAATGATGTCACTATGATGACATATATATTAGCCAAAATATACTGACATATAATGAGTACAAAATATCAAACAATATTGTGCTTTGAAGGTGCTGTATGTAAAAATGACTAGTGGTTGAAATGGGTACTACAGTCCAAATTCAAAATATTGTTTGCCGCCCCAGTTGCGGCCATTTGTTGCGATTGCTACCAAAGGTTTTAGTTGATTTGTTGGCACTTTTACACTTTGAAGTGCAAGACAACTTAGTTTCTATCATGTTGTTAAAGGGGTCATGAACTGCATTGTTTTATTGTTTTGTTACCTGTGATGCATTTACGTTAGTATGCTTTTTACATCCGAAATTTTAATAATTTATAAATAAAAAGATTTGGATTTTAGCCCTCTGATTTGAATGCTGTTTTAAGGGGCGCGTCTGCGGTGAGACAGTGTAAACGCCCACTGCTATGATTGGCTAACATCTTTGCATATGAAATAGCTGGTATTACATGTGGAACTCTTGAAAACTAATCATGAAAAGTGTTGATTATAGCATTATATTCAGATCTATGGCATTATATTCAGATCGTGGCATGAAAGGTTGCAGTGATAAGGATTGTAGCTGATCACAGACATGTTGAGCGCATGAATGCGGTGATCTCGTCATTGCAACTCGATGTCAGCACCCTAACAAATGCTTTCATCATAACTAACAGCGCAAACACAATGTAAATAAGAGATTCACTCTTAAGAGAGTCACTGATAAACTCACGCTGTGTGATTGACAACTCCAGCGATTGTAAAGGGAGTGTTCTTTGGTCATTAGAATTAACACAGTTACTTATATGTTGACATGTTACTGTCGAGTCCCTATTTTAGAAGTCTGTTTCCAAAGCCTGCGACAAAATTGCGACTAATTCGCTGAAGAATCCACAGTGAAATGTACCACATACAAATAAATAATGCACAACTCAGACATTCACATTGTTAAAAATAAATAACCACATATAGCATTTGGATCCTTTGGAAGGTGATGTTATTTTTAGTCCAGTGATGCTGTAATGCTCTTCTCTCCTCGTCATCTCACTAACACGCCAGTAGGCGGGGCCAAAGTTGCAATGATGAAGTAGGCTTTGATTTTCTTCTGCAGAGGCGGTCTTTCACCTATATATTACAGGCATATTCCACAATGATTCGTTATCTGCGCTTGGTTACAATAAAAGCTGTTCTTGGACTAACAAGGAAGTTTTCAGCTCTGAAATGTACAGGATATTCTTATAGTATGATGACCTCTTATGTCAAAAGCTCAAGAACATTTTTATTTCTCTTTAACATTCTGTGACATTCCATGAAACACCTTCATTCCTAATGTTCTGCTTTTCTTTTTCTTCCAGAAAGCAAATATAATGTTGAGACAAAAACCATTTCTGCTGACTTTGGATCTGTGGACATCTACCCTAAGATCGAGTCTGGACTGGCTGGACTGGAAATAGGAGTTTTAGGTATATTAGATATGTTTTTTAGGTGGTTATGGGATGCTATTTGGTTAGGTAGAATTTTTTTTCTTTTGGAACAATATGTTCTGTGCTCAAACAGCAAAACTTTTCTCTCTCTCTCTTTTTAATAATCAGTTGTCTGTTAAGTGACGCTTTAGTATTTGCTGCCAGCTATGGGAAAGTGGCGGGAACTACCTATTTTTCCACATCTCTTTCTTAACATGTTTTTTAATATTGCATTGAAAAGCCTTTTATTATTATTATTATTATTATTATTTTTATTATTATATATATTTTTTAATAATCTTTTTTCCACCTACAGTTAACAATGTTGGGGTGTCGTATACCTACCCAGAGTTCTTCCTCAACATTCCTAATATTGACAGCGTGAGTTTGTCTTGCCATTACGCAAAACTTCAGTTTTATTAAATAGAAGTGTAATTGTATGTTTTTTTTATTTTGTTTTGGTTGGTAACATATTGACAGTTGTAATTGCAGTTCATCAACAATATGATCAACATCAACATCACATCAGTTTGTCAGGTAGGCATTTGCTCTTCACTTGAGTGTCATAATGTAATTTCTAAAGTAAGTCATAATTTAGTTTTTGGTCTTTTTTCTGATTTTAAGACTCCTTGCCTACATTTTACTAACAGTAACTTCCCACTTCCTCTGTATTAGCTCTATATTGTGTCTGGATGGGCCAAGTTTCTCAACACAAACTGCTGTTGGTGTGTTAATATGGGCCGTCATGTGTGAATGTGTTCATTGTTTTGGTATTAGATATTTACTGATACACCTTTTAAGACTAGAGAGAGTTTTGCGTCCTGAATGTTGCAGTGCTTTCATACTACAATACACTCTATCTCAAAATATCAAGAAAAATTTGCTACCTTATGATGTGACTGATTGACTAATTTATAAAATATATTTGCAGCACTATAAATACACTTCTGTTTAAAAAATATTTATAGCCCTGTTTTTGTTTGTGCACAAAAAGTTGTGCAGATCTGTATTATAAAGCCAGAATTTTTAGTCTGTGCTGCCCCCTCAGGATCCAAGATGTATTACTCTGTTAGTGCAATTCAGTGTATGTGGTGGCTGAAAATACATGTGCATTTATAGGTTTGTCATCCGCATTGTTTTGCATTTATGAAATATTACTGAAAAAAGAATTGGAAGTTATCAGAGTTTATAAGCATGTTCTTTAATTCATTGTGCAATAGCATTTTTAAACAGTGTAGATCTGATTCATATATACTGTCCCTGTGCTATTATAGATGACGCGATTGGTACTGCCCAGGATGGTTGACAGGTATGTTCAGAAATCACTAAAATGTGTTAGTGTTGACATTTAAAGTAGTGTACGGTCGTTCAATGCAGATGGAGTGATTTTTATACGATATGACTAGTATGTCCCACAGGAGTGTGTCATGCAAATCTTTACTTGGTTATTTTTGTACTTTTTGTCACCTCATTCTTACGTGGTGGTTTTGGCCTTTAGTTCTTGCACATTTTAAGTCCAAAAATCATGAACAAATATGCCACTTTTACATATTTTACACATTACTATCACATTGGAAATTATAAATGCATCTTGATGAGAAGCTATTCATTATTTCTTGTGGCAAAGGCTGGCTGTGTCAAGCTAAAATGAAACAAAGAATTAATGGAAGACTTAAGTTTGTTTCATACAATGTAATAAGCTAAAGTCTTTAGAACATATTTCCTTAGTTTAGAGGATAAAAGCCATACCAAGAGTATCTGTAGCTCCTCCCAACTAGAGCCCTAGAGTCTGGTGTTCACTAGTACATAATGCAACAGTATGTACACTGGCATGGGCACCGGTTGCCATAGCAACAGGGTTGCAAGAATCCATTAGCAGGTACCCATGTGTTAGAAGGGATAATTCTGTGCTGTCAAAATAGTCAAGTGAAAATGGAACAACTATAAGGGACATTATACGCACTGATGTCTATAATAAACATCCTATGTGCTGTTCTACAACAGTTTGAACATTAATGGGTGAAAAAAAACCTGACTCTTTCTAGGTCTAAAGGAGTGATCTTGAATGTTGCCTCAGCGAGTGGCATGTACCCAGTTCCTCTCCTCACCCTCTATTCTTCCTCGAAGGCAAGTCATCTTTCTTTTATTCTCTCTACCATGGATCAGGTCTTGGAAATCTTTCTAAGAAAAGTCCTGTCTTTTTTTGCTAATTTTCTCAGAAGATGTTGCTGTGTGTAAAGTTCCCTGATTGGAAATCTCATTGTGTTTAGCAGCACTGTTTTGAGCATATTAGTTGTTCATTTTAGAATACTACAGCTACTTGTTTCTTTGGGTTATGTGAAGGTTAAAGAATTTGTGACATTCATGATGTTGAAGGACAAACATTAAATTATTATTCTCACTCTTCCAGGCCTTTGTAGATTTCTTCTCCCGTGGACTTGATGCTGAATACAAAAGCAAAGGAATTATTATACAGGTGAGTGAAAATGTATGACAGAGTAGTAAAAACTTATTTAATTTAATAAAAAAAGTTATTTTCAGAGTTCAGACCTCACTTTATTATATAGTTGTTGGCTGAAAAGAACGATGTTTAAAAGTACACTGTGTACACGTTTTTTGTTTTAAATTAACATGTAAATAATCAGAAAATGCATCATCAACCCTTTCTCCAAAATGTGTTTTGTCTTATCCTGATTCATGGTAAGCTTAATATAAGTGTTTATAATTTAGACCTAGTGGGATGGTTTTCGTGGGAAAATGTGTACATGCGTCACTCTCCCATGTGCGTCACGTCATATCTGTAAATTGAGAAAAGTTGCTCCGGCTACTTTGATGTGTGTATGTTGTGGTAGTGGCAAAGGTTTTTTGAGAAAGGTTGACATGAAGCAGCTAAAGTTTAAACCTTCGGGGAATTGGTTGTTAAAAAAAATTAATTAAAAAAACGCTGAACACAGGGGAGAGTGCTGGCAAAAAGAGAATGCGACAGAGCTTGTAATAAAACAAGAATCAACATGGGCAAGAATTAGAAATGTGGAGATGGTGTTTTTACTACTCAACAGGTGAGTAAGATATTTTATTAGACGGATAAATTGCCATATGTAGCTGTCTAACAGAGTTCATTGTAAAGCATTATCTATTGTGAAGGGTCACATTCACGCACAGCCGAAGCACAACCAAAAAAATGTTCTTACACTAAAAGCATGCAGTTTTATTTTTTAAACATTACATATTGTTCCATTAAATATGCGACTGATGATTTTAAGTATAAATCCATTTGAGATAAATAGTGTTTGGCTTTTTCTATTTGTGATGTGATGTGTTCTGCTCACCCAGACTTAGACTAGTTCAACTACTTCCAGTGATAAAGTGTCTTGTGTATCTTCTTAAGAGCGTGCTGCCGTTTTATGTGACAACCAAGCTGAGCAAAATTAAGAGGGCGTCTCTCGACATCCCCACTCCAGAACGCTACGTAAAAGCCCAGCTGAGTACCGTAGGCCTGCAGACTCAGTCTAACGGTTACCTCCCTCATGCCGTCATGGTGAGACCCTCTTTAAATGCCTTCACCATCTTTAATTCAGTGTTCAGGTCTACAGTGAAATCAAGGGGGCAGTAAGATTTTTATTTTAAGTCTCTCATGCTCCATAAGGCTGCATTTTGTCAAAAATACAATAAAACATTAATATTGTGAAATATTATAACAATTTAAAGTAACTTATCTTTTTAATGTATTTAAAAAAATCTATATACATTTTTATTCCTGTTATGGCAAAGCTGAATTTTCAGCGTCATCACTCCAGTTTACATGATCCTTCAGCAATCATTCTAATGTGCTAATTTGCTGCTCAAAAAACATTTATGTTTATTATCAATGTTGAAAACGGTTGAGCTGGTTAATATTTTAGTTGAATCTTTTTTTTTTCTTTTGATGAATAGGACATCATTTATTTGAAATAGAAATCTTTTGTGACATTGTAAATGTATTTACTATCACTTTTGATCAATTTAAAGGAATAGTTCACCCAACAATGAACATTATCATTTACTCACCCTCAAGTTGATCCAAACCTGTATGTGTTTCTTTGTTCTGCTGAACACAAACAATGATATTTTGAAGAATGTTTGTAACTAAGCAGAGAGAGCAACCATTGACTACAATAGTATTTTTTCCCCTACTATTGTAGTCAATGGTTGCTCTCTCTGCTTGGTTACAAACATTCTTCAAAATATCATTGTTTTTGTTCAGCAGAACAAAGAAACTCATACAGGTTTGGATCAACTTGAGGGTGAGTAAATGATGACAGAATTTTCATTTTTGGGTGGACTATCTCTTTAATGCATCCTTGCTAAATAAAAGTAATAATTTCTTAAATCCTACTGACCCAAAAATTTGTACAGTAGTGTAAGTCCTAGTGTAAGTAGTGTAAAACTATGTTTAAGGGTGTGTTCACACTTTGCATTTTTGGTTCAATTAAAACAAACCCAGGTGCGATTGCTCTCTTAGAGCGGTTCTTTGAATAAGGGTGTGTTCACACTTGAAGATCGGTTTGCTTGGTTTGTTTGGTCCGGACCAAAAAAAAAAAAACATTTAGTCCTGGTCTGCTTTAGTGTTCACATTGGCATTTTAATGAAATATGGACCAAAGACATGTAAACGAACCAAAAACGGGACATGATATCACAAGATGTGACCCTAAAAAGGACAGAATGCTCAAGCATACCTGTTATTTTTTTCATAGTCGCGATGTTGCCCATCACAGTTCGGTGCAGGCATCAGAACCGCATCTTCTCGCAGGAGATCTTCGTTTGTGTGTGTGACGGAGGGATTTTGATTCCTTTACACATTTTATTAGCCCTTTGCGAGTTACCAGCTGCATTATATACCATCATATGTACGCACATACAGCGAGCATATTTACCCCAGCACACAGCATTGTTTTAGATGTTTGGCAAGTTCCGTCGCAAAATAAATGTCATAAAAGCACTTTTTTTTATCTTTAGGTGTTAAAAATGATTGTGTATACGCACCAGGGGTCCGTTCTTCGTACGTCGCTAACTCAGTTAGCTGAATTTGATTGTTGACGATTTAGCATGATCTCGGATTGTTTGGTTCTTCGACGCTCATCCTGGACTTGCTGTCATAGCAACAGGTCCGGAAGCTTAAACCTGCTCAGGAGCAGGCTTATTTCATGTAAACAGGATTAGATTGCATCTTGAGGTGATACTTAAAATCTGTCTCAGCCACTGCTACTTTATTACAAGAATTCCTTACTGACCCAGGGGCAATAATAATTTTAAATAATAATAATAATATAAAAGTTTATTTAAAAATAATTGTATAATGTTGTGTAAAAGGTGCGTATAATACTATAGACACAGTCACTTGATTGAGAGATTTCTTTGTGATGGAATAATTACTTTATAAGTTATTCTGAGCCGTGCATTCATTTGAGTGATGACGGATATTATGGGAGTGGCTTGATGTAGGGCAAGAGATGCAGATAATTTGATCTTTACTGTTAAGAAACTGTAATTAATACTGTCACGTAATCTGCTTCAAATTGAGTTAATTTAAGTAGTAATTTAAGTTAAATTACAACACTGAAATAAAAATGTAAAGGGTGTACAAATAATACTATAAAATCGTGAATATAAATAATTGTGAATCATGTTCATCAAAACAGTGCACATTTAATTTATCTGATATAACTTTTATGTTGGTTTGGTCGTTTGGCTGTTTCCTTTATAAAGGTCCAGAAATTTGTTTTTCTTCTTTTTGTCAGGTGGCTTTTTAATTATATGATGTCATTACGTTGTCTTGACGCCAGCCAATCGCTGCATTGCTGATCATGGTTTCGAGCATGATGCTCAATCCAGATATTTTAATCCAATCCGCAAATTCGTTTGAAGAACCAAATTAGCCAGAGATCAGTTATCATGATTAAATCATCTCAGATGTATTAAGCAAGGTACGGAGAACGGACCCCATCGTTTTCTTTTTTTTTTTGGTCTGGACCAAAATAACCAAGAGAACCGAATACAAGTGTGATCATACCCTAAAAGGACCATTTAGAATGATGGAAGCTTTGTATATGATATAGACTATAGTACTAAAGCAAATTGTTTTCGTCTTCTGGATTCTGACAGTCTAACAAGTCTGTTATTATGTCACTGCTGCAGGGTTGGGTGACTACTGCTCTGCTTCCTGCAAAACTGCTCAACAAATATGTTATGAGCATGGGGTTGTCCCAGCGTGCACGCTATCTGAAGAAACAGAAGCAAGGCTAGAGACAGAAAAAAGGACAGACAGAGGGAGGAAGGAATGGTGGGATGGAATGAGGGACGACAACAACAAAAAAATCCTTAATCTCTCTTCCCTTTTGCTGTCAGGGGCCAAGAGCAGTCACACCAAACTGCTCCTGATAAGTCGGTCGGAGAGGGTACGAATCAAGCAGTGTATTTTCCAGACATTAGAATGGTGTATTGAGTGGTTGCTAACCAAAAATGATTTGCTTGAACAGCCTTTGCTGACCCAACAGTGCTTATTTGCTCTATTGGACAACCCCAGAATAGCTGAAGTCTCTGTAATGTACTTTTGTGTCCTAACAGTCACTAACAGCATTGATCAGTACAGTTTGTTTGGTTTTCTTTAATGTTTAGAGAAAGTAAATTACTAGTTCTCTGGTAATAGCCATCTGATGAACATAATAATGAAAAATAACCTAAATGAAATGTCTATTTGCACAAAAACACGCCCATTGCCATAATAAAAAGATGTGACTGAAATTAGGCAGGTTGCCTACAGCCATTTAAAAATTGCACCTGGAACATCTACAAAATGGTGCATTATTTGTGGTCCATATTTGCTTTTCCCCCGTCTGACTCAGCAGTTGTTTACAAACTACATGAACTATTTGTGCCCATCACAGATGGCACTATGCGTTCTGTCGTTAGAGCATCTATTTGAAAGGAGATGCAGTTATATTGCACTAACATTGTGGAAAGTGTGTGTATGTCCTCTCCTGTATGGTTCACTTTGTAATGCTGGAGCTGCTGGGGTTTTGAGGAATTTGTGGAAGCAAATTTCAACAGTTTTATTTGTGAGCTGAGGCTGTGTTTCTGTTTTTATCTGGTCAATGATAATACAGTATTTTCTCCAAAATTACTCTTAGAATTCCTAAATGATGATTGGCTCTTTCAGGTTTCATTTTGAATTACTGCAGCAGCAGACTAAATGCAATCCATATGCTTGCTTGTGAATCTTCCGTTTCAAATAATAATAAAAAAAAGTCTTTCCATTGCCATTTCTCACTCGTATGTTTTATGGATTTTTCATGAACAAAAAGGAATGTTATTTCACCTTAATGTATTATGTATCAAATAATTGTAATTGTGGTAAATTGATAAAGATGGAAGGTCTACTCTATAGTAAGACAAATATTATCATGATTTTGGCATGCTTGGCTTAATTCCCTTAATAAATCATTAATACATTTAATATATCATGATTTCAGAATCATTAGAGCATCTTATTAAAAAAAGTATCTCATGCTCAGCTATGGATTTATTTGATCAAAATACAGTAAAAACGGTAATACTGGGAAATTTAAATAACTGTTTTCTTTTTGAATATATTTGAAATTGTCATTTTATACATGTGATGGCAAAGTTTTCAGTGTCACATGATCCTTCAGAAATCATTACATACTGATGTTGCTGCTCAAGCAACATTTATTATCCATGTTGAAAAAGCCTGTGCTGCTTAATTTTTCTGGAAACTGCTGTTTTTTTTCAAGATCCATTTATAAAAAACAGAAGAAAAAAAAAACATGTTTTTATATAAATGTAAATTATTTACTGAACAATTTAATCCAGCCTTACTGTCTAAAAGTATTTATTTCTTTTAAATACATTTCTCACTGACCACAAAACTTTTGAATGGTAGTACTTTGATTACTGATCTATAAATAGTGCAATACCATTCATTTCAAGTCATAACGTTTATTTTTCAGTATTATTCAAAATCAATTGCAATTAGTTTATGCATGTTTAAATTATATTTTAAAATTCAAGATTTCCAATCTGATGAATAAAATAGCATTAAGAAGTGTATATTTTCTTCTAGGCATCTACTTAGGCTATCTCAGTTCCAATCAGTCAGAAAGACACTGTCCTGTCCTCACTGGACTTCACACCAGAGTTCCCCCCTTGCCCTTAATCGCCTCTATCTATTTCTCCCCTGCAGGCAGGAACCATCTGTGTCCAACCCATGTGCATGCCCTTTGCAAATGCTACAAAAATTGTATTCTTTGAGCCTTGGTAAAAAATGAATTCCTCCCTATGTTGTAGCTTTGTGGCAGTATTTAAAAGACCATCTGCCTGGTGTCACGTCCACCTCCTCTGATAAATGTGCACGATCTCTCATGTTGTGTCTGAGTGCCAAATCCTCGAGTGCCATCCCTCAACCCCCTCCCAGTTGCACATCGAATGCGTGTTTGTTCCAGGCAGTAGTGGGGGGTGATTCCGGAGGATAGGAATGGAAGTCGGAAGCGTGACAAGTCCTGTGATGAAGGAGGAGTCGTGAGGAGTGAGTGGGAAGAGAAGGCCTATATAAAGCCTCAAAGCAGCTCTGGTTCACGAACACTCGAGACGGATACAGAACAAGAGCAGCAAACTGACTGAAGAGCTTCTCTCCGGTTTCTTCATCTACTTCTACAAGCAGAAAGTGTGGATTTGGAGGACTGACGCACCTGGTAAAGAACTTTGTTTCCCTGCTCATCTAAATCAACCTCACAGGATGTCCACACATGCAGTGGAGATGAGCCACTTGAATGCTTTGGCTCTTCACCGTATGTCTTTGGCTATGGAGGAATTCCCCCAGCTGCTGGGGTTGTCCAGGACCCACGACTGCGACAGGGCCCGGTCCGTCCTGCGGAGGAAGAGCAAGTTCAGTTGCGGCAGGATTGCTGAAGAGGTGGATGAGGAAGGACCGTTAGCAGTGGAGGAAGACAAAGCGTGGCGCTCTTTCTTGCAGTCTGTTGAGAGTCTGCGCAGATGCACGCAAGGACGCCAGTAACTCGAAGAGCCTGAAGGCCAGCTTGGACCTCACCTTGAACCTGTATGGACTGAGAGACTGAGATTCAGTGTAGAATGGAGACTATTTTAAGGGAACAGTCAGGGTAGATGCTTCACACTGAAGCCAGACTGACTGACCCAAGCAGTTTATACCTACCAAAGATGGGTAATTTGCTGGCTAAGCTGAAATATGTTTCTGTTCCGAAATATGTTTTTTTCCCTGCACTAGTAAATGGCTAATGTGTAGCATGTTACTTACTGTTAATACTGGAAATGTGTTGCATGCCTGTCCATCTGCCAGGAAAGCTGTGGAGATAATGGGCCATACATTAGCACTGTTACGGTTTTGCCAAAGGCAAAATCTCTTAAGACTGTTTTCTCACAGATGCATTTGAAAATAACTGCTTTATATTTTGTCTTTATATGATCTGTGCAATAAAGTTTTGAATGTGAAATATATTGTTTTGAGTCCTTGATTCTTTAGAATTACACAAATGAAGAGTTTTTTTGCTTTATGCTTGTTATGGTCAAATGTTTTCTATACATTGCTCTATATTAAAGGGTTACTTTACCTAAAATGAAAATTCTTACCATTTGCTCACCATCATTCATGGTTTCAAAGCTAAATGACTTTTTGAAGCAAACAAAAAAAAACAAAAAAGTCTTGAAACGCAAAATCAGCTTTTGAGGTAAGTGTACGTAACGGCTCTTCACACTCTGTTCAGGTGTGATTCTTGTTGTTCTAAGTTAGTTGGATGATGCAATTTTTAAAGTGGCCCACTGATTTTTAGCTGTTTGGTCGGCTGGGTTATTTTTGGCATTCAGCTTTTTGTTGAACCAGTAGCTTAGGCCTACCCTTTTTGGGGGGATCAGGACATTGAGCTTCTCTTCAGCTGAGACTTCTCTCAAGCTTCGGTATTTAGAAGTGTGTTCTGCCCCCGTTTACGGACTGTAATGCTTGCCCCCAAACATTGATTTATTTATTTTATGAAAGGATTTATTTAGCAGAATGTTAAAAGTTGCTATTTTCCATGTAAAGTCCTGTTACATTCAAATGCTCTCGGTCTCAACAGCTGTAATACCATTTCTTCCTCAGAAACAACTTTTTCTTCTTTCACTAACAGCTATCTGATGGTTAGGTGGCTATTTGCTTTTGCTAAAAAAATCCAAATTTTTTTCCAAATATAGCTTGCTGCCCCTGTGAAATAAATCCGGCTTGCTTTTCAGCTCTAGTCACTTGGCTCCATTCTGGAATGTAATGCTCAATAAACATCATTCAGTATCCTGTTTCACTAATTGGAGTCATTTATTGATTATTCCAATCCTAATTTAAATAGACATTGGGCAAATCTTTTTGTGAATATTACATTTTGTACAATGTTCCTTTAAGCTGAGTAACTTAGTAACTTTTTTTTTTATTGAAAGACAAAGTTATATTGAGAGAATAATTAGAAATAACCCAGCAATTGGGTTGTTTTAACCCTGCGGTTGGGTTAAATGTTCGCTTAAGACAACCCAATCGCAGGTTTAAAACAACCCAATTGCTGGGTTAGTCCATTTTCAACCCAACTTGGGTTGTTTTTTACTCACCCTTTTTTATAGTGTAGTTTCACTCTGATTTATTATGGAATTGGCATGAAGTCAAGGTCTATACACTTAAATCGATAGAAACGGAGGTTATGGGGCTCTTTTCATGACACTTTTAATGAATAGTTTGGCTTAAAATCACGTCATCGAGGAGGGAGGACACACTGGTTTGGTAAGATGCTCATTTCCTCATAAAAATGGCTCAGCATGACTCCATGGTTAAAGACCTTGACTTTCACTTCATATGAGCCTCTCTATCTTTTGGTAACCCAAGGGTTTAGAGATAACTAATACAGTTGTGCTCTTGAGCAAAGCAACCCCATGTTGCTCTATATACACTCTTAAAAATAAAGGTTCATAAATGGTTCTTTGGCGGGGTCTATGGTTCCGTGAAGAACCGTTAATATCCAAAGAACCATTCCATTGCACAAAAGGTTCTTTGTAGTGCAGAAAGGTTCTTTAGACTATTAAATGGTTTGAAAAAAAAAGACCTTTAAAAGAACCTTTCACAAAACGGTTCTTCAGGGAACCAAAAATGGTTCTTCTATATATGGCATCGCCGTGAAAACCCCTTTTGGGTTCTTCCTGGCACCTTTATTTTTAAGAGTGTAGTGCCTGTATAGTTAAAATGTCTTAGTTGTTCATTGTCTATAATGTCTTAAAAATAGAAGAGTCTAAAACAGCGTTTTTAGTGCCCAGTGTTAAATAGGAAATATTATCTAAGCGGGTGGCACAGTTGTTGGCATTACTGGGTTATGTTTTCGCAAAAGGTCAATGTGAATAAACTTCATCTTATTTTTTTCTAGGCAATAATGGTGAAATGTTCAATAGCTTTTTTCTTCTTCATAAGAACTAATGCATAATTTATGAAGCTTTCAAAACAGAAAAACAAAAAAACATGCAATCATTTAACAGAAATGTTTTTGTAGTTTAATGTTTGTGCTTGCATACAAAAAAATAAAAAAATAAACCTGAGAAATATTCACTAGAAATTTTTTTTTTGAGTTCTTATTTTAAAATCTCTTAAAGAACCCTAAAAAATAAACCTGAGTATGTAGAAGCTCAAACCTTAAACTATAAAAAAAACATTCCATAACATTTCAAAAAAGCTTAAATCATAAAAGGTTAATGTAGAAAACAGAAAGAAATCATTTTTTTTGAAAGAATATTTATTTTATTTGTGAGTTTAATTGCTAAGAATACCTAAAAATGTGCGTTCATACTCTAGTCTAAGATGTCATATCTTATCATGTGTCTTTTTTATTTCCAGAACAATCATTACAGTAACTGATCATGGCAAGCAAATCATTTCTCTTTTTAAAACTGAGGGATGGAGGATTTCTTTCCTCCATTAGGGGTCTCTGTTGTTACATCAAAATTCCTGTCTCACACCTCTTCAAGTCCTCAAACAGACAAAGATATTTTTGTAGACATTCAGCACCAGGAGAGCTTGACTCTGCCTGAAATATATGACAGCGGCTTGCAGACCTTGCCATCACTGCACCTCTCTGGTTGCCCCAAGCCCTTAGAAATGGTAATACATTCACTGTAATACGGTGAACCCCAAACATTAACAGCTGAAAGCAGCTAGCCCCTGTCTGTGTGTCTGTAAAAGGGCACTATATGATAGACTTTAATGACGGTGAAACCAGTGCCAGCTCTTTGACTTCAGAGTAAAGTCCCATATGGCCTCCTGGTGCCTAATTTGCATGTAATTTTGACGGATGGCTTATTCAAGGCCTGTGTCTTTTGGGGGTGGATGGAGAGGTTAATTTGTTCATTATAATGCTTCAGTTTTTTTTTCTCCTCCTCGAATGCCAGTCTCATCATTCATTTGCCCACACGCTGGAATTAATGCTAAAACATTGGTGTGTTGATCACATTAATAAAACACACAGTTAATGTTTTCCAATCACATGGACACATTTTCAAATACACTTGATTTATGAATATTTGGAATGAAGCGTAAACCAATTGAACAGTATCAGCACCGTTCAAGGCATGTGACTGGTGAGAAAAGATAAACTTGCTAGAAATTGGACAGTGTTGTACTTTTTAAAGTTATTCATGAATTTCACCCTTCACTTCATAGGATGCAGGCATAGAAATAGCCTTTAACAAAATACCCAAAGCGGAACTAAAAGACCTAATTATTTGAGCTCTTTGCTATTTATTGGTTCATCCCATTGGCTTCCATCCTTCCATTGACTACTTATATCCTCAGGGAAGAAGGAACATATTTCATAATACAAGACTCCACACACGCAGCTATGGTGTATGATTAAGTTTTTTCTTTCTTCTTTCTTTACCGTATAATTCACCGCCTCTAATTTAGAGGACCAGGCATATCGGCAGGGACATTTGAGAATAAATTGAGTGTGAAGATTGAAAGGAATTAATGTCTACTTGACTATGAGCAGAATGCTTCTGCCACATGAAAAAGAAGCAAAATAGTGGCGAGGATGGTATTTCTACGGTGATTTGTACATTAAAGGTTCACTTAGCAAAGTCAATTAATGTTCCCTACTCTAGAGACTCCTCTTTCTCCAAGCCACAATTCCCTTTGTGCAAAAAGGACAATTTCCAATATAAAAAGTGTTTTAAAGTTCTTTCTTTACCACTTTTTATCACATTTCACACTCTATAGAACAAGCAAATGTAATATACTTACTCCTTACTGATGTGTTCAGATCTTTCTTCATATCAGCCAAATTACTGAGTCATGGGCAATCTTTTAAATAGCAAATGTGCTCGTTTAATGACTTCAACGTAGCTGTTACACCACATGTTAGTTTAGTCACAACCTTCAGTGTGAATTAATGGCAACACAATTTCACCATTAACACAGAGTCATTGGAAATCAGAAAACAGAATAAGAGTCTGTGAATCTTCAGTCATGTTGCTACTAGACTGACAATGAATCTCATATTTATATATTACATTTTTGTTTTTTTAGATAATAAGGAAAATACATTTTGACCCAGAATATTTTGTGTTCTTTTCATTTTACATCTGCAGACAAACAGATCTATGATAATGCTGGTACGGTGCTGATAAGAGGCATTTTGATAAGAGGCATCAGAGGAACCAGGAAATTGGGAACAGGGCTATTCAGATATTTGTTTCTATCACTTCAAATGATAGTACATCACAAAGGATTCATATTAACAACAAAGTTTAATGAAATTGTTTCAAAGAAATGTTCCCCCTTCACAAGCATTAGTATAAATGTCTTCAGGTTACTGGCTCTGATGACACTGTAAAAAAATATTGTTGGTTTAACTTAAAAAAGCAAGTAACCTGGTTGCCTTAATTTTAAGTTCCTTTGAATTAAACATTTGAGTTCATACAATGAAGTAAATTGGTTTAAGAAATAGAAACTCAAAATATTATTGAATCTGAACCACATAAATAAATAAATTTGATAAATCAAGCAATTTGGCATGTGTCACTGCATTATAACAAATTACACAATATGTTTACAAAATATTGTAATAATATTTGAATAAAGGGTGATGTTAATTCTGAAAAATGTTCATTGTATCATTACCATGTACCAAATTAAGGCAACCAGGTAACTTACTTTTGAAATATTTTTTTCACAGTGTGGTGGTGGTGGTGGTGGAGGAGATTATATGTAAAGCGCTTTGAGTACATGGAGAATTATTATTATTATTATTGAGTAAAGCCCATACTGGCTTTTCAAAAAAAGAAGGGAAACAAAAATGGCAAAATATTTAGTGATCTTTAAATGGTCTTAACCATTTAATCACAAAGTACTGGTCAGGTGATTACTCTTAGCTTTCTTTAAAGGTGTTTAAGCTGTGTGGGTAAACCTCCAGACAGTGTTGTTCCACTCAGTGTTGATGGCTTCAGACAGTTCATGAGTAGTTGACAAATGTCTCCCAGTTTGTTTGAGTTTAATGTGAGACCAAATATTCACCATAGGGTTCAACTCTGGACTCTGACTAGGCCAAAACTTGATGGACTTTAGAGCACTGTCTTGTTGAAAAATAACATCTGATCATTACTCTTTAGATAGCAACTTTTCATTTGTGGGCCATTCTGTAATATTCTCCTGTACTCCAAAGCATTAAATGACTTCACACAAGCAGCTCAACATATCAGCAGCTAAACTGTAAATGCTTCACTGTAGTTTAGATGGATTTTTGAAGACACCACTCTGGAGCATCACCATGAAACTCGTGTTTCATTGTGATTCATCACTCCACACGCAACTATATTCTGCCAAAAACTTATTTCTGTCTTTGATGTTTTTCTGAGACAGCAATAGCTATTTAAGTAATGCATTCGCTTACATTTTGCTAATATCCTGTGGTTAAGACAATTAAAAACTTAGTGTTTAGCCATTTTGGGCTTAGCCAATTTATTTATTTGCACTGTAAAAAAAATTAATTGATGTAAAATCAACAGATACTTTTGGCAACAAATAGCCAACAAGCTTCTGTATTTTAGTTATAAGTGTGTAAATAGAAAGCAAAATAAAATATATATATATTTTTGATTTGATCTATTTTACCTAGCCTATATTATTGATCATTGTATGGGACTACATCTCCCACCCACAAAATTGTAGGGTATAACCATATGAGATTAGTTAAGTTTGTGACTAAATCTGGCAACCATAAAGACACGCAATTAAAAAACACGCACATAAAATATTTTACTTTTTTTATGCTAAATGCCTCAATATATGGGTTACCTTATGAAAAAAAGTATTATAAAATTCCTAAATTGAAATTACCTCAATAAACCGAAAAACATCCTCTGTCGTGCTTGTCTGTTGGAATATTACTGTCATCAATTTGTGATCCTTTAAGTCTATACATCGCTCAAACATTTGGGGTTAATAAGATGTTTTTTTTAAAGAAATAAAACAAAATAAAACAAGTATGTGTTAAATGGATGTTCAATTTCTATTTGAAATAAATGTTATTTAAGATGGATCTCAAAATCATACAGTCACTGATGGGAAGGGTTCAAATATGCAAAAGATGCTGGAAAGAGTTTGCAGGACCTGGAGGTTTAACTGCTCAGGATAAACAAGGGACTCATGAACAACTCATAGATCATCCATGGAACAACACACAGTAGGCTACTGAGAATCAGTGGTTCATAAACTTTTGAATGGGATATTTTTTTTATATATTTAAACATTTTTATGTAAAATATCTTATTCAGGACAGCACTAAATACAAACTAACATGCATTTTGTATAATCTCTCTTATTTAGTTAAAATTATTTACCTTCCCAGATTCTGCAAGCAGTTCACATCCTTTTTCTTGCAACTGTATTCAAATAGAAAACTTAATAATGGGTTGCACTAAATTGCAACTCGGTGAGACTTCAACAGATCTTACTGACCGCAAACTTTTATACAGTAGTGTATAACCATCTGTGAAGTTTTATAGAGACATGCTCCCAGTAAAACTAGGCTAGTGCCCTCCTCTTAGTCTCTGTGGTTTACTCCTGGGCTTCAGGCCTTGAAACAAATTCTCTCATCCTCTGTCAGCGAGTTAATTATAAAATCTTGCCACCTAGACCCTTCCCTCACCCTCTCTTAAAAAAACTGCTCCCATTTAACATTTGGTAAAATGCTGTCTCTTTTCTGCTCGTGTCCCAATACACCTGAAAACTGATGCTGTCTCTCCTATCATTAGGAAATGTGGCTTGGATCTGTCTGAACTGAACAATTTCAGGTCTCAAATCTTCTTTCTTATCTAACCTGCTTGTTGCTTCACAACTACAATCGCATGTGCTTACTCACTCTAGTCTCTATGACTCTTTTCAGTCTGTTTTTCACACTCTCCGCAGCGCAGACACTGGTCTCTTGTGGATTATCATTGACCTTCCTTTAGCTGCTGATTATGAGTGTCTCGATCTTAGCGCTGTGTTCAATACTGTCTGCGACAACATACTCATCTCTTGACTCTTTTTAAATGGAAACACAGAATTCGCTTGCTCATGGTTACTATCCCACTGACAGACTTTTCTTTTCAGTTTTTAAATACTTTCCCCTCGTCATATTGTCTGTCATAGTCTCAGGTTCCATTGCTCTGCTGATATTTTTCAGATCTGTCCTCCCACTCTGCTCTCTTAATGCCTGCATCAATTATTTGAAAGCATGGTTGCTTTTTCAAATTAAACATAGATTGATGTTATGCCCTGCTCACTTGATTGGCCTACAGTACCTGCTAAATATGTTCAAACTTCTGCAGCAAAAGTCACCCACACCAAACAATGTGCCCACGTAACTCCCATCCTTTGTCAATTACATTGGCTGCCTGTCTCTTCCTTGTATCCATTACAAGATACTTCTCCTAACCTTTAAATGTCTCAACAGCCTTACCGATCACTACCTCTGTGAGTTATTTCATGTCTAAGTTTTCAGGTTTCTTTTGTGGGTGGAAGTTAATTCTGTATCATGGCACCAAAACTCTGAAACTCACTCCCATTGAGTAGCAACTCATCAAATGCCAAATAAAAGCTTTTTATTTTTCTGCAATAGTGTTTCTCTACCTCTGACTCTGAATGTGTGTGTTTCTCTCTCTTGTGATGTGAAGTTACTCATGTCTGTCAGTTGCATCTGCCTCTTAACAGTTCATTCTTTGTTGTAAAGCAAACTTGAGCTGAAAGGCGCTTAATAATAAAACACATTATTGTATAATATTATTATGAGACTTTGAATGTCTGAGTGAGGCTGATCCGTTGTTTCTTTCTATTCTGGTTTTATAATCTTTAGGCATAAACAATTGGAGAAAAGCATAACCGCTAATTCACTAATGTAAAATGTAAATGTGACATTCTCTATTATGACAACACCTTGCAGACCCATTTTCCCTTTTTCCCCTTTGTTTTCCCTGAAGACCCTCCTCTCCACAACAATAGCTCAACGTGTTTTTCATCAAGTTTTCATTGATTATCTTGAGGGTTCCCAGCCAGCACATTATACTGTTCATAATGAAATCACAACATCTCTGTCTGTGATTAGTTTTTTTTTTTTCACACCTGAGAAAAGAGCTACACAGTAAAAAGCTTCATCTAAATACACATTGATGATGTGCCTGTACAGGTATCAAGCTAAAGAAATATGAACTTTAATCATGGTAGGATGGTTTATCTTCACTGAACTGTAATGACAGTTAAGGCCATATCCACCAAAGCATTTTTAGCATATTTTCCCAATTGTTTTCAATGGGAGCACCACCTTTTTCAAATGCTGTCATGCGCAAGATGCGAGACTCGAGCCTCTAGCCTCGAGCTCAATGGTTAGGGGAGACCAGGTATAGTTGTAACACAGGGAGAGTTGTGACACTACCAATTCCATGAATCACAGATAAGATAGGAGTCATATGTCAGTTTCAGTTTCCTCTGGCTTCCTTTACAATCCCACATGTAGGTTTTCGAGTCTGTGTTGTTATCTCTACTGAAGCTACAGCAGAAAATCTAAGAAGGTAAGAAAGTAAAAAAAAAATTACAAGATAATATTTTGTTTAATACTTCTACCGTTGTAGATAATGTTGTATAAGTTATATCAGGGCCGTAACCACCATAGACACTGAGGGGGACAAGTCCTCCCCCAATAATTAGAAATGGCCAAATTTATTGTTGTATACCGTTCATTTAAAATAAACAATAAAACTGTTGTTGTGGCATATTGGGAAAAGTAGAGTATTGGAATGGAAAAACATGTTCTGTGTGAATGAGCCCTGAGGGCTTCAGCGTTTTTTACTGGTTGCCGAGAGTTGAAGAATGTTCAACTTTGGGTAAAACCAAGCGGCAACCTCCCGCAGCCTCTCTTGAAGCCAATACGGAACTAACTTAAACTGCAATTTATCGACTGGCCATTTCAAAAGGGAGTCAAATCTCTTTGCCCATTTTCAGTGACCCGGCAGTGACGCGTGGTGATGCGCTGCCAAGATGGCAATGGCTGAATTTAGGCTTCAAAAATGCTCTCCAGAAACCTTCATACTTTCTATATAGATTCATACTTCAAACTAAATGAATGAATGTAATAAAATATCTGATGACTGTGTATAAATTCCCAATGAGAAAATGCCTAAGTGTAATTCCGTGTAGTTATATTGCAGCCATTTACTAAAAGCATTTAAGTTTTTTTTTCTCATTAATGTACAGACAGCACCCCATATTGACAGAAGAACACAGAATTGTTGACATTTTTGCAGATTTATTCAAAAAGAAAAACTGAAATATCACATGGTCCTCAGTATTCAGACCCTTTGCTCAGTATTTAGGAGAAGCACCCTTTTGATCTAATACAGCCATGAGTCTTTTTGGGAAAGATGCAACAAGTTTTATACACCTGGATTTGGGTTAAACGTTGGTGGACAGCCATTTTCAGGTCTCTCCAGAGATGCTCAATAGGGTTTAAGTCAGGGCTCTGGCTGGGCCATTCAAGAACAGTCACGGAGTTGTTGAGAAGCCAGTCCTTTGTTATTTTAGCTGTGTGCTTAGGGTCATTGTCTTGTTGGAAGGTGAAACATTGGCCAAGTCTGAGGTCTTGAGCACACTGGAGAAGGTTTTCGTCCAGGATATCCCTGTACTTGGCCACATTCATCTTTCCCCCAATTGCAACCAGTTTGTCCTGTCCCTGCAGCTGAAAAACACCCCCACAGCATGATGCTGCCACCACCATGTTTCACTGTATTTGATAGGTGATGAGCAGTGCCTGATTTCTCCACACATACCGCTTAGAATTAAGGCCAAAAAGTTCTATCTTGGTCTCATCAGACCAGAGAATCTTATTTCTCACCATCTTGGCAAACTCCATGCGGGCTTTCATGTGTCTTGTACTGAGGATAGGCTTCCGTCGGGCTACTCTGGCATAAAGCCCGACTGGTGGAGAGCTGCTGTGATGGTTGACTTTCTACAATTTTCTCCCATCTCCCGACTGCATCTCTTGAGCTCAGCCACAGTGATCTTTGGGTTCTTCTTTACCTCTCTCACCAAGGCTCTTCTCCCCCGATAGCTCAGTTTGACCGGATGGCCAGCTCTAGGAAGGGTTCTGGTCGTCCCAAACATCTTCCATTTAAGGATTATGGAGGCCACTGCAGCAGAATTTTTTTGTAACCTTGGCCAGATCTGTGCCTTGCCACAATTTTGTCTCTGAGCTCTTCAGGCAGTTCCTTTGACCTCATGATTCTCATTTGCTCTGACATGCACTCTGAGCTGTAAGATCTTATATAGACAGGTGTGTGGCTTTCCCAATCAAGTCCAATCAGTATAATCAAACACAGCTGGACTCAAAAGAAGGTGTAGAACCATCTCAAGGATGATCAGAAGAAATGGACAGCACCTGAGTTAAATATATAAGTGTCACAGTAAAGGGTCTGAATACTTAGGACCATGTGATATTTCAGTTTTTCTTTTTTAATAAATCTGCAAAACTGTCAACAATTCTGTGTTTATCTGTCAACATGGGGTGCTGTGTGTACATTAATGAGAAAAAAAAATTAACTTAAATGTTTTCAGCAAATAGCTGCAATATCACAAAGAGTGAAAAATTTAAGGGGGTCTGAATACTTTCCGTACCCACTGTATATGTCATATGTTCGGTAAAACTATACTAGATACAAATTTATCAGTTAAAAACATCTAATAATCTAATTAAAGATTCAGCAAAAAAATAAAAAATAAAAATAAAATAAAATCACTGGTGAAACACTGAAATGAAACTAATAAGAAAAACTATTTTTTTGGCATATAGGATATGTTAAGATTAGGAAATAGCCTATCATACATAAAACAACAAAAGTTTGGGAAAATCAGTTTCCATAGTTTGATATTTCTTCTTCTTCTTCTTCTTCAAAAAAGAAGAAGTCATATTTACTTATTGTGTCCTGTACAAGGCATTCTGGCTATGTGTTTGCTAATTTATCAATGCACAAAAAATTACTTATTTATTAGATTTATTATATATGTTAGATGACAAACTTATGAATAGGAAATGATTGACGGGGAGAGGGTCTCAGCACAGGGTAATCCATCTTTAAATTACTGGCATTAAGTTCACATTGTGAGAGATAATGTCATTTTACGGCTAATCAGCTAATGGAGCCCAAATCCATTTTCACCTAAATAGGAGATTCTCACACACACACACACACACACACACACGCACGCACGCACGCATATTAACTTAATGGCAGTGCAGAGACAAGGGATGAAACTAATGAATGCAAATGCAATTTACAGCCACCTCTCACTCAAACCACCTGAAACACAAGACTAAATTGAAGAGTGGTATGAAGTGCGTTCCCAGCTCAGACATAACCTAAATATAGTTATGAAAAAAAAAAAACACCTTAAAAAATCCATTTTCCTAGAAGAAAGGAAGTCTGAATGCCAGCCACTCCATTTTCTTAGCTGTTAGAGTTCTCTAATTATGAAGTAGCTGACTTCTGCCTTTGAGGACCTCAGAAGAAAGCCTTTTTTGTTTCTGTATAACACACCTCTAATTCACCCTTATCTCTTGAGCAAAATATTATACTTTTGGACCAGAATAAGTACGGTGTCAAGTTTCGGGCTGTTGTCTTCTACAGGAATGGAAGAAATGTGAATCATTTTACGCCTTTTACATTTAATATAGAGAAACATATACTATACTGTAGGCATAATGCTTGTCATTGAATGCATTTTGCAAACTGACATGTTTTATTCGTTTAAATTATTAAAAATCACTATTGTTGGGGACATGATATTATTGATTTGACTGTACTGACACTATTGGTTAAAAAATCTGAACTAAGCTGGATGATGTCATCACTTTTTTTTTTCTACAGAGTTGCTTTATAGCTGAATCAAACTCATTTCATATTTACAGTTATTGAATAGAACTGAATCAACACTGAACTAACTTCAGCTAAACATTGAGCAGAACGGGAGTTCACCAAGTGCAACGTGTTCCTGGATCAACATCTTTGTTGATCCTGGAACAGCATTTCAATCAACCAATCAGATTTGTTACAGTTTTAAGTTTAAGCTTTGTGAACAGGGTTAGGTGCTTCTACATCAGTGTTATACATTTATCGTTTCCCTCTGATTTTAGGGATAAATTATGGGTAGGATTTGGATTAGAGTGAGGATAACATTTTCAGACAGGAATTTTTTTTCAGGATCAACAAAATATGTCGCATCTAACTTTTAAAAAATTAGGACGTTTGAACAATGAACAACTGTGGATACTACAACCATATATAATAATAATAAACATTAGTGATATTGATGTAATATTGAAAGGACTGGGTCCTACAACAATTTGGAATGATGTTAAATAGATGCAAAGTGTCTGCAGTGATATCATCCTGTTTTATCTGATAAGACCCTTTGGGCTATGTTTTCTCCTCAGTAACTCCAGTAGTGAGTGATCAAATAAAATTTGTGTGACTGTGGAGCTAATTAAGCCAAGACAGGGCAACATTTGCATGTCTGACATGAGGAAAAATATAACAGTGTGGTAATAAACAACGTAAAAGTCATTTTTGGTGTCAAATTATTCATGATTAGTCTGCTCTATGCAGATAGCTCTAATCTTGCCCTTTAGGTGAGGATAACTCTTGCCAAACATTCAAGCAATTTGGTTGATTTGAATTGTAAATTGAAAGTCCCAGTTTCTATGCCATAAGTCACACTAAGTGTGTAGTAAGGGCATCTTTAGTTTGCACTGCTTTGTGATGTAGACCAGTCGCTGCGTCCAAAATCACATAGTGTCTGAGTAGGTATGCCTACTACATTTGAACTTACTTCACGGCAGCTAAAAAAGTATGTTATGAATATGGGTAGAATGAATGAAATTTGTACGTACTACATCCGTCATGTTGTCATTATCATGTGACCTACCAGTGTCAGTTGCGTCGCTTCACCTCCATTTATAAATCCTCTCCCGTGGTCTCATGGGATAGTAAAGTGTCCATCGAATGCAAACTTCAGAATCTCGGCAAAAGTAGTCCAGGGGATTTTCTTCTAGTTTTTAATACTATGTATTCGGACATACTACTCTGTTAGTGTACTGTTTTTCACATACTACGTGTATATAGTAGGGAATTATTTGATTTTGGATGCAGCGAGTTTGTCCTGGAGCCCCCAAGCACAGCACATTTTGAATGTCTCCTTTGTCTGATTTCAGGTCTTGGTGTCTCTAATGAGCTAATGATTCAGGTGTGTTTGATTAGAAGATCTTTTTGCATAGATTATGAAGATGTTTTTGGCAAGTGTTGTTTTCTGTCTGCTGTTGCCATATCTGTCATTAGTCCTCTAAAGAGAAAATTATTTGCAGTGGCAAAGATGTTTTGTTATACAAACATGCTTTAAAGTCCAATGGAGTTTGGCCATGCATAGGCCTATTTCATTATCCTCTCATTACAAAGGCTGGGTGCAGTGGGAATAAAACATCTGAGACAAGCTAATTATTAGTGCCAATTATCTGAGCAGAATTTTGAAATATTTTTTATTTTTATTGAAGTCCACCACAGACCTTTTTATGAGTTATGGAGGATTTCAAAATTGGGTTTACAATATATGATCTCTCTCTCTCTCTCTCTCTCTCTCTCTCTCTCTCTCTCTCTCTCTCTCATAGCAGGAAATCAGGAAATAACCTACAACAGACCCTATAATACAGACTAAACCAACTTATAATTTTTAAAAAGATTCTATCTTTAGAGGACGCAATTAGATATAAGCAAGATGTTCTTTGAAGTTAAATTGTGAATTAAATGTATCGCTTCTAAGCATTGTCGTCAGTACTTCTAAAAGCCAAGGTTACTACAGTTCTACATGCACTAGGATGGCTAGGTAATCGCATGCATAGCAGATAATTTAGCAGCAAAATGACCTTTCTCATGCCTTGATAATTAGGAAGGCAGATAAGGAAATCAAGCCCAGAGACCAGAGCTCAGAACCATTACTATGCATGAGAAGGGGCCCACATCACACAAAGGCCTATCAGAGGTTTGCTTTTGTCTGGAAACAACTTATCAGGGCTTCAAATTTCACTTCACCGCATTATCATTTATAGGGGGCAACAAGACCATATAACATGTAACATCTTCTAAACTGAGTTCCCAAACAAGCTTCTGCCAGGAATTTGATATTCATGAAGTGCTTTTATCTATAATGGTGCTGTCCAGGTCACTTACAACCGCTTTTGTTGAGCTCACTCTCAAGTTTATTATTTATTTAGAATATGAGTATGGATGAGTATGAATGCTATCGGTCTTAAATGCAAAGAGACACTCTTGCATATTTATGTTTGAAAACTTAGATTTCTGGCTTATAGCCACTGGAAATGCTAATGGAGCTGTACACCTGTATGCTAACACACTTTGATTTTTGCTTCATCTTCCAATGACAGATCAGATGTATTATTCATTGAGTGTTATATTCATTAAAACACACACACACACACACACACACACACACACACACACACACACACACACACACACACACACACACACACACACACACACACACACACACACACACACACACACACACACACACACACACATACATACGTGTTCCCCAGGCAAGCGATACACAAGCACCCTGGCCATCCATGTGATGTAAAAGAAAACTTCTTCCATTGCTATGTGGTTCCGTTTTAATATTCATGTGCCCACTGTTGGCGCTTTTGACAGCGGACAGGGGTCAGCATGGTCACCCTGACTGGTCTGTGGCTATGCAGCCCCATAAACAACAAAATGTGTATTCTGACACCTTTCTATCAGAACCAGCATTAAGTTCTTGAGCAATTTGAGCTACATTAGCTCGTCTGTTTGATTGGACCACATGGGCCAGCCTTTGCTCCCCATGCGAATCAATGAGCCTTGGCCACCCATAACCTTGACGCCGGTTCACCACTGTTCCTTCCTTGGACCACTTCTGATAGATACTGACCACTGCAGACCAGGAACACCCCACAAGAGCTGCAGTTTTGAAGATGCTCTGACCCAGTCATCTAGCCATCACAATTTGGCCCTTGTCAAACTCACTCAAATCCTTACACTTGCCCATTTTTCCTGCTACTAACACATTAACTTTGAGGACAAAATGTTCACTTGCTGCCTAATATATCCCACCCACTAACAGGTGCTGTGATGAAGAGATAATCAGTTTTATTCACTTCACCGGTCAGATGTCATAATGTTATGCCTGATTAGTGTATTTATATTTATATATTAGATCAGATATACAATTTATTGCCAAAAGTTTTGGGACGTCTGCCTTTACATGCACATTAACATCTTTAAAGACATCCCATTCTTAATCCGTATGGTTTAATATGGAGTTGGCCCACCCTTTGCAGCTATAACAGCTTCAACTCTTCTGGGAAGGCTTTCCACAATGTTTAGGAGTGTGTTTATGGGAATTTTTGACCATTCTTCTAGAAGTGCATTTCTGAGGTCAGGCACTGATGTTGGGTGAGAAGGCCTGGCTCGCAGTCTCCGCTCTAATTCATCCCAAAGGTGTTCTGTCGGTTTGAGGTCAGGACTCCCCATCAAATTTTGTATCAAATTATGCAATTATTGCCAGTCTTCAATTTAAAGGTAATGCAAGGTAATTTAATGCATTTAAGACAATAAATTATAAAGACTCAAATTATAGGCTGTAGTAAGCGCATGATCACAAAGGAACAAAAAGGAACTTAATTAACAAGCAAGGAAACTAACTAGGGAACACAGGCAAACCAGAACAGGAACCAGAAACCGGAAATTCTAAATTTATGAAAAAATAGGAAAAACTGAAACCACACGTATGCAAAAAGAACTTACTCTGTATGGCTTTATAATCGTGCTAAGAAGTTATATTTCATCCTAATATAACTAATAACTATAATTACATTGAAGTATATTGCATTAATTGTATTATATAATCCATATATAAAATTATATAATTAAATTATTAAATAATACAATACAATTTAATTTAATCTTAAATACATTTATTTAAGAAAAGCTTTGAGAATAGTTTTTGTGTGCAAAAAAACCCCACAAAAAACGTAATAACGACTTATATAATGATGGGCCGATATCAAAACACAGCTTCCTGAAGCTTCGGAGCATAATGAATCAGCGTATCGAATCATGATTCGGATCGTGTGTCAAACCGCCAAACTGCTGATATCACATGACTTTGGTGCTCCGTACCGCTGATTCGATACGCTGATTCATAAAGCTCCGAAGCCTCAGGAAGCAGTGTTTTGAAATCGGCCCATCTCTTTATAAGTCTTTTTTTTTTTGCGCACAAAAACTATTCTCGTCGCTTCATTCAATTTTTGTAGAACCACTGTAGAGAGCTGGACTTTGTACCAAGGTCTTTAGTACCTTTTATGAGTCTTGAGATTGCAAATAACATTGCTGTCAATGGAAGCCTTTCTGAGCCATCGGATTTCAACAAAAATATCTTCATTGTGTTCCGAAGATGAACGGAGGTCTTACGGGTGTCGAACAACATGAGGGTGAGTAATTAATGACAGAATTTTAATTTTTGGGTGAACTAACCCTTTAAGAACAAAACGTCTTGACAAAGATGACAGAACACCATAACACTTTTGTCGTTTGAAAGTGAAATAACAGTTAATTAGGTTAATAAGATATTATTAACATCTTCAATTCAAAACCCAGCCAACTCTGACTTGTTTAGAACAGACACCAGCCATACAAGGTATAAGTAGGTTTTTAGTAAGTCTTTGATCTCTCTCCTGTTTTTTTTTTGTTTACAATTTTTTCACGTTGCAGCCGCTCACACTTGATCGCAGAGCTTAGCACTTACAGGTTAAGTATTTAGTTTCTGCGACACTAGAAGCACCAAGCGGAAATTCAAAAATAAAGCAAACTAGCAACGGTCCTTCCACGCGTTGCGCTCAAACATCACAAACACAGCTCGTACATGTAGAAGTATACTATATTAAAAGACAATAGAAAATAAAAGGTCCAACATACAAGGAATACTATTAGGATTTTTGGAATTTTCTTCCAAATTAAGGGGTAATGCGAATTATTCCAGTCCACCCACACCATCAGAGGCCCACCCATTATCCACTTTCTGCCTACGCCACTGATGTGGGCATAGATAAATACAAACATGTGTACAATATATGCAATCTATTTATACGTCTATACAGTTTTTTATGAGGCTTGTATTTATAAAGCGAAAAAAAGAAGAAGTTATTTATAAAGCAATTTTTGAGGAGTTTTAAAGTAATTGAACAGCATATCAAATCACTTTGTGGGTTGTAACAGTAGGTGGGTTGGGTTATAACACATAGATGCTTAACGCTTTGCGAATGAAGTGATTGTGCTAATCAAATTTACTTGTTCAAAATTATTGTTATGCCATTCCTCATCACGACCCATTGAAGCATTTTAATTCAAAAAGGTACATATATAATCATTCTCACAATTGTAGCAAATATGGCGTTTCTTAACAATTGTGTGAACCCAATTAAGCAATAAATTACAAGAGTTTGTGCTATTTTCAACATAGCATGGCTAAAGGACATTGTTAGGCAGCCCCTGCACAAACTTTAGTTCAGTGTTTATTGCTTTTATAAAATGAAATGTTAAAAATGAAATATTAATAATATTAATACACAATTGTCAAATTTTTGTTAATAAAAAGTTATGATGACTGTCTAATGAAGGATATTATACCACATGCAGCATATTGGGTAACTAACTGCAGATTTGATTTTGAGTGTTTTCGAGAAATGTTTGTTAACATGCCAAATTCTGAGCCCTATGCAAACAACTAACCCCCCAACACACACACACATGCTTTATCTGGCAGTTCCTCAGTCACCCGTCCATCTGCCTTTTTAGCCTACATCTCCGACTGTTCTGTTCTACCCTTTTCACACACTGCACTTCATTTTGAGCTCAACACAATCTCGCTCTCTCTTTCCCTCCAAGCCCAGTAACGGTCAGAAATTTCAGCAAGACTGTAGTAATGTTTTACATCTATACCACTGTTGTATGTGAGTGCCATTATGTAAGAATGAGCCTCAGTCCGTGTATTGTGTCATTTATGAGAGTGAATGTGGGTGCAGTTTGCGAAGTTATATTGCATGGCCCGTGAGTGAGATGAAAATTATGTTTCTATGGCAACAAGTGCAGTATTGTTAGGAGGTCAGAGACAAACACGGATTAGGGCATAAAAAAAGCAAGCATCGCTTAGGAAGTATTAATGCCTAATGAAATGTTTGATTACTCATTCAAATGAATTCAAATTCATCTGGCAAATAAAACAAATGTAAATGATTTTCTACCCGTCTGTCTATGTCATTTGGTTTATAGCCTCTACAGCGAAGTCCTGATTTTATTTTTATTTTTTGCTCTCATCTGATCGGTTTGCTTTCTCATCCATCCTGCTTGAGGACAAATTTATAAGATTTATGTAATAATCAAGTCACCTTTATTTCTATAGAGCTTTATACAATACAGACTTCACAGTAATAAACAGGAAAATAACACTCAGTGATGCAAACAACTGAGATAATCATATAAGATTTAAATTGGGCTGTAAAGCAGCTCTACAGAAGACAATTGTCATAATCAGCTGGCTCAAATCAGTAAAAGGTTTAGAAAACGGCTCATAAACTAAATCTGGTCACATTTATACAAAAAAACTGCTATTCTCCTATTCCGGAATGTAGTTTTATTGTAGCCAATGAGCCTGTAAGTGAAAGTTTCACTAAACTGTCACCACATGTTGTGGTTGATTGATACGGGGCCACAGAAATCAACACATACTGTATCTTGCTATCACACACTTGTCTGTTTCTGCACTACTGTCCATGCAGAGCTGCAATCATTAGAGTGCCCACTGGCACCCTTTTTCTAGAACCCAATGGAGGCTGTGCAGGGTACATCAATATCAATACTGAGCAATGGCAATAACAAAAGCTCTTTTGACACCAGCATTAGTCTTCCAAATCACCCCTTCTGCCTCTCAGCATAAGGCTGTAATGTTTGTGATTTCTCTCGACAGCACAATTTAACACCCACAGTTCAAGCAAGGCCATTGCCTTGGGCCCTAAATGTGGTTGACCGATCTCACTGAGCTATTAAAATCCAACAAAAATAAGTGAATATGAACTTAATTTAAAAGAAATGTCTTTGCAACATAGGGAATGAAACTAAGAGGGAATTTGCATGAGCTGATGTGATGGGAAATACATAGTGAAAGAGGGGCGTAATTAATCATAGAGGAAAAACGTTGCTGTTCTTGTTGTTTATGCGTATAGTAGGGTTTTGTTAATTTACCCCAAAATGATTTCAAATCCAGGACTGATCCCAAATGTCAGTCTCTGTTTGCTGGTGTAATTAAAAACCAAATGGTCAAAGTTTTAATTGGACTGAAACCTGTACCTCAGCCAAGTTTCAAAGGAGACTAATATGCTGAGTTAGGTTTTCAAACTGTAATTCCAGTTTATTATCATTTACTCGACACAACCAATCCCAGAAAACTCCACCACTTATGTTTTTTCTTTTTCTTTGTTTTTTTTTTTTTTACCAGGAACATGCTCATTGGGACGCCTGCTAATTGGCCCAAATATCTTTTTGTTGCTTTCTAAACAAGGCCATTTCGCAATCCTGCTTCTGTATTTATTATGGTACTCCTATTTAGCAAAACGGTTGGACCTAATTGATCTCATTGGAGCACAAGGTCCTGCCTACTGTTTGTTGTAAAAAGCAGAGAAAAAAGCACCAAGGCTTACAAGCTTTTACAGGATTAAGCATCATAAGCTTTTACCTCTGTTGCTCATATTAAATAGCATTGAACAGTTAAAGACAGACGTTTCAGGGGATTACACAAAGGAAACAGTTAATGTCCATGTTATTCTCTATAAGGCTGCTTAGCGCTGTAGCTAAACTGCTTTTTCAGAACAGTTAGTTCGGATCCTATAATCCAGGGTTTTTAAACTTTCTCTGTCCAGGACTCTGACCCTGGGAGCCACAATTGCAGAACCGTATAATAAGCTACACTGTTAGTTAATTTATTTGCTCTTCAGGATCTTTAGGATTAAATGAATTGCAATACAGACACATTCTTGTAGAAATCATAATTCTTTCATTGGCTTAAAAAATCAGTAAACTGGAACCAGAGTGACCTGCAATAAAACGTTTTATGTTACTTTGTAAAACGTAAACAGAATTTTACAATGGCGACTATAATTTCTGCCCGAAATACCCTTGTTCACTGCAGTTATTGTGTTGTGTTGTGAATTGAATAGTTTTATAGTAACAATAACCGCAGTAACTATGGTTGTTAAGTGAAGTTATTTAGTATGCTTTTGCATGCCAAAGTTACATGGCAAAAATATGACTCAAACCTCTGCAAAACATCATAAAATGCCAGTTAGCTTAATTTGCGATCAGCTCCGAGTTCTTTGCATGGTCAAAATCTGTGTATGTCCTCAGCTCCAGGTTTCATCAGGCTGGTAACAGGCAGAAGAGTGGCAGCTACAGTAATACCCTTGGGGTTTCTGTGCTCATCTCAGGGCACTATTGCTGTCTCTCCCAGCGCTAACCATGCACAATTCCATTAAACTGTCACATCTTTCTGAATGACTTTCCTCTGTCCGAGGGAAAAGACCCACATCTTCACTGGCACAATACTGAGGGAGAGCAAATAAACAGCAGTTGCTCAGGTTTAACATTAGCACGATCCCGATAAAATAAAATAAAGGTCACTTGTTTTGAAAGCAAGTTTAAGTGCACATGCAGAATATGCTCCTTTATTTGCAGCTTTTGCATCAGTTGCGATCTTACAGGCCTCAGCCTGTCATCTTTCTTACTGCCTGTTATTAGAAACTCAGGGACATCATTCTGCAGCGGGTGCAAGCACAATAAGCTCAATAGATAGGGCTTTTACAAAACGAAGAGGGAGCATCTACAGGGTGTGAAGTGGACCATGGTGATGTCATTCATATTCAAAGGTGCTCATGTGTGAGGTGTATACATGCAGCTCGATGACAACATATTGAACCCCTTTATACAAGTACAACTTTAGAAATGTACAAATCCTTTCTGATCTCCTGAGGATTTAAAATCGCCAGAAGCCGAGCCGCCGTGGATGTTTCACTCTTGTATTGATTTGTGTGTTTGCTGTCACAGTAGTTCAACTAGTCTGTGTAAATCGCAGAATGAAACTGTTATGTTGTCAAATTAACTGTGTTAAATTAATGTGATGCTGTTAAACATATTTAAATATTTAAAATCATGTTGAGCAGACAGATGCCAAGGTGACAAGAAGCAGATGGAATCCATTATTCTGTCCCTCAAAATATGACCTAGCAGTTGGAAATTTTCCTCACATGTTGTTTGTTACAGAGGAACAATCTCTTGGTCATTTCTGCCAAACAAAAGCTTTCGCAAATCCTTGAAGTAGTGACAGTTGGTTGTTACAGCAAGAGCTGTTATTTGCCATCCTTGAGTCTTGGAAACGTACTATAATGTCATGTGGAGCATGAATTAAGTGTCAATATCAAGTGAAATAGTTTTTCTTGTCACGAAATGAGTTGTCTTTAGTCAATGGCAAGCAGATTGAGTTGATGAAATGCTTATTTGGGCATCCAAGCCTGACGATATGTTTGCCTGAGGATTGCTGCTGTGTAAGAGTTTGACATTTGCTGTAGAGGCATTGAAATACTGATTGTATCTGGCATCGCTGGGTTCTCAAAGCATGAAATCTTACAAGATTTAAAAGTACCATACAGGGCCTGCTTTAGTTTTTGTGTGAGTCACAATAAATTTGATAAAGTGTGCAATCATGTGCAACAAAATTACATTGCTGTCTTACATTAGATAAGACAGCATTGTCTAATTGCCATCATTTTACATTTAGGGGGCAATCGTATGTAACTTTTAAGTCACACAAGTTCAATAATGTAAATTTGACTAATTCCATAAAACACATGCACATTCAAAAAAAAGTCACAATTATAATTGTATGAGTCACTACAGCACTATTTATACTAACACTCAAGGCAAGGCTACTACTATGAATTTTAAAGTATAACCATTTTTCTAATCGCATCTCTTCCTCACAGACATGCAGCTATTGGATAAGCACTGAATATCTTGTTTTACTGAGCCTTTCAAAATAGCTCTGGGGTGTGACATCTAAAGATATTGGTCTGTGCATTGGAGTGGCCCTCAAATATTCCAGTCAGTTCTAACCAAAATTGAATATGTCTACAGTGCACGTGTTGTTTATTCTAATGCAGATTAGCACGGAAAGCATGAAAACAAATTTAATTACAGTCAGGGAAACAGTCCAGTGGTTGTATTCAGTTCCAAACAATTCCAAGATAATTGCTTTATCATACTGATTCCCCTCATAATTGCCAGCCCCCTCATTTCCATCTAATAGAGGATTTCACATAGCGTTGGTCTCTGTTTTTATACTGTACCGTATGGCACATGTCATTTCAGTCTCAACTTTTTTTGTCAACTCACCATGTTTTACATATTCTCTATCTTTCATAACACAAATAACCCAATTTGTATATGAGAGCAATTCTAGCAGCTGACAGGTCATAAAAGTGAACTGTTCCTTCCTTCCCAAACTGCATAGTCTTATTGATGATGGAAGACTTGGGTGCTGTTTATCATTTGTGACCTGGATTTTCTGCTGAGTAAGAGACTCATTCCACCCTGCACTCCACTGAACACAGATAATACGTTACAGTACCCTTTCCCTTCTTCTATTAAGCTAATATGGAAAAGGGACATCTGTACACATAAACACTGCACAATGGATACTACGTCTGCCCTATTGGATTCACGTCCTATTGAATTAATTCTTGTTTATTTCACACAAAAGCAAAAGAATATAAGCTCAATGCATATTATGCAGGCATAAAATGATGTAGGGTCCTATCGGGCTGGTAAGTGATACATGTCCATTCTCTGTTTTTTATTAACTGTATTATGAATCATCATGACACCTACAACGGAGCATCGTCTTTGCTTGTTCATTTGTTTTGCTCTGGTACATATTTCATATAAATGGAGAGTGATGAGGGTGCAGAATTTCACAATTGAGATATCCATTTCAAATGACAACACTGCATGCTCTGACGGGCCCTTTAATTTTCCTCTAGCCTCCGCACACCAATGAAGGGAGAAAATAATAAAGAATTCAGCAGAGGCCTCTGGTCAGTTTGTTGCAGCAGCACAGATTGTGGACACATTTTTGACCCACCTTCAAAAGGAGCTGTCAGGCTATTGCTGGCCGACACGGAGCGACTGGCTGTTATACTCCTCAGCGATAATATTTCATGTGTCAAGGATCATAAACAACTGTAAGCTTCTGTCAAACAACCAAGGTAAACATAACTTTTCTCCATTCTGAATGGTTTAGAGCTGCCATGAAAAGATATACAGCTTGACAGTTTTACATTAAAAAGCATTTGGACTGATTGGAATGATTCTGAAACATTATTGAAACATTGTTTCATCTTTCAGACGGTCTTTTAAAGATGAAATCCCTTTAGATTAATCCTTTATAGGAAGGAGTGACATGATTGATAGATAGATCGAAGTTCATTTGCTAATCATTTAATTTTCAAAACTCTTTTACACATATTGAACCTTTGAGACTCTTTGAGGCTTCTCCAAGAGTGTTTATTCCTAAAAGATAATTGATGATAGATAAAGTAATTAATTTGATAAAGACAAATGCTTTTCCTCTTGGGCCTCTGCAATTATAAAAACTATGAATGGATGTCACTTTAATATTGTTTTTTTTTTTCATGGAGCCTTTTTTTCCTCTCTCACACACATCTCTATCTAAAGAAATGAAAGCACCAGTGACACCTCTTGACATGTCCCAGATATCTTTGCCTGACAGGCAGTGTGTAGCGCTGCAGGCGACTCACTCCCCAGCGTTGACAATACTGTCTAAAACTGCCGCTTCCATATGTCCATTGAGCCCACTGCGGAACGAGGCCTGAGAGTCTTGGCTCGCAATGTGGATGTTCACACATTAATGCCAAAAACTCTTGAGAGGTTGTCGAGGGAAAGTGTGATGGGGGCAAAAGGTTCAAAAGGAGAAAATGGCCATATGTATTTAAAGGAACCATTTCTATTGCCATGACCTGCTTGAGTGGCTGTCATGTTGAGACTGTTTTTGTGTTGTTATTGTGTGTGTGTGTGTGTGTGTTTGGACAGCCCACCAAGCCACTGGCAGATCTAGGTCTCTTTATAGTGTGAAAGGAATTGCTGTGCTTTTTACACAAACTTGGACAACCTTTGAATCACATCAGCTACAAGTTTGTTGATGTACAAGATGCATGATAGTACCATATGTTACATATACCGCAAATCATCAATTACATATTTCCCTGCAGTTGTTAGTATCCTGATGCTATACTATTTTCAGTAGGAGTTCTTTGAAGATATTTATAAACCTAAATATACTTGAATTAATTGAAAAGCGTATCCAAGTAGTAATAGTTTGGTGCTTGCTGTTGTAATGATCACAGTTAGTGCCCAGCTGTTCTGTGCTCCGGCGTGGTTAGTGCTCACACTCGAAAACTGTTATGTTGCCACGCTCGAGCCCGACTGAACCGCGCTCTGGCCCATCTCTTCCAAGTGGGCCAGTGCCAGCTAAACAATCCGTGCCCGGGCATGGTATGGAGCACTCACTCTAGTCAACCGAACCAGACTTTGGGGGTCAAACGCATTGAGATCGCCTAGTGAGAGTACTAGTGTTGTAGTACTCGAGACCGGTCTTAAGACCATTTTTTTGAAGGTCTTGGTCTTGTCTCGGTCTCGACCGCATTTGTACTCGGTCCTGTCTTGGTCTCGGACATAGAGGACTCTGGATTTTTTCTCAAGACCAGTCAAGACCACAACGGCAAGGATATCACTAAATTGCTGGTGCATTGTCTGATTTAACATAATGAATGTGATTTGATGTAAAACTTACTGCTTGAAATGCAATCAATGGCTTTGTAATGTGATTTCTTTTGTTACCATGCTGCTGGGTTCAAAAGCAATGCAGCATTGTCTCAAAAGCCCAAAATTAATATAAATGGCCAACATTTTTATATAAACCTTTGAAAATAAATTTAAGCAATATCACAAGAGCAAGAGAGCTGTTTTCATGAATATATGAATCTATATCCTTTGCTGATTGCAAAGGATATAGATTTAAACAAACGTTCAATAAACAAGTTTTTAAACAGTAAAATGCACATTTTAAACAGTTTTTGCTAATTCGGCAACAACTCGTTATTAAATGAACCAGCTGCTTTGAACAAATCGGTTGAATAAATGATTCTGTGAATGTTAAATGAATCTTAACATTATTTATGAAGGTGTAATTGTACCAATTCAGATGCAACTTCTGTGCCATTCATTTTATTTTCAGTGATTTGATTGGTAACAGCGCTATAGTGTCTTACTCTTCTAATTATATTTATTCATTAAATATAAGTAGTTTCAACGACAGAAGATATGAATCTTTAAGATGAATTTAAGGAGTGCTGGTCTGGTCTTGGTCTTGACTCTGTCTCAAACCCACAAAGTCTTGGTCTTGTCTTGGTCTCGACACACGCTGGTCTTGATCTCGACTTGGTCACGGTTTAGGTGGTCTTGACTACAACACTAGTGAGTACACCCTTAGATACAATACAATACAAATGAACTAAAACCCAGGACTTATGTAATGTAGGCTAGTAAGAGCTGTACATGTAAACATCACTCCCCTGATCTCAAGAGGCACTGTAGTGACTGATGCTAGAGGCTGCAGTCTTTACACTCCTGGTTAGAGTGGACAAATCCCACACCAGAGAAAAAAGTAGAAATGATTTTAGAAATATTTACACTTTTATATTTTGGAGCAACTAAACCCACTCATACCCTAAACCTACCCACTTTTAAACAATATAAAGCACATAAATAAAAGTACAGTCACAGGTAGGCCTATTTATTGCAAAAACAGTAGTATAAAACTATTAACATTCCAAGTCTTCTGAAGCCATATGATATCTTTATGTGAAGTACAGAGTGGGTCTTATGTATCAACTCTAATGTTTTTTTGATCACTAAAATGATCCCGCTCCATGAACACACAGTCATATCACATTCAAAAGATACAGCCAACTCTTTAGCAATTGGTCACAAAAGAGCCAATGCAATTTCACTATCAAATCTGATGTAATGCTTCTTCGGGCGGCAATTTTTGAATGTGTGCATGATCTTATTTGGATGGAAACGGTGATCACTTTTGGGTCTTTTCTTCACACAAATCAATTGATTGGCCTCAGAACACTTGGAATATTTGTACCGGTACTTTTTGAATAAATTGTGTATCTGCCTGTTATATTCTGTGTTTTATAGTTCAATATAGTTTTATAGTTTCAAATGTTTCTCATTGAAAGCAATGATGTACCCTGCACGTCAGAAAATGATTCTAGGGGTACCCTGTGCGTTAAAAAGTGACACCGAAGAGGTCCTGACCAAGTGTTGGGAGTGAGAACGTGTTGTCCACGCTGAAGATTCCGGTTCGAGTGGGCTGAGTAAGACCGGTTACACTTATATACTCAGAAAACATAATCAAAAGAGAAACTGAACAGGTGCGTGAAATCAGGAACTATGGAAAGTAATTAACAAACAGGAAAACTGATTAGTACTTCATGCTGGACGGGACCAGCAGAGGCACAGGAGACTTTGTGCTGGACAGGACCAGCAGAGACGGGAGATACAGGAACTTATCTTCTTCCAAATCAAAATAGTTCCCAGAGGCTAGGCACAAAACATTCACAGCAGCTGGGGTGTGGGCGGGGCTTCCCTCAGGGACAGACAATGTAGTCAGCTCACGCACCTGGTCAGACGTTTAGCAAGGCTCGGACTTCGGGACGATGTTTGGCTCAGTCCTTCTTTCAGGATCTGTCTGGTATACATCGTGGTTGCTCAAGCCCTTCGTCTACAGTGGGTTCTGGCATTCATTCCGTGCAGCGGGTTGATAGCAGACTGGTGTTAGATCTGCTGGTAGTAAGCACGACACCATCTGTATCTTTGGAGATCGTTTGCTTTTTATTCTGAACAGTAACTCCAACACTCTTCTTCACCCCTACGCTAACTTGTCCTCACGCCTACTTCCCAGCGTCTCTAGTGGCAGCATAAGGAATTACATTGTAGACACAACAACAGGTCTCTGGATTTGGAGTGGGACTGGTGACGACCTCCTCGACGAGGCAGATGGTAAATGGTGATTCGCAGTTCACCTACACCCACTCCACAAACTCGGCATATGTTCCCAGAGGACCGTCACCTGGGAGGTGATCCTTTGTGCTCTCGTTCAAGCTGGCATAAAAGACTGCACAATGAGATTTCGGGGAAGTGGGTTTTTGCAGGTGTGGTCCTCGAGGTACTGCTCTTCCTGCTCGAAGCAAAGCAGCTGGACTGCCAGTAAGTCCATTTCTATTTAATCAATTTTTAGGGTCCGATATTCTGTAATGACAAGGGTGTTCAAAACAAATTCTTAAAAAGTCTTTAACTACTCTAAAAAAAAACACTCAGGAGATTTACTTTAAAGCAGCCACATGGATACAAGCAATATCAGAAAAAAATAACTAGGAAACCTCAGAGAACATAATCAAAAAGAGAAGGTGTGTGAAATCAGGAATTTTGGGAACTAATTAACAACAGGGAAACTAACTAGGTACTAATGCAGCCTTCACGTGCTATCAGAATTATTGTAAATACGAGTTTCCTAGTTAAAAAATAGGACATGAACGCCCTCTCAAATCAAAATTTGAATGCAATGAACTCGTAATCACGACTTCATAAGTGGGAAGTACATTTCCGATAGCACGTGAAGGCCGCATAAGGCCTAGTCCACACGTACACGGGTATTTGTTTTCCTCCTCCATTTAAAAAAAAAAAATCACGTCCACATGAAAACAGGCCAGACTGCAAATAAAAAGCTGTAGTTTTGAAAATAACCTAAGGAGAATGGGAACAGAGCAAACAGAGTGAAAACTAAACTAAAATTTACAACTTTACAATTTTAAGTTACAGTTGACACATTTTTTTTCTTGTGATTAATTAAAACCGGACATGGCATTTTCTGTTCCCAGCATGCTTTGTCAACGGATGGGGTAAATGTTTGAATTAATGCTATTTATTTGTAAGCAAGATTGAAACTTTAGTGTTTCAAAGTTGGTATGAATGGTAATTGTGATTGTCTTTTCTTCCCTATTGTGACTTATATACAAGCTTCTCAAACAAGAAGGAGCGGGACTTGATTTTGTCCATTGGGAATTGATTGGGTTGTTGTTGTTTGCTAATTCCTTCAATCTCATGTGAGTCACAGTTTGCTGGAGGGGATGGATTATTGTCCTGCCAATTGAACAAGTCATCAGAAAAAGATGTTGCTGCATTTATGTTAATGGTAATGATAATGAGTTAATGTTTTTGATTAAAGATTAAGAGTGCACATCAATTTGAAAATGAATGTGCATGGATAAATAAATGTATAATAAACACAATATTCCATAAAATAAGAAGTATTTCATGGTGACTTTGTCCTATATGTTGGGAGTGAGAACTTATCTGTTATGTTGGCATTTGGAAGGGTTACCATTATGCTGAGTAAGGAGGAGCTTTTGCTTAGATGGAGAGTGGCTACATAAGGGCTGATGATTTGCTCAGTGAGCAATTACTGTGAAAATGCAAGTGCAATGATTAGTATCTTTTTCTTATTCTTTTTTTTTTTGAAAACTGAAAGATTATTATTTTAAGGTTACTTCATCATTTCTTATTTTATTGGACTCAATTCAGTTACAGTACGTTTCTTCTACACAAAGTAATTGAATTTACATGGGACTTTCATTTAATGTGTAACCACTGTCCACAACTGAATTCAGACTCATTTTGTAATGCTTCTGTGAAAAAACAGAAGCGATTAAGCCCATGTGCAGGTGTACAAGTACTATGTACTAGTGCTATACTCGCTTGGTAAAGCAGAACAACCACCCACTCATTGAGCTAGTGCCAATAACTGGATGGAAATCAACGATTTATTCCAGAAAACAAATAACGTCTGTCTGCACAGTGCAAACTATATTTCTTGTTTGCAGATATAAAGCAAAAATATATTGGTTGAGCTAATTGAATTTATACTACTTGGGGAATCCTAAAACATAGTTGCAAAGCTATATTTGTATGCACATTAAAGAAAATAGACTTTTCTCCTTCCAATTGAGTATATTGACAATATATTAAGACAGCTGTTGTTTATTCTTCTCCATTGGCATTTGATGAATGATATGCACTTTTAATTATTTCTCATAAGATGCAAGTAACCTTGATTTTATATTTCATTTAACAAAAGAGTGTTGGTCAGTGCTGTTGATCTGAATGTCATAATGATGCACTGTGAGAGTAAGCACATTTCTGTGAGAGACTGAAGCCAACAAACGACTGCCTGAGGCTTGAGAATTGTTTCACTCTGTAAAATGGCCTTTTTCTCAGATTTCAGAGGGCATTTTTTGTAACATGTAGCTTCAGGCAAGTTGAACTGTGAACTCAAGTGTAGATATTAGTGATCTTTCAACACCGAATTCCAAAAAGAAAAGATAACTATGAAAACAAGACTCAACAAAGGACGAGGAAATGCTAAAGGGAAATGCAGCATAGATGTTAACAATAACAAACATTATTGGTTCTTTCATGTCATGAGACAGGTGAATGAGATATATATATTTTCATTTCCATTTATGTTGGGATTCATTATGACTCCCAACATAAATGTAAATGGCAGTAGAAGGTGCCAGAATCTCAGCAGTGTAAAAAATACTGTTTGCACAGAGATGAATGACATGCGGTACATAATATCAGCCTCGCTCTGTACTTCACGAACAAGCATGGGTGACAAATGCTCTAAGCACAAACCTCCATTACTCATTCCAGTATCACATGTCCATCTCTTCCACAGTGAGAGATGTCATTGTGACAGCGCCACCATTGTGTCTGTGTCAGACACTTCTCTTTGAACCACAGAATCACAAAGTGCTGAGGTGCATCTGTCCCACTCCTCTCTTGTTCAAATTGGATTTCTTCCCCCACTTTGTTCCTATTTAAGCTACAGGGGTTGATGTCAGATCTCAGACCTGCTGTTGAAATAAATTAATTGTCAGCGGAGCTTTTACACCCTGCCATTTGCAAGGATTTACGATGGAAGCTGTTTTGTTGCTTGATACATACATTTCTGTTCTGTATCAGGGCACTTAGTGCTTAAGGAGCTCTACAATTCTGTCCTCTTACATATTTTATGTAGCGCATGTGTTTAGCTCCTCATTTGCAAATGTCACATGGAGACTGGGTTTTTCACAGAATAGTAGAATAAAAAAAGAATAGAATAAAGTAATGATCACATAAGCAAGAGTGCTATTTTTATTCTGAGTATCTGCATGTGTTTATGATTCAGCCTGACACACACATTTTCTCTTTATTTCAAGATTCAAGATTCAAGATTCAAGAGTTTTTATTTGTCACATACACAATTATATACAGAATATATAACTGGCAGTGAAATGTAAACAGGTCCGCTCCATAGACAGTGCAAATAACAGTTACAAGAAACACAAGGAGGAAATTAAAAATAGAAATAGAATAAAAAGTACTCAACATAGAATTATAAGTAATCAAGTAAAAGATAAAATAAATAACTGGTTAACATAAAATATATATATATATATATATATATATATATATATATATATATATATATATATATATATATATATATATATATATATTTGATAAAGTAAATAAAGTAAAATGTGCAAACAATGGGTATAATGTAATGTGCAAACAGAAGTATAATGTGCAAACTGATATTTAGTATACTGATATTTAGTACAACAGCAGTTCTGGCAACACATGCAGTAAAATAATAATAATAAAAAAATTGTATAGATATAGAGTAATTAGATATATTATAATAGATACATAATATCAATATAGTTGCAGTATATTTGCAAATATTATTTTTGATCTTCATTCATTTATAGCTGTATGAATGTGCAGATATACTGAAAATCTATTGTAATTATTAATGGCAATACATGCAATACATAAAGTAATAGATGCTTTTTTAAATAATGGTGTAAATAGCATTTGTTTTGATGCAGGATTTCTAAACACATTCTTTCTGCATACTTATCTTTTTCTTTCATGTTAGCATTACTCATTAATAGAAGTTCCAAGCCTGTGAATTTAACTAAATATCTGTTCCACATAAATGCAATTTTATAATAAAATATCACAGAAAAACCTGAATTAAAGGATGTGGTACACACTTTTATTGAGTAAAGAAGTTTTCCTACAACCACCCCACTCTTCACAGTTTCCATAAGTTCACAGTGTGATGTTTCCAACAAAGAGAATGAGGCAATCAGGGACAGAAATGGAAGCTTAAATTATATTATATTCATACCTGACATTTACAAATGAATGCAATGGAGAAGTTCCTTTGTAATCTGGGAGGAACAGCAGGTGTTTCTATCTACACAGATGGCAAACACCCACTGTTGTCTCCGTAGTAAACCTGGAACAAAAACACTCACAAATAATGCCAATTCCGGAGGCAGCACATCACCAAGAATGCTTAAAGACAGCACTATATGTGCCAGATAGTCAAAAGAGTGTCCCAGCAGTGCTGGCTCTCTTTGTGTAGCCACAAGTTTTGTTTTGTTTTGTTTTTCAACTCTGTCTTAAAACATCAACCCGGATTCCATGCATGTAAACTGTGGCTGTATATGCTGATGTTTCCCATCTGTGACCAAGAAAAAGCGATTCGCTTAGACGCAATTAGAGGAGAGAAACTCTGAATTAAGAAAGGACACAAGCCTATGCAGAATACAAAACAGGTAAACAGAGAGAGAAACATATCAGTCAGTGTTGCATTGGTATGAGGTGGGATTCATGAATGAGAACAATGTGAAAGCCACTTTTAAATAACAAATATTACACATTTCGAATAATATTACATTATAAAGAACCACATAAGAAGTTACCAATACTGAAATTTCACAGCTTTTATCAAGAACCACAAATTATGTTAAAGGGGTCCTATTATTTCCCTTGTTTTTAGGGTGTATGTTTTCTTACCTATCTCACCATTCTGGCTCAGTCTTGCAGATTTTGATGAAGCCCCTCCTTCCTTTAAACCAATTTGAGCCCAACTCAGACCCTAACAATGTGAACGAACAAGAGGATCTTCCAGAACGGATTTCATGCACAGACTTTGCAAGCACTGATTTCACTGGATGTTTCAGAGTGGTGTTTTTTTGTAATTTTCTTATACATTATAGATACAATGTCATCCACCATTTAATCACAATATTTGTCAGAAAAAGAAGGTAATAAAAGCAGTAATCGATCACAAAACCATGGTTAATTTTCCTAAGGAGCGGTGAACCATCTTTAAAAAGCAAGATCTTACAAAAGTGATCCGGAATAATCCTGTTGTTGTTCTTAAAAGGGGGATTCAGTGAAATAAATCTTTATTTTTAATTTTTTTTTATATGCTTAAACAGCAACATTACTGTCACGGTTTGTTTTGGTTTTGTTTCATGTTTCATGTCTTTTATTTTGAAGTTCACAGTCATGGTTCCTGTTAGTCATGTGATTCCCTTACCCTCATGTGATCATGTATTGTGCTTCCCTCGTCTTATGTGTCATGTTTTGATTGGTTAATACCATTGATTGTTCACAGGTGTGTCTTGTTAAGTCATTAGTCTTAATGTATATAGCCCTCATTGTCTCTTGTCTAGCTTTGTTCCCTGTAAATTGCTGTTGGTGAGTTTTGTCAAGTCCAGGATTTTGATCATGGTGTTTCCATGTTTCAAGTTTAGCTCATGTCAAGTTTGTTCATGTTTGTATTTAAATAAAACTGCACTTGGGTTCTCACTGCTACTCGCCTCAGTGGATAGAGGGCTTTAAAGGTGTCATGAACTGGCTTTTTGTATTTTTTTCTATACTGTTGTCTGAGGTCAACTTATGACGTTTGTGTGTTTTTTACATTCAAAAACATCATAATGAATAAGTAATAGGCTATTTTCTACAATGGTTTTAATCCTCTCTCCTGAACGCTCGGTTTTGATGGGCGTGCCGCACTGGAGACTTGGAAGTAAACGCCCACGGCTAGGATTGGATACGATTTGCATAATTAATGAGTTTCTACTTCCCTGTCAGTTCACATGAGAGATTGTTTTGAAAGCGGCAACCGGAATGATTCGTCTCACAGGGCTCACAAACTGTATTTATCAAACAAACACCATGATTTATCTCTCATCCACCCGCGATTAATTGGCATATTATTTTTTTTATTACTTGGCCCGCCCGATTTGTGGATATAAACGCGAACCGCACACACGGTAAATCAAGTCAAGAGAGTGAACAACGCAGATCAAGAAATGAATGTTATTTCTCTATAAAAAGTCTGACCTCTAATCGCAATGAACCAGCAAATAAAGGATTCTCCAGCCTGTGACAGCATGCTAAGGTGTGTTCTGTTATGCATGTACACATAATCAAAACTATCTGTAACAATGCAATACTATCACATATACAAAAACATGTTTTACTCACATAAGTGTGTTGCACCATTCCTGTCGGATCCAATATAGAAGGCAGAGCATTGTGTTTTAATATCAATATCTCTACAAATCCAGCATCAACCTGTTTCGACTGTTTAAAAATGCTTCTGCAGTGAAATGAAGCTACAGACCTGCAATGTCTTACACACGCGTGACCTGGAACTTCGTTAAAAATAAAATGAATCCATGCATTAGTAATATTAGAATCCGAAGGAAGCTTAAGCAGTGACTGTGTTCTTCCGCAACCAGGCACAATGCAATATCTTGCTATGTTCGGCATATTTATTGCTTGTTTAGCTCCACGAGTCGTTCCAAGAAGCAGGCGTACACACTTATCAGTAGAGGCGGCGTTTCCCCCTCCTATTACGTCATAGATCAGTATATATTTGAGAGCTGTCGTTTTCTGTGCCTGGTGTCAATAAAAGCTTTCATTTGACTAACAAGGACGTTTTCAGCTCCGAAACTTACAGGATATTCTTATATTACCATGACCTTTTATATATATCAAAGGCTCAAGGGAAAGTTGATTTCTCAATTCATCACCCCTTTAAACTGAAGCCCGAACCCAGCCTGTACCCCAGATCATTTAACCCGACCTGACCATTACATTTACATGTTAAGCCCCAACCCGACCCAGTTCTGTTTCTTATGCAAATACCATTTTTGCAATATGTTGTATTCAAAGATTGCTTGCAACGGTAAACAAATACATGTACAAACACAGGCACAGTGGCCCCATCAGCACAGTAGTAAGAGAAAAAGCACAGACTTACCAATTACATATTGCTGTGGTCGAACAGATGTAACAGTCACAAATTTCTCTGGAACTCAAACTTTAAACTTCAAAAAGTTCATGCAGTGTTGCTAAACTATTTACACAAAATATATCCTTTTCAGTAGCCTACGAGTTCTTAAGGAAGAGAACGGCATAGGCAGTTGATCCAAATTTTTCCTGAGTGCAGCTTTTCCTGCATCATTTGGAACTGGGATATGTTTTCCCTCAGTAATTTTTTGCGTTATCGCACTCATGGTTAGTGTTTGGTCTCTGTCATCTGCTTGTGACCGAAATAGTGTGCAAGAGTGGCAGCATATGCACAAAACAGTTTTGTGATATAAATGATACAGCCTGTTATAATGATAAAATAAAATATATATATAGCCTATGCCTGTGTGTGTGTGTATATGTATGTATGCATGTATTAATCTGCATGTGCTGTCTCTCTCTTGCGTGCTCTTCGTTACAACACAGCAAGCAGTCAAAGCACACGGCACGCAACTATATGTTCCGATTTAGGTTTTCTTAGTTACAAAACCGACCCGACCCAAAAACCTGTTCATTAAACATTAGCCCAAACCCGACCCGAAACCCGCAAGTTTTTCAGAACCCTTCAGGCTCGGGTTGGGTAACAGAGCTCTATGAGTGGATACATTATAATTATACACTAACTAAAGTTGTAAAAGTGGAAAAGGATAGTAGGACCCTTTAATTACTGTTTAACGTGCATGGTTACCTGTTTCTGTAAAAATAGAGGTAGGCGTATCAATTTTTTGTAGATGCTTTTATTGATCTCTTTAGCAAATGAGTAAGCACTGTTTATTTACACTAGTAGGCTAAAGTAAATGTATATTATCATTGAAAGGGCTATAATTTTATGTTTTGTAGGAGTGGTATTGGGGTGTAATTCATTTTGGATCAAATAGTTCAAACATCAAGTAAATCTCTGCTTAAATTGATGGTACAACAGTTCCATACATCTTCAGAATGTAACGCCATCAAATTGAATGAAATGCTCTCATCTTTCTTTTCAAACCACTATATGAGAAATGCTAATTGCTTTGAACGCCCCCTTGGAGTAATGGGACTTGTAATTACGGTTTAGCACCAGACAGATTCTTCTTGCTAGCTGTTAATTACTCTTTGCTAAAGATGAAGAGACTGAAGATAAGCGTTATAATCACAGCCGCTGTTTGAAGAAGGATGTTGTGACTTCAGAGAGCAGGGAACATCAGTTGCCAAAAATTGTCTGCCCCCCGGGTCGCAGAGCAATCTCTGTGGATGTTCCAGGGTGACCCTGGCCTCAAAAACCCAAACGCTCAACCAGAAACTGCTCAGCATGGGACCTATACAAATTCTGCACATCAAATAATGTGTAAATTGCCATGTCAGTTCCTTAATCTGTAACACTTTACAATATTGTTCTGTCATTAATGAATAACTTCACAGGAACAAATGAGTAACACATGATTAACATTCTAGTAACTGTTACATAGCTACCTATCTGGTTAGGGAGCCAGTAGCAAAGGAAAGATAAAAGTAAAAGAAAAAAAAGAAAAAGAAAACCTTTGAGAGATAACCAGGATAATCCAACCTCCTGTCGCAGAATCCCAGAAATGAGGAGGACAAACAAATATGGCACAACCCCCCACCTTCCACACACACTTTTCCCAAACTAAAATTAATAAAGTTTTTAAACAAACATACCTCAAGGGGCCATGAACTGAGAAATAAAAATGTCCTTGAGCTTTTGACATAAGAGGTCATCATACTATAAGAATATCCTGTACATTTCAGAGCTGAAAACTTCCTTGTTAGTCCAAGAACAGATTTTATTGTAACCAAGAGCAGATAACGAATCATTGTGGAATGTGGCTGTAATATATAGGTGAAAGACCGCCTCTGCAGAAGAAAATCAAAGCCTACTTCATCATTGCAACTTTGGCCCCGCCTACTGGCGTGTTAGTGAGATGACGAGGAGAGAAGAGCAATACAGCATCACTGGACTAAAAATAACATCACCTTCCAAAGGATCCAAATGCTATATGTGGTTATTTATTTTCAACAATGTGAATGTCTGAGTTGTGCATTATTTATTTGTATATGGTACATTTCACTGTGGATTCTTCAGTGAATCAGTCACAATTTCTGTGTTGGCTTTGCAAACAGACTTTTACGATATGGACTCCATAGTAATGCGACAAGTGAGTAAGCGTGTTAATTCTAATGCCTGATCTGTGACCAGTTATTTCTGATTTGTAATAATTCATGTATAGTCAGATGTTCTTTGTGTATGTGTCAGTAAATCAAACCAGTGACTAAATGATCAACTTTACATAGTTTCTCTTAGTAGGATGAAAATAATCTGTTATTTAAACTATGATTAAATTCTATTTAGAAAGCGACCAAAGAATGTTTCCTTAGCTATCACTGGAGCTGCTACAAATAGCAATAAACAGTTTATCAGTGACAGAGTTCTGCCGAATCTTATTTACATTTTTGCAGTTAGTTCGTTATGATGAAAGCATTTGTGAGAGTACAGAAATCGAGTTGCATTCAACATGTCTGTGATCAGCTACAATGCTCATAACTGAAACCTTTCATGCCACGATCTGAATATAATGCCATAGATCTGAATATAATGCTATAATCAACACTTTCATGATTAGTTAACATTGAGAGCTGTATTAGTAAAAAATTTAAAAAACACATTTTCGAGAGAGTTCCACATGCAATACCAGCTAATTCATATGCAAAGATGTTAGCCAATCACAGCAGTCGGCGTTTACACTGAAGTCTCACCTCAGACACACCCTTCTAAATTCTAAATTATGACATTTTTAATGTAAAAACTATACTAACGTTATAAGTGCACCACAGGAAACATTATAAAGCAATAAAACACCACAGTTCATGACCCATTTAACATAAGATATAAAGGTATTTAAAACATATAGGCTAAGCTATTACACAATTTCAGTTCTCTTTCTGTTAAAGAACACTTATAACAAGATTCTGATCTCTCTCTTCTCCACAGATCCTCTGCTTAGGCTATATCTCTGCTCCTCCTCTTCACCATCCAATCACCTCAGGCATCATTAGATTAAATGCAGCTGATCTTATAATGAAACAGAGAAAGAGGGCAGGGAATACAAAATCCACAACACAAATACACCAATACATAACACACCTCAATAATACATAAACATACGTACTAGGACGTAACAGTAGCCTATACTACCAACGATTTGCTAACACATGAGTCATTACTGGTGGGTTACCATGATCTTGATCACTTCAGAAAACTGATCCAAATGGCCAGAAATTCTTTTAGAAGGACATAGAAACACTTGAGGTCATTACTATCCAAAACCTTACAAAAACCTCAAAAGCTTATACTGACTTCATTTATTACTAGAGAGGATTGGCAAGGATTTGGTTATAGTTGAGTCATTAGTGGGTTACCATAACCTTTACTTTAGAATTAATTATACATTATGCATTATTCATACTACAGAATTATGAACCTGTATAGTTCTTAGTCCTCTGGGAGGTATGAAAACAAAATAGTAGTTATTGAATAGCTAATAGTGAGCTACCTCATTAAACTGAGCGCAATTACTTACTAATTCGTTAATCAGAGTTTCTTGTTAGTTAAAACTAGAATATAAATATTACGTTCCTTATTTATTCCAGTATAGTTATTCATTAATGAGGTGGAAAACGGACCTCGGGAATTTATGCAGCTTTATCTGTGAGTTGGGTTGGTTCTCTGGCATTGGGACAGCTTTTCCTCATGAAATAATAATGCCCAATGAATAAAAAACAAAACAGTTAGAAAGTTGCCTACAGCAAACATCAGCATGGAGTTTCAGCCAGTAAATCAATTTATTTACCCGTTCTGCGCTTCTCTGGAATACTTCAGTCTGATTGGCCAATTGCTGTTTTCTGCATTCTGATATTTTCTTATATTAATCTTCATCATGGCTACGCTATATCAGACCACTCTTCGGGTAACCGAAACCAGGCTCTACTTTCATGTCTCCCACATCACACTATAGGGACTCACTCTCTCCCTCTTCATTTAAATTCCATCTTATGACTCAATTAGCGATTGTTGTGAAAATGGCCACAGTATTAATATTACTGTTGCTGTGTTTGTAATGTTGCATGGTTTTGTACAATGTAAAGGAATTTATTTATTTATTTTTGGAGAGGAAGCGTGAAAGTAATTTGCAGGTGAAATTATGAAATAATTTATCCTAATCAATATTTAAAGTCACCATTTTAAATCAAAATTCTTCATTTTTTAAAGGAATATTGCATCATTTATTATAAAAATTATTTATCCATTCACATTAGTATATATTTTTAATGATATTTAATCAAAATAACTTCCCCTCCATCTTGCAAAAAACTTCTTCTCTTCTCTTCTCTTCTCTTCTCTTCTCTTCTCTTCTCTTCTCTTCTCTTCTCTTCTCTTCTCTTCTCTTCTCTTCTCTTCTCTTCTCTTCTCTTCTCTTCTCTTCTCTTCCCTTCCCTTCCCTTCCCTTCCCTTCCCTTCCCTTCCCTTCCCTTCCCTTCCCTTCCTTCCCTTCCCTTCCCTTCCCCCTTCCCTTTTTAACACCTACCTAAGCATTGTTGCAGACCATGTGCATCCTTTCATGGAAATGGTGTTCCCTGGTGGCTGTGGCCTCTTTCAGCAGGATAATGCACTCTGCCACGAAGCAAAAATGGTTCAGGAATGGTCTGAGGAGCACAACAGCCCCAGATCTCAATCCAATCGAGCATCTGTGGGATGTGCTGAACAAACAATTCCAATCCATGGAGGCCCCACCTCGCAACTTACAGAACTTAAAGGATCTGCTGCTAACATCTTAGTGCCAGATACCACAGCACACCTTCAGGGGTCTAGTGGAGACCATGCCTTGACGGGACAGGGCTGTTTTGGCGGTAAGAGGGGGACCAACACAATATTAGGAAGGTGGTCATAATGTCTGATCGGTGAAGTTCTGTTCCATGCTGATTTTAATGTTACCATATTTAATTATCTTTTTGTTTGTTTGTTTGTTTGTTCATTTGGTGAGTCCTGATCAAATTGTCAGGGTTTTACAGTAATTATTTGCTGTAATGACTGGATTATCATTGACGTAATCCACAAGAAAATATAAAAATTGTTATATATAAATTTAAAAACGTAGTTTTTGTCAGATTCATCTATTCGGATCTTCTCCTCTAGTAGCCAAGAATATGAGATGAAGATGAATTAATGTGATGTCTAAATGTTTCTGCAGACGGAGGAGTAAGTGGATTTCCTGGCAGAAGCAAAGCTTTCCGTATTTCATCGCCTTTTCGCTGCCAATACAAGAGAAAAGATCATAACGGCAGATAACTATATCAGCACTATTTAAAAGATAAAGATGCCAAAGTCTGTAGAGTTTCTATGTAGAGGAACCAGTCATCGCTCAAATGGTATATGTTGTTGTAACTGATCCCTTCCATATCGCAGTAATTGCTGCGATGGGGGATACAGCTACCTGTAAAAAGACGAGGGCTGCTGACAGCTTGTGTGAATCATTGAAGAGATTAATTATTACAGGCGGCGCTGTGGGCTGGGACAGGCAGACACGCAGACTGCACCTGTATTCTATTCCAACGCACACCCGTCCTCTTCCTGTGTGGCTAATGGCGTTGTCCTGGCAAAATTAATTAACTGATGTACTTCCGTCTGTCAGGAGGCCTTGCACAATTAATCACATGGGGAACGAGACAATGCAGGGCACCTATAAATTCAATTCACAAGTTTGTAGCACTGTGAAGACCTCAGTCTAAGCCCTATGGATTAGATGTCAAGTGGCTCATAACTCAACAGAAGGTGCTGTAAAATCAAGTCCATCCTAAACCAAAATATGCCTTTGACTGTCTAGGGGTCACTTGTCTCTCAATTTGATGTCAGTGCTATAAAGTGTTCAGTGTGAACCTGTGGCTTAGCTTCATGCAGGCTTCCTCATTTGAATTAAATAATGCATGACAGCCTTTTCTTGGCATGGGAAATGAAATCTCAGTGGGTTTGCAGATCCACAGGTGATAGAAAAAGTCCTAGCTTGCTTTCAAAATCATCCTATATTGGGGGTGGTTGTGGCCTAATGGTTAGAGAGTTGCAGGTTCGATTCTCAATAATGGCATGAAACGACTGAGCAAGACACCTAACCCCCATTTGCCTCATTGAATGGCTTCCCACTTATCCGGGCCACGGTTTGCAGTGTGCGTTCACTACTCACTGCTTAATGTGTGCACTAACTTGGATGGGTTAAATGAAGAGGACACAATTTGAGTATGGGTTACCACTTGGCCTTCATGTCATTTGACTTCATATACATTAAGTTATAACTTGAAGTATATTTTGCACATATGTATGTCAATGGTTGTAATAAGGTTAGTATCCTAAAGTGATAGAGCAGGACTCAGGTTGATGAGTCAACAGAACACATATCTTTACCAAAGACATATGCTAAGGTTTCATTATAAACATCTTGCATACTGCCACCCACATAATGTAATGCTATAGTTTCTGAACAGCGAGTCTAATTTGTAAGATGAAAACACATGTATAGAGTAGTAATAGGTGACCAGATGTCAGCTAGTCACCTTATTGTGGAGGACTTATAAATAGTATCTAAATAGTTGATTCACAAGGGAAAATCATGAACATGTGGCTTTTCCAAAGTCCTGTTAAGGCATGTCAGTTCACTTATTCAGCCATATTCTTAACGCCCACAGGCAGCTATTTCCAGCCATACAAGTTCAACTCATTTTTACTTGAATGTGGAAAGAGAGAAATCTGTTGCAGTTTGTTGAAATTACATTTAAATAACATATTTCAAATCAGGAATCAAATCAAACAACATCATAAAATATGGTTATTTCTTCCATTTATATACTGTACTGTACTGATTCTTTGTGCTTTCTCAAACAGACACCTATTTAATATAACAACAATGATCAATGAATATTAACTTAAGACTTGGTGTATTCAAGTACAACAAAATATTGAAAACTTAACATATAGAGCTAATGCATCCTATGGCTCACACTCCCAATCAAGGCTTGGGCCACAAGTCAGAAGTATTTACATTTATTTAACATATATTCCACCTCAGAAATGTCTTATTAAAATGTAGTTCAAGGCGAGGTTAACATTTAGCTCTGAGACCAAATGGAATTGTATGGTAGGCTATGGCTGCTCTGAGTGTGATTCTCCAGCCATTATTCGTCAGAAATTATTTTTAGGGGTTCAAGTGCGTAGCGCTGAATTGTAATTGTCAGCATTTCCAAGGACCAGCATTCTCCCCTAAAAGTGACTGGGCAGACCAAACCGCAAGTCGTAGACTTGACACTTTGAGGGATGGAAGTACCCACCCCATCTACATCATCACCAAGTCTCGCCCCAAACTACAGTGATCAAAAGTATGTAATGGCTCATAACTCCTAAAACGTTCGTCAAGTGTTCGTTTTTTGGGTAAAAAAAAGTTTTTTCGCCCTATTGGGCAATCTGATTCTCAACAAATATCAAAAATAGTCAAAATTTCGATTTAGCTAATGACAGACACCAAAATGTTCGAAGTGGCCGTGGCCATTTTTACTTGAATGGAATAAGATAATTTCACCAAATTCGGTACACCTACGAACAAGCTCGGTATGTGGTCGCATGAAAAGGGACGTGGCGGCTTGCCACTTGGTGGCGCTATAAAATGAAGAGAAAAACTCCTCCATGAAAACAGCTATAGCTACGCAACAGTCAGTCCAATTGAATGGAAAATTAGCATGCAGTGTCTTTGTCTAAGGTGCCGCGATCAGTTACAAGGATTTGCGTATCTTGAAAAACATGGCCTTCGCCGGCCAATGAATTTCGAGCGGCTGTCAGACACGGAGGCTGGGCCTCGTTGGGCCTGTTTGACTCGGGGTAGGAATTGGCCAATGTGGGGTACCTTTGGGTTTTTCCACGTGCGTAAATTGTATTGTATTTCACGCTATTTTTCGCACATGTCCACGACAACTTTGCCTCTAGGACCACTGTCGTTAGTTAAATATTGAAAGTTATTTTAAAGAACATTCTTTTGTGAACTTGTTCTAGGTTTTAGGGTCTACCTTGATTAGGTTTTGCCGGTTTTGTCTGTAAATGGACTTTTCCATCTATGATCTATAGGTGGTTCCAGGCTTGCCAAATAAAACATAATACACTTTTACGCATATGCTTAAAGGCCTTAAAGCGCTTGCACCCCATTAATTAACAGCAATATTTATTTTTGTAATAGACATGAGTTTTTGTGTAAATTAAACTAAAACAAATAATTTAAAATACTGAAAAATAGATAGTCCCCACACTTTAGAAAAAAAAAACATTTTATTTACATTTACAGCATGTACTGTATGAACTACAATCTCTGGTATTTTATATTTTTTCATGGTTAACGCTTAGTTAGCTGTACCCCATAGCATTATGAATTGATCAGCAAATATGTTGTTTGACAGAAATATTATTGGTTATTTTCAATAACAGTTCTTGTAGAAATATGTCAATAAAGAGACATTCTCTTGCCAAAAAAATCACTTCAGTTCGGCATAGAAATCTAATAACAAACAAATCACAAGAAGAAAACAAAAGAGAATCCGCTTTGTCCAACACCACAGATTTTCTATGTAGGCCATGTAGGTTTCAATGATCTAGTCATAGTAGCTTCTGTAACTGATGCAGTGCTCATGAACACTGAAGCAGATAGGAGCAAGCTAGCATTCATGTACAGACCCTCTGAAAACAGAGACATAGTTTTTTTGTTGTTTTTTCAACAGCACAATGCTGTTTTTCCTGTGTTCCAATTTACCCCACCTGCTATGTACAATAAAAATGGTAGGAACACTTTTTTAATTGGATACAAAAAAATAACTTGATTAAAAAAACACAAATGCTGGGAAGCAACAGTTTATCCTTTATGAAATGCTTAACATGTAACAATTCATCTTCCATATATGAATGACAATGAGGGTGAAAGTAAAAGACTGGGGCCACCACAAAATTAAACATGTAGAATTAAATATAAAGGATATTTGTCACATTCAGTAGACGACTTTTAATTCAATGCCAAGTGTAAGAGAATACAAGTTTGCATACAAAATGCTGTGTGATGAATTCCCTGCTGGCAAACATCTATTTAAAATGAAACTTGTCAGCACATGTGATGATGAATTAGAGGTATTTTCTATAAGTACCTTTCTGATGCCTTTGACATATGAACCTATTAGGTTTACTTCAGCAGTTGACTGGTGAGACCAGTATCACATCTTCTTATCGTGCCGTCCAAAACGGTTAAAAGGGGGAGAGAGACATTACACATAAGCTTTTATCAACGTTTTGAGAAAGCAATACACAAGCTGGTGAAAAACTGTTTCATGGTAAAGCATACAAACGGACAACCCTTCGCAAATATGGACACACAAACACGTTCACACACTCGTCATTATCATCATGTTAGGTGAGGTTTGCAGTTGCCAGTCAAATAAACCATTCCAACAGTTCATTTAAAAACACACAACAGAATGAAAGTAAAATTCTATAGACAATGGTAAAATAATAACGGATGGTACAGTATATGGCAGGCACAACTCACAAACATACAAAAGCACACATTCACAGTAAAAACCTGTCCTTAAAAAATCCCTTCTCTTGAAAATAATGTAGTTCTCAAATAAAAAATACACGTTTTATGTGCTGGGTGCACTCAGATTTTGTCCAGTGTATTTTGCACTAGGTTACTGGTTTCCATAGTGACAATAACAGGCTATTTTTCTTATTTCATTATTTATTTCCTCAGCCATTTTTTTCTGAAACCCACACGATCTTAGAAATCATATTCCCTTGTCCTCAGCTACTCAGGGTTATTTCATGATCATACTATTCCACTCACATGTGGCTTGGAGCTATAATTGATCTACCCTGATGTTCACTGATGTATAGAAATCAATTTTTTTATATTTATAGGTCTGTGGCATTTACAGTTATAAATATATTTACAGATTTTAAGGGGGAAAACAACGAAAAAATGCTGCATTTCAAGTGCCATGTTTTAGATAATAACTTGACTTAAGAACTGTAATTCAAAGCAATTAAGCAAACCTATTTTCTGAATTGAAGTCATCTGATGTGTGTTCAGAACAGTGGCTTCTATAAATACTAAAAATGTTTCCTTTCACACTAGCTGCATTTTCAGAATAATCCAGGCCCTGATAATGAAAGCTTTCCCTTTTTTGTTCAGTAACAGGATTTTTCATGGGGAAATGTAACCATTTATACACCTCTCTAGAGTCGCTGCATCCATCAGGCCCACCATTCATATCTAAGTGCTCCATGCGATTTAAAGTCTGCTGTTTTCAGTGGCCAGTTTTTGTTTTCACTGTCTCAAAAAAAAAAAAAAAATGAAAACACACTGGAGCAATGGGATGTAATATGCCACAACCAAAAAACAACAACTGTTGTCTCATTGCTCTCATAAGCATTGAAGTCGACCTTAATTCTCCCAGCACATGAAAGTAAACCATTGATTCCCCCAGTTTACAAAATATAGAACTGAAAATGAAAAAAAAGAAGATATTAAACTTTTTTTGTCTAATGATTCCATGATTCAGTCACTTCACATATCTTTAAATAAATAAGATTTGTAAAGACACTTGTTAAAATAATGATACATACACCCTGGCTCTCACTGACATTGCTGAACGTCTTAAATGCACGCTGTCAAGTTCATGACGACAGCATGTCCACAACCAAAATTTAAACAGCATTAGTAGGATTCACTTCGTCCAACATGGTCAAATTTGCGTCTCCTGTACGTTATCCTTCGAGCTGGCTTGGATTAGTAAAGGTTCATGCACTGAACTATGCAGCGAGCTTAGAGCGGACACATGGTTATAAGTTTTGTAAGAGTTATAATGGTTGTAATGATCATGCTCCAGGGGCGGAAGAGTCAGGTGACTCTCCAAGGCCGGAACCCTCGTCAGCTCTTCGTGGACGTTGATGATCTCAATGGTGCGGGTTGGCCCATCGTGATCCTGCTGGTGGTGCTGCTTGCGCATCTTGTAGAATATTATAAGCATGACGGCCGCCATGAGCGTGATGGCCACAAAACAGCCAATAATAATCTTGGTGGTTTTCATCACCTCCTCCAAACCATTGAGAGCGCCATCAATGTCCACGTCAGTCACAGGAATAGTGTAAGCTCTCTCGGTGGCAATGGGTGTTCCCCTTGTGGTCGACGAGGATGCCCAGCCAAAAGAAGGCTGCACCGGTGTCCTACTTTCCCCATCGATAGGGGTTTCAATTGTCTCTACGGTGACCGTAGTGAAGTAACTAATGCCACTGTTGTCAACAGATGTCACGTTGAGGACAGCAGAGGCTGAAATGTTGCCTAGCATGTTGCTTATGATGCAAGTGTACGTTCCTGTATCCTGGACGGTGACGTTGGTGAAGTTTAGCGTTCCGTCGTTTTGGACGGAAATGCGCGTTTTGAGCACCCCATGTGTTATGATGGAGCCATTTGGTGTTAGCCAGCTGACAGAGGTCACTGAATTTGTCCGACACTTGAGCTCTGCCGCCATTCCTTCAGTCAAATTGAGGTCGGCAGGTGGTTCGACGATAACGGGGGCATAGCACTGAAAGTAGCTCTGGTCCAGCTCACCGATGTAGCGTCCCCTGAGGCTGGGAGGGGAATTACAGCGTGCGCAGCAGCTGGTGTTCGTTGGTACAGTCTCTCTCAGCCACCAGCTGAGCCAAAGTATATCACAGTTACAGTTCCAGGGATTGTGATGCAAATGCACTCGCTGCAGGTGGTGCAAAGGCGTGAAGAGATCGTGGGGCAAAAAGGTAAGGTTGTTGTGAGCCAGGTTGAGCTCTCGCAAAGAGTGCAGGTCATCGAAGGAATTCCGCTCTATGGTTTGGACTTGGGCGTGCATCATCCACAGCTTCTGAAGATGGACAAGACCCTTAAAAGAACTGGGCTGGATGACGGTGAGCTGGTTCCCGGACATCTCCAGCTCATCCAGACGAATCAAGGGCTGAATGTTGGGGACCTCTTTGAGGTTACACATGCCCAGATTCAGGTAGCGGAGGTTACTCAAGCCCTGAAATGCTCCACTCGAGATGTAGGAGAGACGCTTCAGCTCTCCCAAGTCCAACCGCCGCAGGGAGGGCAAGCGACTGAAGGCATCAGACGGTATGCTCTCAATAGGGTTATTCCTAAGCCATAGCTCTTTCAGTTTTGATAGATACTCAAAGGCGCCATTTGGGATGGTCGTGAGGCGATTGTCAAAAAGCTCCAGAGTGTTAAGGCTGGTCAGGCCGTTGAAGGCGCCAATCTCGATGTTGCGAATGTGGTTTCTGCTAAGCTGAAGAATCTCAAGGTGTCGTAGATGCTTGAAACTGTCTACTTTGATGACCTGGATTTGATTGTCCTGAAGGTTTAGATACCGTGTATTGGTGGAGATTCCATCAGGGACATCCTTTAGCCCTCTGCGCGTGCAGATGACCTTACTAAATTGATTACTGCAGGAACATACAGATGGACAGGTCTGTGCTCGCACCAATCCGGCAACAACAAGCAACTGCAGGGCTAAAAGCAGGAGAAACAAGGGGTCAAACCAAGCCCCTTTCCATCTAGGACCTCTCAACATCTGGCGCTGATGGTAAGAGGTCATCTTGTTCAACATTCATAATTTAATGCCCGCTGATTTTCTCTCTCCAAACATTGATAGGCAGTCTGAAAAAGAGAAAGAGGAAAATAAATCTGTTAGCAAAATGTGTCATGTTGAACTGTCAGTGTAACGTGATGGCAGTCAAACAGAACATCAAATTCTGCTGATGTTCGGCAATTTGTCATAACAAAAAGAACATTCTTCTGTCAAATGGTGCTGCATGCACATTTCTGATATTCTGATGATGTCGAACAAAAACAAGTACTGCTGTTTAGGCAATGTACATGCAAAATATAGTTTTACAATGTGGCTGATAAATTGTGCATCATTACCGTCATGGTTGTTTAATGAGCCGGCTACACAGAAACACTCACCACAAAGAATTCAAAGAATAAGTGACAGATAGATGTCATTTCCTTGATTTCTTTTTGTTTTAGCACATGTATTTCACTTTGACCTAACCTAAGTTTCTGTCCACACTTTTTTTTAAACCTAATCAAGACTTCCAGCAATTAACAAATAAAAAAACCAACTAGTTGGTTTCAAAAGTATAATAAATATATACTTTTTTTCAGGGAGAAACTAGCCACACCAGCAAAGAACATGCTTGTGTGATATTATTGTAGTGTTAAAAAATATATTTTGGGCATTTGTTTTACTAAAATATTAAGTACCTTGAGTGTGAAACAAACACTCCTGAGTCTTTTATGCTATGTACTAAAATGAGATATATGGAAATCCTGTCACAGCAACCTGTCAGAGGGATGGATTAAGCTGCAGACAGGTCCGTCACTGGGCATATCTACAGATAAGGATGTGTGTTTGCCTTGTATTTTCAGCACTCTATGCTTGCACATACTATGAAGATACATAGAAACCGAATTGTCAAAACCCACAAGAAATGTGCCACTGCTATAGCACACACTAAATTTAAAATTCCTTCACCCCACAAGTCTCCGCTCTCATTATCTGCTCAAGTGTTCTTATGAAAAATGAGATGTCTTATTACCTACGCTGTTTGCAAATAGGTTACTATAATCAGTATTCTCATTAATAATGAAAGGGAAATAAAAGGGGTGAGGAATTCAGGACCCCTGACATTGTATTGTACAAACTGACTTTGACCACAAGCACAATTTTATTTCAGTGAGACTGAAAGTGAGGCAATCGCAATTGTGTATCTTTAAATAAATAGAAATGGATGATGTTATTGAATGACATCAATAACACCTCCTCAACAACCTCAATGAAAAAGTGGGCTGCATGTTGGTTGATAAATGGTATTATACAGTAAATAAACATTCCAGATGATTGTGAGCTTGACTTTTGTCATGAGTATTAGATTACAGTCTGTTAGAAGCAGTCTGAAACCAGACTGGAAATATCACATACTTCTGTCAGTGATGATCAAGTCTAAATAGTATGTATCTTGAACATATCTCATTCTTCTTAGAATCAAATTAAAGGATTAGTTCACTTTAAAATGAAAATTTCTTCACAGTTTACTGTGGCAAGGTATACAAAAGAGAGACGTCTCGAGTCCTCTCATGAGGGAGCTCGGAGGCATATAGGAACGAGCGAAACCAGTGAAGGACGAGAGAGGACCAGGCCTGGACTTTATGTTGTGTTTTATTATGTGTGTGGCAGTCGTCCGTGAGGGGCTGCCCGCGTTACTTTTGTTTTGCTTGTTTATTTGTTCAAGTCTTTGTTAACGTTCATCGTTTCCTGCCTCCCTCCGCCTTATTCTTCCCTGAACATAGAACTGTGTTGCATTTACTTACCCCTATCTCATCCAAGAAGTTTGTGTCTTTCTTTCTTCAGTTGAAAATAAATGATGGATTCTGAGGAAAACATTACATTTTTCTTCACATAATGGACTTCAATGGCAACCAAAATGTTGAAGGTCCAAATCAACGCAGTTTCAAAGGGCTTCGAGGGGCTTCAGATACTCTGCATGATCCCAGCTCTAAGGAATAGGTTCTTATATATAGCGAAACCTTCTGTGAAAATTCTGAAATGTTTTCCTCACAAAACAATTTGTTTTCCACTGAATAAAGAAAGACATGAACATCTTGGATGGCATTGGGGTGAATAAATGATCAGGACATTTTCATTTTGAAGTGAACTTATCCTTTAACCGTCTTTCTTGTCTTTGGCATCCCATAATACTTTGTCTCAGATGGTCTCACTGTGTGTTTGTGTTGCTGATCATCTTATAATATTGTTAAAGCTGAGGCCTGTGATTGATTTAGTCACAGTGAGACGTTAATCTCGCTGGTAGGCAATAAATGTTAGTTAGCAGCAGCGTAATTGACACCTTACTGTGAGAAGCTGAGAGAACTTCCAATGGACGCACATTTAATGGGATGCGTGAGGTAATCAGGGCATGTCCTGGCAGGAGCCTCTTTTTCATTACCAAAAATAACCAACGAATATACAGAGGAAGCACACTAATCTCTCAGGTATTGATTGAGTGATTAGCTCGAGGCCTGCATCAAAAATTGGAGACAAGAATTACTTTAAAACCCATTTTTTATCTCATCAATTACATAATAGCAATCCACACATCATCCTACCTGCATACAATAAGTCTTAGGCAGTAACTACGTTTTCGGACATGCACTTAGAGATGACATTTTCACAATTGTCACATTCAAACTCGCATGTATTTGAAATACTGTATCACAAACCAGTCTCTATGCCTATGTGAATATGCCTCATTAGATTATATAAGAAATTATATGATAAAGAGTCAATACATAAATATGCTGCAGGGAAATATCCAAAATAATTTGATGAAATACAAACACTTTTTGAATCCCCTAAACAACAGCAGTGCAATAATCATCAACAATTTAATAATTATCCAAATTTAAATGCAAGGCTTATCCTTGCTCTTTGTTGATGATGATGAATCTTGAGAGTTATGTGCTAATTTAAAGCATTTTGACTGAATTTCCCCCTGCAGTGCTCTTTCCAAAGCCTGCATATTCCTTGAGGTCTCTAATGCCAATCAAATTAATGACCTGTTTCATTAACACATATATAACACACAGACAAAAAATAGAGATAAAGATGAGGTTTGATGAAACATGTTCTTTGAGTAAACAAATTAAAATAAGCTTCTTTATGAAGTTCAAGAAGACTATAATCAAGGGACAAGTATAAAAAACTAATAAACATGAACCTCCCTTCAGAGAGCTGTTGGAAGCTTTTAGACCAATTCATTTCCATCTAGTCTCAAACAGACAACCTACTCAAATATTATATTCACAAAAAAACACAACTGATAGTCTCTTGTATAGGTTCATTGTGGCTATAACTTGTTCTGTCATTTTGTCATACCTCTCAAGCAATATCTCTTTCAAATGAGTGGGAGAGAGAAGGCATATGATGAGGGTCACTGCAGGACACTCCAAGTCATTATACCAACTGCACTCTATTCATATTGCTCATTATTATTTTATGTTGTTTATCTTCAGTTAAAACATATGAAAATATAAGTTCAAAATAATCTGAATGATTAGAGATATTTTATTTATTTTTTTATTTTTTTAGCAGGGTTATGTATTAAATCAGCCAATTAATTTTCACTGAATATTATAGCTTATTTTTGGAAGCAATCTCAGTAAAGTCTATCTCAGTAAATCTCTATTTCCTACATTTAGGAATCTAAGGGTCTCCACAAGGACAACAATCAATGCAGTGTTATGGAAGAATACACATCTAAATGCAGTCAAGTATAAGCCGTGAACATCTCAGACTGCAAACCAATGTGCACCTAAAATACAGAATGCCGTTCTTGTAAATAGGTAAATAGTATATGCATCATTTCCCTTTTGCATTTTCATTGTTGGGTTGGAGGCAACACAAAAATGCATAATCCGTTATCCTAACTAAATTGAAATATTATGTAAAAACTTACATACACAAATGTTCTTTAATGTTCTCTGCTTATTTGCCCTAGAAGTATGAAAAGGACAAACCAAAACAACACACTAAAGTGAGTTCTCAGGAGACGTTGTGTTGACTCCCCAGGACCTGGAAACAATGGCTTACAGAAAGGATTTTGCTTATGGGATGCCTGCCAAGGTCTTTACTTAAATGGGGAGACTGTGTTGAAGCCAAAGAAGAGGCTTTACAAATGGAAGCCCTCCATTTAAATTTACAAAGACTGAAGTGCACTATAAGTACATGTCATGTTCACCTTGAATAGACAATAGCATTAAACAATGGGATAACACTGACGATTTATTCTGAAATAGTGCGATTTCAAAGTAATATTGAAAAGTATGACCCTTCTGCGATTTATTTCACACACATTAAAAGTATTGCAATGTTCGAGCTCAACGAAATAAAACCACATTAACTGAGTATGCTACAATTTCATTCAGCATCTGAGCTTCAGTATATTCTAGAGTGTGATGCACATTTTTCAAATGATCGAAGCCTTATCCTACCGGTGTGTTTAAACAAGTAAAAAAAATCAATGCCTTACTTGCCTCTTAGAAGGCCTTTTCAAGCAGTTTAGCCAGAGAAAATAGATACAAAACGAGGGAGTAATGCAAATTACTCCCACATAGATCTTCCTCAGCTCCTCTACTTCCCCTGCGCATCCGGTGGGAGTCTTAGTCTGTAAAGTCATTTAGATTGAAGCGTCTATGGCCAGGTATAATCGCCACAATCATTGGATTGTGCCAAAATAACTTATGCTGCCTCCATTATCATAATGACACTGATGAATAATCAGATGAAATGGCCATAATCACTCCCCCCACCCCTCATTCTTTTCTGGCTGTGTGGGTGGATCAGACTGCAGGGGGATCTTGTCCATGCATCTAATGTTCCCACCAAATATTTCTGAAGCGGAAACCTCGTAATGTTAGTAGTATCTCCTTAAAGGCACAAGATGTAAGATTTTTGGATTAAAATACCTGAAAACCAATCAAATAATGTTATATATTTTTGTTGACTTGTGCACTTACATTATCCAAAATGTTTCAATAATGTTTAAATCCAGAGAAATTAGCTATTTTGACCAGTGTAACGGCTGTGCCATTGCATACCCTGGATTTTATGTTTTATTAGACAGGAGAGCAAATGTTTGGATACCTTTATCAACAGAAAACGAATCATTGTTATATCTCAACACGGTTAGTTTTATTGTTTGAATCTCTTGTTTTCTTGATTTACCGCGAGTAACATGTTTGTACCATGTCTCAAAGACAATGCTATTTTATTAAGTGGCTAACAGCATAATCAAGCCTTAGTAACAGTACTGCAGCTTTTTCTCCACCATACAATATATTTGAAAATGAATAGCAACACAAATCCTACAGCTTTTATTAATATGATATAATTTAAGATTGATCTAGCTTAAATGGACATAGTTCACCAAAATTTTTTAATTCTCACTCTAAAGTCATCCTAGGTGTATATGACATTCTTCTTTCAGACAAATGAAATCGGAGTTATATTAAAAAAGTCCTGAAGCTTTATAATGGCAGTGACTTCTATGACTTCTGAAGCGAAGTGGTGTGTTTGTGTAAGAACAATATCCATATTTAAAACTTTATAGACTAAAATAACTAGCTTAACTGGCGGTATGCAAGTCGACTAACGGCGAAAGAAGAATTTAAGCAAAATAAAAACAGCAACATTTCCCAGGCTTCGGCCCCGCCCTGCTTCATACCACAGCTAATGTTAATAAAACTTGAATACATTAGATCACCCATGAACATGCTTTCTGAGTTTCATGAGTCCTGTCGCTTTGCTTTCCATTGGCTATGGAGGTGAATATGACAACTCCCATGATTCCACGCTCATTCACGGTGTCATCATCAAGCTACACCTTTGTTATTGTTTTGAATAAGCAACCTATAGTGGTGAAACTTACAAACTGTGCCTTTAAGGTATCCTGGCTACATTTATCAACAGTTATCTAATACATTCATGTTATTACTATTGATATTTAATCATTCCTTTGCAGATTTTAATATTACTTAGTAATAGTATTAGTCTGATGAACTTGTTAAAGAAAAAATATAATTAGCTCAACCCAAATTCCCTTGGGCCTTCAGCTGAGAGCAACTTTCAAGAGTTTGAATCTACGGAGATAAACACAGGCACAAACACAGAGAGAGAATCACTTGCAATTTAATTGTTTTCCTCTGGCCTATTAAATCAAGAAAATGAAATTGCAATCATTACTTGTAAGCATGTTAGCAACTCTCACTTGGGAAATTATGACCTTCCACATTTAATTTAGTCACCTATTTATATTCACAGCAAAAAGGGAACTTGCATTCTCTAATGAACAACACTTAGCTGTACAATACTACAGGGAAACTCAGAGTTATAGATGAGTTACAGATATTGACTTAAATCAAATCCGCTGTCTATATTTATGGCCATTTGCTAAATCATTAGAGGACCTCATGCCGATAGTCAGTTTTATGGTCTTGCGACAGCCTTAAATATTGACTGGAATCATTTAACTATGAGATATGGCATGTAAGCATGTGACTGCTAAATTTCAAGCAGAGGTAGGAGCCGTGGAGGTAATTCATTGGCTGTGGGATGCTGCACCCCCATGTTTCCTGACGTCGTGAGGGCCTTGTTAGCAAAAATATTGGTGCACTTTTAAACTGTCAGGACTCCTGCCAAAACCACATCCCACAGCACTGCAGCAGGTTAGTGTGAAAAAAGCTGGTTTGTGAAGATTTAATCTCCATCTTTATCATATCGTTGCACTGAAACGTAACGGCCTAGGAAATGAACCTAAAGCAAGTATAGCACTATTGCGCCAGTTAAAGCGGTAACTCAAAGCAGCTCTCGACAAATTGATGTCAATGCGGCATAGCTGCATCTGAACATTTCTGTCTAGATACTCTGAGCACACTACATGAGAAACATCAGGACTTTATCAGATTTGCCCATATAATGACATTACTCAACACAATAGACCCTAGCAGATAATCTTTCAGAGCGGAAATGTTCGAACAACTCGTATGTGGCTCTCCAACCACATCCCAGAAAATCCATATTGTAATGGGCTAAGTTGTTGAGTAAGAATACAATTACAAGACAAAGAGAGTCTTGGCAGGAGACGGCCTTGCTGGAAATACACAGCTGGAGGGACGGGGATCTTGCATATTCTCATTGTGTTCTGGAATTTTTTAGTAAGCCGTTCACAACTCTTTGTGTGCATCTGTGCAATGCAAAATTGAATACATTTGAAGGAGAAATTTGTTTGTAACACCTGGTTAGTTAAAACACTTATTGTCCCTGCTGTTTCCCCCTTCTGTCCAGTCAAAGTACTTGTAATATCTGTAGTGACAGAGCATAAGATGCTTTTCTTCCAGACTATGTGAGCAGAGCGATCACTCCTGAGCTTGGCCCCTTCAGTTTACTTCAGTGTTCAAACTGAAAATCAGGGAGGCAGAGTGCTGACCATGCTAAAACACAGCAGACAGCAATCTTTAAAAGCGCACCGCACTGACCCCTGAATGCAATATAAACGAATCCAGAATCCCAGGGACAGTGCCTCATGAAATATGAAATGCAAAATCAAGAGTCACCTTTCAACATTCACCTACAGTATTCTAGACCTCACAATGTGCCCATGTACACAAAATAAGCTGTACAATGAGAATCTTGTACTGTATCTAAAAGTTTTTTATTTAAACCTGAAAAGTTTCAAACAAAAAAGTACCACTCACTAAAGTGTCAATATCCTAAAAAATACATTAGCCTACTGTGTTGTCACCTAATAGGCATCTTACAGAGGATCCATGCGATCTTGCCGCCTCTCATTTGTACAGGTACTTTTTTACATAAGAGAAGTGTGTTTATTGTGGAAAAAAATAGTTTTGGTGACAAACAATGATACCTGCTTGTATAGTGAGGTAATGTTTGTATAGTGAGGTATGTCACCAGCGCTGTTATGGCCTAAATTAATACATGATTGATTAACTTTTTCTAACATTTTTCAATGTACATTTATGAAATGCACTTTCTGTAAAGCTGCTTTGAAACAATGTGTTGAAACAAAAGCGCTATACAAATATATTTGAATTGAATTGAAGTTAGATCATGCATACGATTAACATTTAAGTGCTTTTCTTTATCTTTCATTTTCATTAAATTTTTAAAAAAATGCAATTAAGAATGCATGGGCAAACTGTTTACGTTATTGTGCAGATGCAAAAATGACACCATAGCAACTCCTAGTGTCAAAGCAGAAATAATACCAGTAAAATCCATCCAACCATTCTACAAACCGCTTTGTCCTGTGTAGGGTGGTAGGGATGCTGGAGCCTATCCATGCGTCTTGTGCAGAAGGCAATAATAGGCTATAATAGGTTGCTAAATTAAGATATCAAGTCTAGTATCTGTAGTAATAATACCATGCAGTACTGTGTTTTCAGTGAAGATTTCTACCTAAAGTAGCATTTAGAGCAAGTCTGGGCAACTCTGGCACTTGAGATCCACCTTTCTGCAGAGATTTCCTCCAACCCTGATCAAACTCACCTGCCTGTATCTTTCTAGTAATCCTGAAGACCTTAATTAGCTTGTTCAGATGTGTTTGATTAGGGTTGGATCTAAACTCTGCAGGACATTGAATCTTGAGGGCCATAGTTGCCCAGCCCTGATTTAGAGAATCCACTAAGGCTATGTTCAGACTGAAGGCAAATCTGATCTTTGCAGACAGACGGTCCACACTATTAATTGCAAGTGAATTGCAAATAAGATTTGTGTGTCCAGACATAAGTGTCTCTGGGTTGCTTTAGGTATGACATCGGTGTACACGTGTTCCTGGCGGAAAAAAAATGGATGCATGGAGGTGTATCATATCTCACTGTCCAAATTAGCACCCTGTCGACTCTCGGTGCAGAACTCCTCTGATGCACAAGAAAAACTCAACGACAGAGGAGACTGGTATATATTGTGATGCTCTGTGCTGTATACACAGGTGGCTTCGCTGTGTAGCGATGGGTGCTGTGTTTCCATTACGGGTTTAGACGTTACCGTTGTGCATCATGTTAAGAGTGATGCAAAAGACAATTTGGTAACACGTTAGAATACTGTCCCATCATTAATGAATAACTACACAGGAACAAATTTAGTAATGCATTTTTAACAACCTAGTAACTACTATTGACTAACAAGAAAACATGATTAATGAATTAGTTAGTAATAGTGTTCAGTTTAATGAGGTAGTTCACTATTAGTTAATCAATAACTACAACATCCAGAGGACTATATGGTTCATAATTAATATGAATAATGCATTTGAAGAGCATGGTAACCAACTAGTAATGACTCAACGATTACCAAATTACTAATTATTTGGATCAGTATTCTAAAGTGAAAAACATGATAACTCTCTAGTAATTACTGAAGTCATTGTAAACTTTTGAGGTTTTTATACAGTTTTGGATAGTAATTCCTTCGAATTAATTTGGTAACAATTGAGTCATTACTAGTGGGTTACCACTATGATCGTCACTTAATTAGTAATTCCTTTAGAAGGACTTTGTAACACTTGAGGTCATTACTATCCAAAACCTTACAAAAACCTCAAAAGCTTATATTGACTTCAGTCATTACTAGAGAATTATCATGCTTTTCACTTTAGAATACTGATTCAAATAATTAGTCATTCCTTCTGAAAGATTTGGTAATACTTGAGGAATTTTGAGATCTGATTTTAGCAGCCAGAGTGCCCAGAGTGTTACATTTGAAATGCGATTCAAATCAGATTTTTAAAGATGCATATTTCAAACCACCTTCATTAATTTGATTAAAAAATAAAAAATAAAAATATCAGATTTGGTTTTTATTCTTTATTTTGCTGTCCAGACTTTCAAAAACCCATCTGGATAAAATGTTGATGTGAAGTGTTGTGTATTCTGAGCTACCTGTACTGATATCATTTGTAAATATAAATGTCATTCTGATCTCTAAGACAAAAATGCATAGTTAGCCAACGTATGTTGCATTTAGTATTTCACTCTTTTAAAGCTACACTGTGTAACTTTTTTAGTTTATTCTTAGCTAAAAACAATTAGTTCTTTCAAAAATATATGTGCTCATTAATGTATATTTACTTCTTTCAAGTAATAAAGTATTCTCGTAAGTTTATAATATGCCATTGACAATACATACGGGTGAGGGGTTCGCGCGTCGCCATGTTGCCCTCCATCTTGAAAGTACATGAACGAAAGAGGACATACCCGTAAATTCAAGCTTCGCCTTTTGCGTTTTAACACTCGATGGCACTGTGTCGAATGTGAAGAGGGGGATTGCTTGAGACTGATATAGCCTACAATGTAAACTTTGCTTACGCTAGTGATGTCGTACAATATACAGAATAACGATAGCACCGATAAAAGTTACTTTACTAAGATTAGCTTGCATTCATCTGGGAACCTGATAGCTGATGTTAGCAATGAAATGGTAAAAAATAATGAAAACGTAAAACTATTATTCATTTTACATAGATGTCATAACCTACATGTTAACTGACAAATTAAATAACTGCGAATTATAATAGTTTTCTAAAGTAACCTCATCACCTGAAGGAACACTCATGGATGAGGTCGAACTGGAAGCCATGTAAATCAGCCACCGTAGGAGTTAAAACGAAATTGGAATTGAGAGGAACAGAAACCAATATTCACTGGATGGTCATATACCTTTTCACCGCTAGATGGGGGAAAATATCACACAGTGTAGCTTTAAATATATGAAGTCAGTTTTTAGTCATTTTTTATATAGGCCGTCACTATGTACTACTGTACACCCAAAGCGCTTTACAATCAAATCAGGGGATCTCTCCTCAACCACCACCAGTGTGCAGCATCCACTTGAATGATGCGACAGCAGCCACAGTGCAACGGCGCCAGCGCGCTCACCACACACCAGCTATAGGTGGAGAGGAGAGAGAGAGTATAATAGAGTAGATGGGGATTATTAGGATGCCTTGATTGATAAAGGCCAATGGAGGGTATTTGGCCAGGACACAGGGGTTACACCCCTACTCTTTTACATGCCATGGGATTTTTAATGGCACACAGCGAGTCCTTAGCACGTTTTAACGTCTCATTCGAAGGACGGTGCTTATTACAGTATAGAGTCCCCATCACTATACTGGGGCATTAGAACCCACACACACCACAGGGTGAGCACCCCCTGCCGGCATCGCTAACACCTATTCCAACAGCAACCTTTTCCCAGGAGGTCTCCTAACAAGTAACTGACCAGGCTCAACCCTGCTTAGCTTCAGTGGGTAACCAGGGTGATATGGCGGTGGCAAGAAAGAAGTAGACAGACATAATATGCTCAAAATCTGCCTGACCACTAAAATAAAGTCTGTTTAAAATTACTCTCCTCAACCAGTCCCTTAGAGCAAAGACACACAAAAAAACTAAAAAAGACATCAAAAACCAGGGCATTACCAAATGCATGACCAGCTCTCTCTGCTGTGGTCTCTGTTTGACGCTCGTATGATGTAAGAAAAAAGGCGGCAGGTAGAGTGAAACACACCATCTCTTATAGTTTTTTAGACAACCGTGCCATGTTTTGCTGCAGTGAATTCAGGATTTCCTCTTTCAAGTTGCTGTGATTTTAATTCAACGACTGGACCCCACATTGTGTCCAGGCTGTTGCACAGCAGTTGTGAGTCAGAGCGTACACTCACTCCCTCTCTCGGTCTCTCTGTCTGTCTACATCTTTCTGTCTCCCTTTCTCTTACACAGACAGCTTGCTTAGGAATAATTCATGGCTTTGCATTAGAGCCTCTACAGTCACTACTAAACAATTGCAAAAGCAAATTGATACTGTTGTTTACAGTTTTGATGGTCTATATCTTCGAAATGGGTGTTTTAATAATGGCTGAGATCAACCAAATCCAATTCCACTTTGAAGTGCTTGTCATTGTTTCCTGTTAAATCTTTTGCACAGCCAGTCCATTAAGCATTGCACTGACAACGGGAAAGAGATACTGTCAAGAGAATGCAGCATGACTGTTTTCATCTTACATCAAAAGGAATGGGAATTTACAATGTTGCATGGCACACTATGTTAAGTAAACACCTGGGGTCCTTCTTCGTTACCTCACATACATTCAGTGTCCCTTTAAGACACCCGGCGACCATCATGGCGACACCCACCAGAAACTGTTTTTAATGAGGGCAATTGACATAAAAGTACAACTACTATCTACTTGAATAGGGAAATATTGAAACCTCTAAAAACATCAAACACGTTATATAAAACTGCATTTATTTGGCTGGACCAGTGAATGCGCATACTAGAGTGAACAAACTCGGCAGGACATTCCATCCCTATAATAGCTATATTTCTATAAGTGGCCCATCTCTATCCTCTATACTGTCTCTATGGACATGTGGATCTTGAGTCACAAAACTTAGCTGTCAGTGGGGCTAAACTTCAACATGTTTACTACCTCTGTCTAGGGCATCTTAAAAGGGAAGTGTCACTCTAGTAACACATACAAATTTGTTGTAACTCTTCTTGAAGCAGCAACTTCTGAATGTTTAAATAAATGAGAGATTCAAATGTTGTGGGGGCGGGAAAGAGAGAATAACACCTTAAAGGGACAGTTCAGCTAAAAATGAAAATGCTCACATCATTTACTCATCTTTATGTTGATTCAAACCATGACTTTTTTTCTTCTTCTGTGGAACTCAAAAGAAGACATTTTTGAAGAATGTCTTTTGAATACAATGAAAGTTAATGGGGTGCAATGATTTTTGGACCCCACTGACTTTAAAAATATCTTCTTTTGTGCTCCACTGAATACCGAAAATCAGAGAATAGCCTACTTTGTGATACTTTTGTGTTGCACACAAAACAGAAAATGAAAAGGATAAAAAAGTAATTACTAAACAATGACAGAATTTTCATTTATTTATTTTTTAAAACTTTTTATAAGTTCAGCATTGGTAAAGTAATGGAACCCCACCCCCCCAAGGGTGCTTTAAATTGATCAACAATGGCAATAAAGAATTTTACATTGTATCAAAATATTTTAAACTTTCTGTTTTTAACAGTGATAATATTCAAATAATAAGCAGCAAATCAGCATATTAGAACAATATGTGAAGGATCATGTGACACTGAAGGCTGGAGTATAATCAGCTTTGCCATCATAGGATGGTAATTTGCATTAAATAACCCCCAAATAAAATATATTTAAAAAAACAACAAAACATTTACTTTAAATGTATATATCAAAATATTATTGGTTCAGTGTAATGTTAATCAAATAAATGCAGCCATGGTCAGCATACCAGACGTCTTTCAAAAACATTTTAAAAATGCATACTGACCCAAAACTTTGCAATAGTAGTGTATTTGAAACACAGTGACATGTTGGTGGTGTAACATAAAAGTCTCTATAGAGTGACTTTTCCTAATGAGACTATGCTACTCTGCACACAATCAGAAAGACTCATTCACTTCGCTTCACTTTCCTTTCAATATCTCCTAATGCCACATTTTTCTGTGAAGCAGATGTGAAGACATATCCATTCTGTCTTCCTCTTAAACTGAACTCAAGAGACAGATGAAGATAGAGCAGAATAGAGAGAGTCAGGAGACTGAGGCAAAGAGTGATAGTGGTGCATTAAAAGGCAGAGCACATACAGTGCAGAGCCACATTCATTATTCATTAGCTAAGTTACCATGTGTAGTAATTAAAACACAAAATCTTTATCTAAAACAAAAATTGCAATTTAGTAGATGATTCTACACTGTAATTTCCGCCGTAAGATGTATAGGTAGGTTGTCCGGGTTTTTATTGCCTTCAAAATAATAATTCAATGGTGATGTGCGTCACTGTACAGATACTACAGATATGGCAGATTCGGTGTTGCCATGAGAACTTGGTGTTTTGCTTTGTGCATCTGCTTAAATTAAACTATTGTGGAAGGCAAAAATAGAGCAGGCAAGAAGAGTGAGGAATAAAACAACAGCCTGACCCTGCTGGTTGAGCACAAATGAAGGAGCCACAGCTAGCATGGTGCTCATCCCATGCATACAGATTGCATTACACAGCCAATCCACTCAAAGAGCCTTTGCTCCTCTAATGCACTGACATGCCTTAGTGTGTGGAAGTGGGCAGTTTGACTCAGTTAAGTGGTCCCCCATGGTCGATTAATACAGGGGAGACTGTTTTACTCATCAACCAGCATGCTCAATATCGATGAAGGCCCTGTTAGTGAAACACTAGCCCTTGTCATTATCACACCTACCACTATTCCTCTCTGAAAAGTAGCACATATAGGGGCTGACGCTTCTTATATTGACTCGAGGTGGATAAACCGAGGCCTGTGTTTAAGTCTTCAAATGAGATGGGCTGTTGCTGATGACAATCTTGATTAATTTAGCAATGTATGGAACGCCCTCGTCTGTTTGCACCCCTGTCAGCAGAGGGATTATCCGGCTGGACACTCGGCATCCATTTGCGGGAATGAGATGCGGCTGAAGTGCCGCCTCTGCCGAGGTATCTATCACACCAACACGTGCTGTCACATACAAAAAACATGAATTACAATGCGAGCTTCTGCTGCATGCGCATTCGAGCGGCAGCGCTCACTCCACCGAAGTGAAGGGAATGCACTACAGCAGACCAACAACTTATTTCTGGTGGAGAAATATGGTGTGAAAGCACACTGCCCCAAATCTCATTCAGCACACCTACATGTTCCCGTGAGCAATGTTTTTCACTGTTCAAAACAAATATATCCGCCTAGTCATTAACCTTAATGACTGCACAACACAGACAATGCAGAAGAGACCAGGGGAGGCACACAGTGGTAACCATTACTTTCCCTGCTTGAGATGACAATAGGAGCAGCTGAGGGCCTCCAAGCTATAATCTGACTGTGGCCGTATAGTCTCCTCCGTCATTAGTATTGACTCTGCATGAAGCCTGGCCAATTGAAGCACTCAGCTGCAAGCATGCCGGCACACATAAATCCAGTGTGTTTCAAGCCCCTGAGTGTCTCTCCGAGGAGGCCAGCACATTACCTCAATTCATTCTAGTTTTCAAGTTTATAGAACAATTGGAATATTTGGATAGTAGTGTGTGATAGAATTTCCTATTGAAACTTACCAGAGTGGCTTGGGATGAAATCAATTCTGATGCAAGAATTTTCTTACTTTTTTTAAGGAATATGTTTTAATAGAATAGAACAGAATATACTTTATTGTCCGATTTTTGGGAAATTTGTCTTGGACAACCATGACATGGCCAGTGCACAACATTGAACTGACATAACACAATACATACATAACAAACAATAAAATAATAATAAATGCAACAATCCATTCAAGATATATTAAACCGTCTAAATCTACAAATCTATATACAAATCTACAAATCTCTATTCTAACTGCAGTTGGCACAAAATAATTTTAATTTACACATCAAAATCTAAATCCTAAAGTCTCCCTGATGGTAGAGGTCTTCACAGGTCCACCTGGATCAATAACCCGAGGTCTGACCCGAGACCCGAGCGGGTTCGCGTCCAAATCGTTGAGGAGTGCCTGGTCGGTTTCTGTATTAGTGGCCTCGGGTCTCGGTCTCGGTAATTAAAAATAAATGTGCTTAAAAATAAAAGACCCTAATTCTTTTAAACTATGACAAGCATATAACAAAATTTACGAAAAGATTACAACAATCTACAACAATATTTTCTCTCTGAATCCACGTTTCTATACGTACAATGGACTCTACACAAGGTTGCTTCCACACTCATTTGCTCCACATTTTTGCCTACTGTTTCAGGCAGCATCAGACTATTCTGACTAGAATTGAATATGATGACGTTCAGGCTAAACTTTACCCATATTCCACCTTAATATCAGCAAAAGTGTGTGCAATACAATATTAACACAATAAGTACATTGTACTTATTTTTTATGTAAGTACATAGTAGTTAAGGCCACCTAATATAAAGTGGGAACATTAAAGTCTTTAAACGTTCCCGCCTCCTTCTTCCCATATCAACATTCTCTGTTAAAACTAGTAAGACAAGTAAGAAGTGATTTGGGTCGGGTACAGATTTTAGGACCAGAAAATACCTCTACCTGAGGGTAACGTTAAAATCCTCATGTAAGATGTGTTGGTACAACTCCTGAATGGTTGGCTTCTCTTCCTACCCTATAATTTTTAGTTTAGATTTCCATTTAACTGTCAAGTTTCTATAAACCATATACAGTCAAACCAAAAATTATTCAGACACTAGATATAATTTTTTACTAGTGAGTGCAGGACACTATAGTTCATTTATGTAAGTGAGGATAGCAAAAAAAAGTAAACTGTGACACATTATACTCATAAATTCTTACAAAATGGACTACCAGTAAAATTTATAAAAATTTGGGACCAAAATTATTCTGACACTTTGACCTGACCATGTTTTGCTTGTGTGTTTTTTCTTTAATTGCTAATGAAACCTTTCACACCACAGACTGAACAAAATTAAGCATTGCTTGGTAATCGGTTGACCTAAATTATTATTATCTAATTGTGTACTTAAATTTAACAGCTGACAGCTGATTGGTTGATTTTAATCCATTACATACCTTTCTATCAAAGTTATCCGACATTATCAAGACAAATTTGTTCAAGACGAATTTGTCCAGTCTGACACAGTTTAACTCGGAGTTATTGTCATATTTTATTACCATTTTCTAAACTATAGTGAATAAACTGTGATAATGTGAGAAAATGTTGAAGGTGTCGGAATAAATTTTGGTTTGACTGTACCTGTAATACCAAATCTTATCAAGCTCTGAAAAACTTTGACGTCATCATCATGGGAGCCGTACTGGTCAAAAGGTTAAGATGACTTTTCACCATGGCGGTCAATGCTATTTGTTACGTAAAAAAAAAAAAAACATTTAGTTCGACTTTTTGTTGCTTGACTGCTAATATTATATTATAATATACAATAATGTCATTTTGTCTAGCTGAATGCTATTGTATATATGCTTCTTAGATACAGATTTTAGCAGTAGGTAAAAGTTTACTAATAAAAAGTCAAAACTGTAGTACAAAGAATATGCACATTTGCATGTACAGTACTTTTATTTCTGTAGCAATACAGATTTTAATAATTGAATGGATCGTTTTGCATATGATGGCTCACACGATGAAAGAACGTTTAGAAGTTTATGACAAAGAGTAAAAAAATATATATATGACGGTAAAAATATATATAATTCAAGAATTGGAATTCTCTCTTTTTTTTACTTTTCAAATTTTTACTAGAAATAATTGACAGAAAAAAAAATCAAAACTTTTGAAACTTTTTTAAAGTTTAAACTTATAGGCTTTACAGACAAATAAAATCATGATAGAATGACAGAATGACAAAGATTGATAGAACACACAGACATACAGAAATATAGATATAGATTATAGATAGATGAGGTTTCAACCCATAATGAGAATGCATTTATTAATTACAGCATTTGCGACTCAAGCGTTCTGAGACACTGGCTCATGTATAGCACTGTCTGCTGAGATACCAAGCTGTTCCGATATCCGCCTTTGCCATCATATTAGGAGAGTCTGTTGGTTGGCAAATGTTTTTATTGTGGAACAGCTTCGATCCCGGACCCTGTCACAACAGTATGCATTCTAGGAAGTCTGTGATTTATCAGCCTCAAAGGCATGGATCTCTTTGACACACTTGTGTTTGTGAATCCAGGCCAACTGATCTAAGAGGCTTGAAAAAGCCAACTGCCTTCAAGTTCCTCTCCCCATATCCGAAATATGCTGAGAGTGGGAGAAGACATCCTCAAGGGGAGGGGAGGGTGGCTGTTTAAAAAGGGGTTCCGATATAATGAGCAACCCAGATTTGTACTGTGCCTTCCATGGCGGTGATGACAAACATACAGTGCAATCAAGGCAAAGTGATATTTATAAGCTGAGCTGAGCTGAGAACACCTCCCTCTCTGTCTCCCCTGACTAATCTCACTGAACAGTACAATTTATGCCATTTGGCTCATCTGTAGGATATAGTGTTGACATAGGATTTCTGAATTAACAATCAGCGCAGAGGTTGTCGCTATTGTGTGACAGCACAATCTCTATGGCGGCTCTGTCTGAACCGCAAAGGCTGAGTATTTCAAATGCACAGACATTTATTACAGTGACTGAGGCCTGAGGGTATGGGAGTCAATTTTCATTTTCACTGAAATGAGAGGTTTGCTTAATAAGCTGCTCAAAGGACCTATCTCCATAGATTTAAAATGCATGAACGTTAACCTCTCTGAGCCTATGCATCTGTGCAACACCCTGGCTCCTCTCCAGTGCACCAAATGTCTCTCAGAAAGGGTTTTTGTGTCCGTGTATGGCATTAGACATCTGCTGCAGAACTAAAACCAGTGCAGCATGTTTGCTCCATCATTTATCTGTTGCCATTTGGGCTGCATCCTGTTCCCCAAGACCTACATCTTTTGCTTACGCAATTCACATTAGGCGATCTGCTCCTTGCGATGGCCACAGGCAGACTAATTATAAATCACAGACTGATATATCTACATCATCAACTGATTCATTGCGCTGTCTTTCGCATAATAAAATAGACGATAAAGAATATAAAATGTGTTCGAGCTAAAAACATCAATAGGGCGTGCTTATATATATATCAGTTCACAAAGCTTCACAGGACTATAAATGAAGCCATTTTGGATGAATCTAATTGTTAGCTTGTGTCACTATGCAGGGTAGCTCATTACATATATGCTTGATGAATTTTACTATGGCTCCAAGTGGGATTTGAACCCATGACCCCAATATTGCTTGACAGGCAAGTAGGCAATGAGCAAGGAAACCAGGTTAGGCCATTCCAGGAGCACATTCACCTCAGTGCAGTCGAAATTGTTAAGGGAGATCTACTGTGACAACCAACATACTGCAGGTAATAAACCACGGTATCTTCGCTCCAGTACAAATTCACAGAAGAGTAATGTGAAAAGGCATTCACAGAGGCCACATGACCTAGCAACAGCCTTTGGTGATTCTAGAATTATCATCAGCAAGAATCTGCCACTGGAGACCTTATTAAACATAAACATAAAGCCTGAATAAAACACATCAAAACCAGAGGGTTTTTCGTAGCTCAGTCGTCTCGGGCGCTAGATCAGATATGAGGATTGTTAAAAGTTACAGGATAAACAAAGCTTTACAAGCTTGTGCCTTGTAGTCTTGTAACCAATATTTTAGCACAATGATTCTTTAATTCATGGGCAGGACTAATACAGGAAACATTTCAACAGTAATGGCATAATTCAAAATATATTCTTTTGCATTAAATTGAGTGACTATCTTTGCTGGTATTAGTGACGTAGAGCTGATATTGTCTTCAAACACAACATATAATAATTGTATGTTTGTTGTACATTTCACAATGGTTAACATAAATATTAATGCATTTACCAAGTGCTATCGATTCTACAGTAATGGTCCAAAGGTCAAACATTTTAGCTAAAGAGAAAGTCAGACATTTATCCCACTTAATATTCCATCATTGTACTATTGTTACTTTAAATTCTGCTGGGATGGCGCAATAAGGACACTACACGATTAATAAAACTGCAGAAGCAGGACTCACTGTAGGCTGGATTATATCTTGTCTAATATCACGTCCTCTGACCCAGGAACAAACAGTAAACCACGGTGCGGTAATTCATTCGGCCTCACTGCATTAACTTCAGCAATGAGAAAAAAATGCTTTTACAGATTTCGCTAGAGCACAATCCTCCTCAATTTTAGCACATATTTCGCATGTTTGAAGAAGCTGCTCCACACAATCCCTTCAGTCTCTGTCATTAAACTTTTTAATTTTGCACAGCCTGACTCGCGTTAGAGATGGTCTTTATGAAGCATCAGGTTGACCAGAAGCATTTGAACATGCTTCATTTTTCTCTAAATGGCAGAGATTACTGAGGTTAATGTGTGTGATATTGGCTAAATGCTCTCGTTTACAGGCTCCTCCTTGCCTTAGGGGAACTGAATGGTATCTGGCATTTTTTTGGCTCAGCAGACACATTCAATACATTAACACTCATCCTGACAGCATGTCAGTGTCTGCATTACACACTGAACCTTGTTTCTTTAAACTGCTTGTGACATATTATCAATCAAAAAAGAGGGGATAAGGAATGTCCAGCCCAGGAATTAATTTCAGGGCACAATCTTAGAAAAGAAGAATGTTTTCACAACTAAAGGTGTGATTATCAGGTGATGCTTTACTGTGAACAGTATTACTCCATTCTTTCAAACTGCAAATTAATATAATGAATTTTTCTACATAGTGACCCAAATGGATATGGATATTAATCACACATTTAATTTTAGAGAATTAATTTTCTCTAAAACACTGTAATTAAGCTATTTGAAGCTTTAATTTAAGCTGGCTAAAATGATTATGGTCCACGGTGGACTGAAAATGCTCAGAACATCTGTCATGGATTATTTGCAGTGAAAGACAAAGTTAAAGCCCATATATTTATCTAAAACACAGAGAATCATTATTATATCTGCAAGCATTTGTCAAATATTGTTGCTGTTCTGTTATTACTTGTTACTCTTTTACCTTAGGTGCTTAGGCAGTGCTTGGAGGAAAGTATGTATTAAGGACACCCATAAAAGCTAAAAATATGAATCAGCTCGGTAACGCTTAACAATAAGGTTCATTAGTTAGCATTTGTTAACTACATTAGTTAACATGAACTAATAATGAACTGCACTTAAAAAGCATTTATTTATATTTGTTCATGTTCATTTCAACATTTACTAATACTTTATTAAAATCTTGTTAACATTAATGCACCGTGAACAGTTGTATTTTTATTAACTAAAGTGGTAACGTGGTTCAGTGATTAACTATTAACTAGTTGCTTATTAGCATGCATATTACTAGGATATTGGCTGTTTATTAGTACTTATAAAGCACATGTTAATGCCTTATTCTTCATGACCTTATTCTACATCGCTTAATCCTACCCAATACATAAACTCAAATGCTACAAAACTACCTAACTATTAATAAGCAGGAAATTAGGAGTTTATTGAGGCAAAAGTCGTAGTTAATAGTGAATATGTGTTCCCCATACTAAAGTGTTACCATTTACGTTAACAAAGATCAACAAATACAGTAACAAATGTACTACTCATGGTTAGTTCATGTTAGTTAATACCTGATTAAACCTTATTGTTAAGTGTTAACATTAGCTCATTTGTTTAAAGTTTAAATAGTTTTTCAAATTTTTTTGTTATACTGGTTGGAACTTTCTTTCGAACAGCAATCAATAATATAAGTGTCTCAGCACTAAAAACTCTTTGCATTTGGTCAGACAGGGTACCTGCCTGTCAACCTATGTATATCCATACCTCTGTGCACCCTATTCGCACAGAAATTCAGCGCATCATCAGCGTGTCCCATCAGGCTATGCAGAGAGTTGTACACAAACAATCATCCAGCATGCTAACAAACAGCAGCCAAGCTTATGCTGCGTTCACGCCATGCCGTAACCGCGATGAAGAGATGGCAACATTCTACACAGACTCGATTTTATGCCTTTCTATCGCAACACTGTCAATGCCGAAATGAATCTGCAGCAGTCAGGTGGTACCAGTCAGAGCTCTGTAAATTGTTTGTTATTATTAGGGGTGTGACAAGATCTTGTACCACGAGATCTAGAGGTATTAAAATGTGACGAGATTTCACGTTGAGTAAAAAAAACGCGATATCGCCATGACGGAGTTTGAGGGTGAAATTAGCATGGAATATGCCACCGCTACATTTACATTACATCCTTAACTTTCATTTTGCTTTTTTTATAGAAATAAAAAAAAAATTATTCAGTTGGATAATGGTCGCTTCAATTGTAAGTGCCTGCTCTGGTCATCCACACAGTCGCACACAGTGCAGCAGGTATCACAGTTCACTGATCACTTGACGAGAGTAAAGCGAGATCACTGACAAGACCATGGTGGAGGATTTGATGTGTAACAGAGCCTAAGCATCTTATAAATGTCATATCTTGCAGAATGCTCGCTCAGCACTGCCGCTCCCTATACACAGAGTAAGCTACGTACGATCGCAAATTCGATTCCGAAAGAAAAACGCAAGTTCCCTGATGGGCGCACATTAGCCTACATACAATAGCCTGTCTCCTGATATCAAATCTATCTTAGGCTGGGCTTTAGTTGTAACCATCTCTTAGCTCTGGTCTCTGTTTGCACTTTTTAATATTGAGAGAGTACTTTGATTATTGTTGCATTTATTTAATTTTTTTCCGCACTTAATAAGACTAAGAAAAACGGTTTTATTTGTTTTATGTTTTATTTCAATTTGTGGAAAGAAGTTAAATTAGGCCTCAATAAGAAGTTCTGGAAGCTCATAATTCATGTACAAGTTCTGAAGATACGCCAGTCAGTAGAGTTTGTGGCAAAACCTTTTAGAGTGCTTTGTACTAGGGCTGAAACGATTCCTCGAGTAACTCGAGTTACTCGAATTGAAAAAATCCTCGAGGCAAAATCATCTGCCTCGATGCTTCGTTTAGTTCATTTAACTACACACGGATGTTGCAGAAATATTTTTTGTGTATAAGGACTCGGAGTATGCGCGGATTGCGGTTAAATCCGCGATTCAGGTGGGTAAACATCCCAAAAAATTGCGGGTGGATGAGAGAAATCATTGATGTGTTTTTTTAATTAAGACGTGAACTAATTTCACGGTAAAACGCAATGAATGTGTCGCTCTTTAACTTTCGTTTTTAGCTCATGGTGAGATCAAAGACCGCAATGCGAGAGAGACTGGCATCAGCACTGCTAATATCATTTAGTCTCGCTATTTTTAAATGAAGACAACTGTGTGTTGAGCTTCAGGATACAACACAGAACATTTAGGTTTCATTTGCGGCAGTTCGCGCGGCAGCTGAGGAGATACGAGCAATATTTATAGCTACTAACTTAATTAAACAAGCTGTGTTACAATGATGAATATGATTAGCTCAAAATGTAGATCTGTATGTGCGATGTAGGCTACTTTATCTGAATTAAACACAAACTCATCACTCGCGTTTGCGAGGTGATGTAGAGGTGTCAACCCGTTTGGGTTATTTAAAACGTGTAATTTCGCCAAAGAAGATTTGTTTTAAAGCAACCTACTTCAGTGTAGCTAAAATGTGACGGTAGCATCACGCTTACACTGAGGATTTGAGTTTATGACGATCGGGTGTGGATGGATGGTTTGTTTTTAACAGCGAATTCGGTGAAGTTATCCGCGCATCTCTAGTATGACCATCTGTACTCTTGTTCTTATTTCAAGTTTCCTTCCTGTCCAATATTTTTTGCTTCTTACAAAAGCCTCACAGCCTTCAGAAGACAGTGAAGGCTTATGTCATACCTGAACTGAAGCTGAAACTTTAAAGTTAAGCTTTAAACATACATGCAATGTTTAGGCATTATTGCTATTTATATTAATATTATTTTGGTTTATTGGTTATAGGTTTAGTTTTAGACTGAACTTTTTAAACTAATTTGAAATAGATTTTTATAATGTGGCAATTGAATGCATTAAAATGGGTTATTTTCACTGAAAATATGTGAACATGGGTTATTATGTATGCAATTTCAGCAATAAAACTTTATTTTTCTAAAAAGAAAACAAATTAGATGTTAATTTTAAGATACCTGTCTTATTTTCTCTTATATATTTAGTATTGCTCTTTAATAAAGAAAAAAGTAATTATTATCTGATTACTCGATTAATCGATGGAATAAAAGGTAGAATACTCGATTATTAAAAAAATCGATAGCTACAGCCCTACTTTGTACATTGTTGTCTTTCACTGCATATGATAATTCAAACTCAGAAAGTAGAACTGATATTACCTTCTTTACAAGATAACAATTCAAAATGAACCTGCACATGTCATTGAAGATTTCTTAAAAATGCTGTGCAAAAATCCTGTCTTGTCTCGAACCCAATCTCGTGTTTTGTCTTGCCTCGTGAGATAAGCGTCTCGTCACACACCTGGTTATCATTATTGTAATGTTATGTGCTTCGAGACATTAGGTAATATAACGCCATCGCTTTGCAGACTCTGCTTTGGCTGTGAGCGTTCATGTGTTTTGGAGGAGGCATGATTTGGAGACACTCTGAAGGAAGGGTGGTGGGATCTCATGCTTTCAAAGCTATTGCTAGCCTCTCCGAAATTGCCTATTTGTCTAAGACTTAAATTTAACAAAACTTTTTTTGGAACTAAATTAGCCACGTACTAACTGAATAAGTATGTTTTCACCACAGAAAGATGTGTTTATCAGTTGATAATTTACTGGAAACATCATTACATCCTTGCAAACTTTAAATTAATATAATGATTTTTTGTGACGGCAAAGGATTTTTCATTTTAGAGAATACATTTTCTCTAAAATACTGTAACTCTAAGGTATAGTAATCTCATAATGTTCTTTTCAGCCATAACTTTCAATGGTTTTTCCTAAAAAATTTAAAAAAAATATATATTTAAAAAAACAGAAGGTAGCTCCTCAATCCTCAATACCCCTGGTGAAGCAACAACCCACGAACCCATGAATCATCCATCATAAATTACATAAGCTCTCTCAAAAACCAAGCTTTTCCAATGAATCAGATTTGCTTACAGTGTCCATTACAACACCTCAGTATAGTGAAGTTCTGAAGCCTTGTGAGGGTTGAATGTTAAATGCAGATTAGCACCAGTGCGAGATGCCAGCCTTCCTGAAACTACACTGCTGGGAGGTTTTTTTTTAATTCAATCACAAATTAATTATACAATGGGTTATGATGCAATGTGTTAACTACTAATCTTTCCTTGCAGTATCCAGGAAGCCTCAAAACTCACTGGGGTCTATTAGAATCAATGAAGAACAGTTGTGTCGACCATCATGGATACACTGCCTCTTTCCCCTTGTCTCTTTAGAGCATAGCAATGCACATGTGAACAGAATATGAATGACCCAACGCCATATTCTAGCAAAAGTAATGGTAAGTAGAGCAACAGAAAAGCATAAGACAGATCACTATGACAAATATTGCACAATCTACCACATTACAGCCACAGAAATAATGCAAAACCATTACCCTCATGCAACAATGATAGATAGATAGATAGATAGATAGATAGATAGATAGATAGATAGATAGATAGATAGATAGATAGATAGATAGATAGATAGATAGATTAAATGCATCCATTCAGCGTCAACTTAATAATAGGTTCGCTTCCAAATAGATCTGCACAGACTAGTTAGATTAGGTTACCGTTCCTTACCCATTTTTGTCAGGAAATGCGAGCTGTGAAGCGATATCAGTAGATGGGAGCATCACTGCAGCTCTCACAAACCCCCAGTTCATGTAGAATCCATGCACGATGTACGGAGATGCAAGTAAGAGCAGTGCGCTCTAAAGCGCTCGGTGAGCTTTGACAAAGCAAAGCAGGTGCAAAAAAGGGGGAGGGGGGCTGGAAGAGAACAAATCTTCTACAAAATCTATAAAGAATAGGGGGCATAAATCTACCACCGTTGGTATGTTTTGCTGGACACAAAAAATAAGCCTAGTATCCACATCCGGGAAGGAAAAGTCTAAACCACATGGGCTTTCAACAGCCTCCCTTTGGGTAAAATCCAGTGGAGTTAGTACTTGGCAGGTTTCTCTGATCGAGATGTGCCCTTTAAAACCACTGCCATACACCGCCGTTCTTCAACGCATACTGGCCCCACGCTCCACAGATCTTGCCCACATCCACCACCGCAGTCCATAGATGTAACATAACGTGCTGACTCCGCTGAATGCTGTTGAATGTGTTACAGCATCACCTCACAGCTTCCTCGAGTCTGCACTCCTTCCTCTCGCCTTATTTCTCGTGAGCGATGTCCACTGCAGAGCCTCCTCAAAGTTGAACCACCGGCTCGACTGAGCACTTGAGACTCAACATTCATTAATTACGTTTTAATTCGTGTTTGTAAGGTATCTTCTAGGCAATTCTGTCGTTTAATGCCGGCGTATTAAACTTAACACGTTCCTTTCGTGAATCTCAGCTCACGGCGTCTGGCTCATTTAAAGCGACGTTTGTTTGGCGCTGCAGTTTTCCCTTTCTTTCGTGTTGCTTACAAATCTCTGTTGCGCCAGGCAGCTCTATGTGTCGTCAGAAAATGTAAATAGAAAGTGTAAGCACACAGAAAGAGGCACCGTCTGTGCAAATGTGGCTCAGGAGAAGGGAATATTTGCAGCGATTGACGGGTGATCTATTAAACCTGACACTGCACGTTTGAAACGCATCTGTTGCTGAATTATGCGCATCAATGCGAATGCGCGCGCGCAGGTTACTTACTCATTTCGTCCAAAGCCAAAATAACAGAGTTATATCTTTATTTAAACTTGGCTTTATTAATTTGTGGAAATGATTTGTCCTCTCCTTCTTTTTTTCTTCTTTTTTTTGGCACACATTGATGTGGGATTGCCACCTGCCGGAATTCGTCGATATTTTGCCAACCATCACCAGAAACAGAAATCTCTTAAATTGTATCTACAGAGAAGCATTATAGGTATTTTTAATCAATCTTTATTTCCTTCCTTTATGAACACAATTGTTTTGGTTTTTAATCAATTTATTATACACATTTGTGTGTGTGTGTGTGTGTGTGTGTGTGTGTGTGTGTGTGTGTGTGTGTGTGTGTGTGTTATAGGCCAAGGTACCATATGCAGCTTTAATGAATTCTTTATGAATCAATTTATTTTACTTTATTTGTTAAGTTTTAGTCATTTAGAATGAATGGCTAAAGGCCCATTGGATGTAAAACACTGCATGGCAAAAAAAAAAAAAAACACTACTTTCCAAATTTCAAAAATGATTGAGAGTAATTTGGAAAAGGGATGCTTTTTGCTGACACCAAGTATCCTAAAGTCATTTAAAATGGATTTTCCTTCATATTAATTAGCTTAACATCCCCAAAATGTAGACCTATATCAAACTTAAACTTCTCTCGATTTCATCGGTTACATACATACATGCATATATATGCATATAGCTTCTATAAGAATACAAAGTGGAACATTGTTCTGATGGATTATGATCATTAATTATCATAATTTAGCACTTTGAGATTCTTCGGAATGAAAAGTGTGTTATAAATAAAATCTATGATTATGATTATTATGATGATGATGATTATTATTATTATTATTATTATTATTATTATTATTATTATTATTATTATTATCATGCTATTAGGAGATAGCATGTCATATAGCCTGGAGATTCCTAATATGCTATAATAGCCGTATTGTAGCAGCGCTAAAGCACACTTGTGTTCCCTTCTGGAAAATGCAGCTGAAGATGGCAGCTGGTTTGACTTCAACCAGCTAGGGATTCGCTGGTCTAAATGATGGATCATTTGGACTACCAGGACTGACATTAACCTGGTCTGGTAGAGTCTATCATACCAGGTCAGTTTCAACAATGTTAGTCCTGTTAGGCCCCATCATATTGTTTTGATACATTTATTTTTAGGAGGGGTCGCATGTAAACCTTATAGGCTAAAGCTTGTTTTTTAGTGCTCCAGCAAATCTACCTGAAACTGTTTTGCATATACACCTTGTGTTAAATTGTAACAGCAGCCGTTTGTAGTGACATGGTCCATTAGATGAGCCTTCTGTTTAATCAGTGCAATATACTGTTCACCCTATCCCACTATTCTGTGATCTAATGAAATGAGAGTTACTGATAGCATTCTCTTGATCAATTATTATTAATTATGGCTTAGAGCACTCAACCATAGCTAACTGTGGGGACAGTCACTGCAGTTAATGTAAGAAAAAGCAGAATTCCATCACTAAAACTTTTACACAGATAACACCAATTTCACATACATATAGTCTTATATAATTTGACCCGGCTGTGAGTTTGAACAGGGGAAAAGAACCTTGCATTGTTGGTATATATTTCAAGTATTATACATTTTGTATTTCCAGCATAGGTACACAATCAGTGCCAAGTGGCTGTGCTGTAGGGGAGAGTGTTGCACAACCTAATGCTTTTTTTTACACAAGTGCCTCAGTTTGTGCATATCCATTGGTTCAGAGGGTTCAGATGGGTTTTCCCACATTAATTTCCCACATGTCTAGTACAATTATGTGGTTTTGTTTCATTTATACAGTGTATACTTTTTTCTTATACCCCGAAAGAATGGAAGGGAAATTTGACAAAATGCCCATAGGTGGGGTACATTGTAACATGTGAGGGGCACATTGTAACATCAGCATATAACAGCTTAAAATGTTATCTGATGTAATAAAAAAAAAATTATTCAAGACAAACTAAAATATTTTGTCAATAAAATACAATTATTAACTTTTTTAAATAAAATAATGGCATTTTTTAATCATGAAAAATATACACATTTTTGAGTTTGACAACAAACACATCGCTAAATACAGCTATACAGCCTAGTTAAAAACAGAATAATAATGAATAATTTCTGAACATTGACTCTCAGTCATTATTCACCTTTGGTTTCTCAAAAGAATTTATAAATGTATGTAATATATTAGCATATAACAGGGGCAAATTGTAATGCAGTGTTACAATGCACACGGCTCACGTCTTCTGCTGGTTAGATCAGCATTAAAGAACTATCTCAACTGTTAAATAACAGAAATAAGATTCAAATAATATCAGATTTGTCTTATTTTAAATAAACACACAAAAAAAACAGAGATGAAAAATAAACTTAAGTAAGAAATTTACTTTTGCTATGCATGGTTAAATAAATGTTCAGTGATATCTTCCAAAGATTTTTTAATTTTGGCGCAGTTTTTTCTCTAAATAATGTTGATATGGCAACTAGTAAATACACAAAGTTTTGTCATCCTGGCATGTGTGGAAAGTGTTAAACCATGTGTTACAACTAACCCTGTGTTAGGTTGTGCCCTACGCTCCCCTAATGTCCCAAACCAGCAAGCAATTACCTACATTTCACCTTCTAGGTTAACAGACCTAGTCCAGCTATGAGTAACCCTATAGCCAAATGAACTTTGAATTTGGTTACATGTAATTTATGTCAAAATAACTTGTATGATAATTAGTATGACATTCCATCATGTAAGCAAAGTCAACAGTGATTAGAAGGTGTTTGGTTTCACTTCTTTGACATTTTCTATGCATGCCATGATTGATGACTATTCTATTCTTGGGCTATGGTTTGATGAGACTATTCAATTTTTATTGACAGCCCAAATTTTGCCTTGTTTTAGCCTAAACGTCAGGGCTATTAGGACGTCTTTTAAACTCAAAATTGCTTGCTGGAATGGCCCACTCCCCTTTTCCATGATGCAAACAAATGTAGATAGTAAACTGTAAAGACTTGCAGTGCGTCAACTTTAAAAGTATTCTTTTATGGATGAAATTCATCCTCTGATCTGATTGAACTCCACTAAGAATTCTGTGGAGTAAAGTACAGTACCTAACGGTTACATTAGCTGTACAGTTTTAATCCATGTCCAGATAATGTGTACTTTGCATACTGTAAGTCAAACATGTTTTCAGTATACTCAGTATATTAGTCTGTGAAAACATGATTATTGTTTACTTTGTGTTAATTTTGTTTTAATTGAGGTAGCTTGGCATCAGCTGCATTTAGGTGATTTTAATCCGATATCGGGCAACTATACCTTGTATGAACTTAGTTGTAAGAACAACCAATGATAATGCATAATAAGGATGATGATTCATAGCCATAGAGCGTAGACACCATACATTTGTCTGAATCACATCATAACTACAACAGACTGTGGAAATCTATCGTTCAGCATAGGAATAATTTGTAGACAGTGACATACATATTTCCAAAACTTTGTTATGTAAATACATGTATGATTTATGATACACCTCAAATTACAATAAGCAAATTCCTTCACTAAAACATCCGAATGCTTCAAGAAAATGTGCAACTTACTGTATTTAAGCAAACAGTCTGGTCCCACTTTATATTAGGTGGCCTTAACGACAAAAAAATAAAAATAATAAACAAATAAAATAAAATTAAGTACAATGTACTTATTGTGTCCATACCGTATTGCAAAACACTTTTGCTGAGGTGGAATACGGGTAAAGTTAGGGACAGGTGAGGTGGTATGTAATGGTAATGGGTAAGTTTAAGGGTAAGGTTAGGTGTAAGGGAAGTGTCAACAGTGTAATTATAAAAGTAACAGAAATGATTTACAGATATGCAGGTAATTTTTTTAATGTAAGTGCAATGTAAAAACATGTATGTACACAATGAGTGCATTGGATCAAATTATTAATTTAAATACATAGTACCGATAGTTAAGGCCACCTAATATAAAGCGGGTACAACTATTTTAATATTGTGTTTGTAGCTCTTCGAAGATGTCATGAGGTCTGGGGTAAAAATTGTTCTGCCCCCAGCCCTCACACTAAATGAAGGCCAGTGGGTGACTGTCAGTAAACATCAAGCCTCGTTTCCCCCTAACTGTCTTATGTGCCTGTTGCTCTTTCATTTGCTGATAATGATTTCATAGATGGGCTATGCTATAGGATGTTCCCTTTCTGCTGGTTCTGCTGCCAGCGAAGACAGAGGGGAAAATGCTGCCTCAACTACTATGGTTCATCTACTTTGCAAATAATGTATTTTTTTATTCTTTGTGGGGATGGGCTCTAATTATTTTAGTAGAGGGAGAAGACTATGCTGCTAAGCAAGCAACTGTTAAAATGAAATTCATCATCATCATAAAAAATAAAAAAATGTTCTTTGAATTAATAACACTTTCATATTCGAAATGCAGAGTTGTGTTGCTTTCTTTGATTCATTTTTCTAAAGCTCAGCAGTTTATGCATACCGGTATGCTGACAGGATGAATTAATTCATTTTCTGATCAAATTGTAGTGAGAAAATGCCACTGCAGGTAGGCGGTTTATGATTTTTGTTTGCTATATGGTGCAGTGCAGTTGATGAACAGCTGCATGGATGGATGGATTGTAAAATCTGTTGTAAAATCTGCATTTTCCAGCAGTTGCTTGTATCTCCTGAGCACATACCTCACACATTAATTCTTTACCCTTCTTCGCTACATCCCACACATCTGCAGTTCAGAGCCAGCTAGCATGCATTCAGAAACATGCCAGCTTTCTGGGACAGGCTTCAAAAAGTAGAAAGAAAGACAAGAGAAGAGACTTTCTAAAGATACCAAGGCTATAGCTTTAAATCATATAATACTGCTGTCCCACTGCTCTTGTTTTTGTTTTATCCTGTCTCACTTTAATATTAAATGACTCATATACCTCAAAATATATGAAGACTTCCAATGCAAAAGCCTCTAAAAGCCACCTTGGTCAAAAATGAGATAACAATACTGAGTTAATGCTCTCTGCACATAGTATACGTTCATCAAATACTTTCACTTCAAACCCACTAAATCCCAGCCTCAGCCCATTCAGAAGTACTAGTTATTAAGTAGAAACCTATACATAGGAGCCTGACAAAAAAGCTAATTTTGAAGAAAAACGACAGACTTAGAGGCTTTTGCATCTGAAGTCTTCATATATATATATATATATATATATATATATATATATATATATATATATATATATATATATATATATATAGAGAGAGAGAGAGAGAGAGAGAGAGAGAGCAGAGACAAGGGCACCATCTTTGAAATCTGGGATTTATACCATAAATATGCCAGATATACAACATATAAACTATACAAATTTGAAGAAAATATTTATAAGGAGCACCTTTCTCCCCCGCAAAAAGTTTAAAAATGAAAACAGCAGAAGAGTTTTAGTTTAGTTTTAGAGTGTTTAGTTTTATTCTTAATCTAACTACATAAACCTATAGTTTAATCATTCTTTCACTAATAAGAAAATATTTCTCCTGAATACAGTGGGGAAAATGATAGGACTGTTTCCAATGCTTAACATCCCCAGCAGGGAATAAAAAATACTGTCCCCCTGTCCGCTTCTATTGGCTGAAAGAACTTTTAATGGGTAATCTGTTCTGAGCCTGATTACTATTACTATTATCCCATTAGCAATCAATTACATATTTCAAATAAATGTTGTTTGTGTGTACTTAGTATGACAATGAATTCATAGTTTATTTTTAACCAATTGTTTGTCCAGAACATGTATTATGAATTACTGTTTTATATTCTGAACCGATTTCTGTTAAGTTTATCAGTACTGTATAACAGCTTTTGAACAGGCATTTAAAACAGCTACCACTTTGGGTCCTAAGCAGACACTATTTCACGCGATGCAAGTCTTTTTTGCTAGTTTCAGCCCGAAGCAGTTATCATTTTCACGTCCATCGTCACGTTGTTTAAACATGAAATGCACTCGCGCCCATCTGTTCACCCTGGTCTAAAAAACGAGGTGTGTTCAGGCGCATTGGTTGCCCTTTGCTATTTTGAGGCAACTGAAATTGACTGCACCATTGACCAACAAAAACCTGGTCTAAAGTCAAGAGTTTTTGTGTTATTTAAAGGGCACATTAGTAATGTGCGCCTATAGATCCATGTCACACATACATCATGAAAATGATGACTGCAGCAGAACACAAACATTTTTAAGTATTAAAAATAAAAGGATTCCTCTATGGGGGAAGCGTTCATTCTTTCTGCTTACAAATTCCACCATGTAAATAAACATGTAATCTGGCTTTTAAAGGAAATAGGAGATTGGACACTGATTGGTTTATTGCTCATTACACCTAAAACACACCCACGACTCATTAAGAGACTATAGGTACAACTCTTTTGGACCATGTGCCTGGTGCTGACCCCTTTTTATTCATTGTTAAACTAGCAAAAGTGGATTTGGACACACCCTATGTGCACCTGCAACAGTTTTCTGCGTCCCTCCACCATCCTGACGCCTCACCCTCAGCTAGTTTCTATACTGGGGGAGTACTCTGGGCTTGACTTAAATTCCGAGCTCGGAGCCCTTGATCCCCTCGGACAACATGCCAAATAAGCTATTTTACTCTATTCGATCATTTGTAAGTGAACTCCTGAAAACAACTGCCACAGGTAATAGGACATTATCTTCTTATTTATTTATTTTCAAATATTTATTTTTGGCGTTTTGCATTTTTATTATGATAGGACAGTGAGACAGGATGTGAAGTGGAAGAGAGAAAGGTGGGACGGGTTTGGGAAAGGTCCATAAGCCGGAACTCCAACTCAGGTACTTGAGCTGCCCACAAGGCTATCAGGGCAGACGATAAGACATTATTTTCAACTTCCCCACAAAGTTATATTCTCCATCATTAAGTGCATTTTGCCTGTACATAAATGAATCTTTATGTTATGTCATCATAGGTTCAAATCTATAAATCAAAATATTTATTAGGATTGTTTGTGATTTGATCTTTTTAGGGTTCCTCTTTACTACCCCTAACTTTTCACAAATTTAGGACTAGAATTAGGATTGACACGTCCATTATTTTGAAGAGTTTCTCCTAAACTTTTAACATTACAATGTTTTGTGAATACAGCCCTTGAGGTTTATACCATTTATATTTATATATTCACCAATCCCATTATCATAATCACATTGATATTGGTTTATAAGTATAAAAATGGGCATGGAAAGTATGGCACATAAAAATAATACTGCACCACTGGCTAAGACTTTTCACTTACAGTAATAGTGCAATGAATGATTGCATGAGATTAAAAATAATCACCTGGGTAACAGAGAAGTCTCAATTCGCTGCAGATTCCTTAGAACTCCAATACTGTACTCATCTAAGTAAAAATCATTCATGCTGAATAAGTCTGGAGTTTCAGCTGTTTTTTAAACAAAGGTCTGATGTGATGCCTCATTGGAATTACTTTGGAAATTAGCTGTGACCCATGTTAAGATGAAGTTGGTTGAAGTGGATAAGCCCAAAATTAATTATATTCCCTTCTAGACCTTTCAGTGCAGAATGAAACCCTCTTCCCTGTCTATGCCTCCTCCTGTAATAAGCCATTAACTCTTCAGATGGGCTTTCGTGATTACGCAACACTAATATGTCAGCCATTTTTAGTGTTTAGAAAAAAATCTTTAGTCGCTAATGATAAATTAAGTCCCATTATGATTTTGAGATAATTTAGGAAATAATAGATTGCATAATGGTGGTGACTGTCAACTGTCAATATAAGCAAATTTAATTAAATAGGACTGATATTTAAATAAAATGGTATAATGTGCACTTTTGGATGAAAGCAAAAGCACAAAGCGGAACAGCCTGAATCACACGAAAACAGCAGCCACATTCAGCATATTAGCATGGAGTGGTGCAGCAAATCAAAAGAACCAAACACTTCATCTATAATTCATTCAAAGACAAAGTACATCCTTCTCAAAAAGTTCAGGGTAAAGTTGTGCTAAGGTGGAAGAGGAATACCAATGATGCATCTTGGCTTTATCAAAACATTGCAAATATTTAGCAACTTGATTGAAATCCAAACATTAAAAAAAATTAAACCAGTGCAGGCCTTTTTGCTCTAATCATAGCGTAATGGAGAACTAGATCTAACAGACTGTGGACCCCAGAGGGCAGTTCATTTAACCGAACTAGTGTCTTTTGCATATTCGCTGCATACATTGCATAATAACTTTAAGACATTTTTAAGTTTGATGTTGCTCATTTAGAATGTTAGATAACTGGAAGAAAAAAAAAAGGTTTTGATTTGATCTTCATGTTTGTGTCACATACTGTTAAAGTCCAAATTTAAGCTTTCAATGCATTTATACTTGTAATAAATCTCATCTAATGGGTCAAATGTTTTATGATATTGAATATCATCACATTGTGTTTAATTTGGTGTTTTCTAAAGTGTCGCTTGTGCAGTCTGGACAATCTAATTTGGATTATCTGAGTTGAAACTCAGATTTGTCCTAAAAATAACAGCACCATGCTAGTATCGAGCATATCTAATGTTGTCTGTGTCGTCTTTTTTGATCGTTCTGTCTTATCAGTTCTTCTGAGTTACAGCGGCTGTGACCTTTCTGCTGGAGCATACAGAATGAACAAAATAAAATAACAAGAAAAGAAGCAAAGAAAGGAGCATTTAGCTTTTATCTTCAGTCACCAGGGTTTGGACTGCTCTACATTGCAAAACACGACTTGCCTTTCCCAGAGATTGTCATGAAATTAAAAAAGGAAAGCAAACCTTCCATCTCTCAATACTTGATTTATTCTGTTTGCCTTGAGAAGTACCACACAATCATCCTACCAATTTAAAAAGGTGCCCAATGTATTATGGAACAAGCGGGCTGTAAAACTGATGTTTTACACATGGGAGCCGCTCTCTGGTCATCATCTCAAATTATAGCCTGTGTTCTTGATACTTCCTCTTACATGCAGGAAAAGTGTGTTTGATCTTAACCTAGATTTCTGATGCCTAGTTCAGTCTATTCAGATTAGCTTGATTGACAATTTACTGTTGGGTTAAAAGTTATGGTAACACTTTACCTAAAGCCTTTATGTATTCATAATGTACGTTATAATGCATTATATCTTTACATTAATATTTGTAACAAAAGTTCAAATGCATTATAACATTTGCATATTCCTTGTTATATCTAAAATAGGTTGTTTGTACTTTTTTAATGCATTTCTTTCTACAGTTGTGCTCAATGAATATATGTATTATAATGTATTATAACTGTTGTTACAAATATGTATGAATGCATTATAAGGTGCATTACTAGGCATAATTAATGCATTAAAAATTGTTTTATACCACATTATACACAAATGTGTGAAGCAAAATGATGTGTAGAGATTCCAAGAATCCAGATACTGACAATAAGGATGAATGGATGAAATATATATTTTTTTTACAAATATGTTTTTTTTTAAAAGCTACATTTTTTGTTGTTGTTCAAAATAAACAAAATGTAATTCTCCCAGGTGTAGTTATGTCATAACTGCAAATAAAGGAAAGATGTGCAACTTACTACTATATCCAAATTTAGCTTGAACTTAGAAATGAACCTCAAGCTAAAAAAAACAAACAGCATCCATAAAACACATCATCACAGGCTTGGCTTTTCAGATAGTTTGCATAGCATCACATTTGCTGCAGGGTTAGGGTCAGGGTCACATGTGCATTGACAAGGTTCACAAAAAAGTGTTTATGCTGGTAACAATGGCAATCTCTATTAGCCACGTTATAATAGTTGACCATTTTACAGAATCTGATGTGAATAGGAATTTTGTGTATGTACCAAACATTCTAAAACAAGTTAAAAAAACAGTGCCATATAAGTTACTTACCTATGTGCTCATAAATTTTTTTTTTCAGATAGGCTATCTGATTTTCTTTCGATAATGGGGGAGTTTTGAAGTCATTTGCACTTATAAGGTGTCCTATCTACTACTGTACCTGTAACCATGGGCACGGCAGACTTCACCAGTGCAGAATACCAAAGCAATGTTCCTCTGCAAGTAACTTGTAGTTTCATGCTTCAGCTGCTAGAGTTACATAGTGTAGCTTTAAATAATAATAATAATAATAACTATATATAAGATTATATATAGATTTAGATTTATTTTAAAAGACTTTTTTCCTTTAAGATATTTATTATATATATATATATATATATATATATATATATATATATATATATATATATATATATATATATATATATATATATATATATATATATAATATCTTAAAGGAAAAAAAGTCTTTTAAAAATAAATCTAAATCTGTATTCAAAGACAGAAGTTTGTCGGTCCTGAACATGTTGTTTTCCTTCACATACAATTTCATCAGAAAAGGACATACAATAACACAACAAAGCCCCTGAAGAAATCCACGAGGCTTCACCGGTCCACTAAATAGACTGGCAAAATAAATCATTCAAATCTTTACCTCAGGGCATGGATCATTCTCTGGACTCTTCTCTCTTTCTGTCTCTGTCTCACCCATCCAGGTACAGTAGCCCATGAAACTTTCATCTGGGATGGTGCCTTTTATCAGCTGTATCCCCAGGCTATGAAGGCATAGCAGATGGTGACTAGAATCAAAGAACACTTCCCCCAAAAAAACAGTCCTCTGGTGACACAGCCTTACAACTCAAGATAACTGCTGCTGCTCAGAATTACACTTATCCTAAGATATTCCCATTTGAGCATGTGAAGAGACAGAATGAGATGTGAAAGAAAGAAACATTGTACTCTCCGAACTGAACCATGGAGTTGTCCGGTCTATGGGATAACGATACCTGAGTACTGCGGCAGTAAAGAATGCCACAGCTCTCTCTGAAGCACATCACAGATAAATGACACAGTGCTGCATTGCATTCTGCCCCAAATCCCCAACCATCCCCATCACCTCCCTTCTATCTCTCTCTCTGTTGCTCGCTCTCTCTTCAAGAACATGCGAGGACACGAGGGGACAGTCTAGACTACAAATCAGATCTGTGGCCCATATGTCTTAAGCACAAATACTGCTTATTTTCTCTCAGCCATGCTGAAAAAAAGAACAATATTTGTAAACAAAATTGAATTAGGATATTTGGTTTTGTTTAACAGACTCTGGAGAATAATATGAATGGCCTCATTTAGAGCACATAAAGTCTATTTGTATAGTACTGATGCCACATCCTGTAAGTGCTAATTTGTGCACTGGACTTCAACGACCCGGATATGTCTGTTTTCTTGATCCATGCGTTTTAAAATTCACACATTTTAGCATCCAGTGACATTTTATTTTCACACACAGCAGGCTTTTATACACAGCGGTGTTGTGTACAAAATATATTTTCATAAGTCCAGAACTAAGTAAAATAAAATAAAAAAGAGCCAAACATAAATGTATGCTTCATATACATAACATAAAAAAGAGAGAAACCTTTACATATACAATACATAACCTTTGTTAAACATGAAAATGTCACTAAATAACACTCTAACACAAATAACAAATAACAATATATTGCTCTTATGAAATATAATGCAACTATCCAAAATATATCTAACTTTAGCAGCACTAAAATAAAACTATTCTAGAGTTTTTAAGAGTTTCTTGAGAACTCATCCTTGAGATGGTTCTACACCTTCTTTTGAGTCCAGCTGTGTTTGATTATACTGATTGGACTTGATTGGGAAAGACACACACCTGTCTATATAAGACCTTACAGCTCAGAGTGCATGTCAGAGAAAATGAGAATCATGAGGTCAAAGGAACTGCCTGAAGAGCTCAGAGACAAAATTGTGGCAAGGCGCAGATCTGGCCATGGTTACAAAAAGATTTCTGCTGCACTTAAGGTTCCTAAGAGCACAGTGGCCTCCATAATCCTTAAATGGAAGACGTTTGGGACGACCAGAACCCTTCCTAGAGCTGGCCATCCGGCTAAACTGAGCTATTGGGGGAGAAGAGCCTTGGTGAGAAAGGTAAAGAAGAACCCAAAGATCATTGTGGCTGAGCTCAAGAGATGCAGTCGGGAGATGGGAGAAAGTTGTAGAAAGTCAACCATCACAGCAGCTCTCCACCAGTCGGGCTTTATGACAGAGTGTCCGACGGAAGCCTCTCCTCAGTACAAGACACATGAAGGCCCGCATGGAGTTTGCCAAGCTGGTGAGAAATAAGATTCTCTGGTCTGTTGAGACCAAGATAGAACTTTTTGGCCTTAATTCTAAGCGGTATGTGTGGAGAAAACCAGGCACTGCTCATCACCTGTCCAATATAGACCCAACAGTGAAGCATGGTGGTGGCAGTATCATGCTGAGGGGGTGTTTTTCAGCTGCAGGGACAGGACGACTGGTTGCAATCGAGGGAAAGATGAATGCGGCCAAGTACAGGGATATCCTGGACGAAAACCTTCTCCAGAGTGCTCAAGACCTCAGACTGGGCCGAAGGTTAAACTTCCAACAAGACAATGACCCTAAGCACACAGCTAAAATAACAAAGGACTGGCTTCTCAACAACTCCGTGACTGTTCTTGAATGGCCCAGCCAGAGCCCTGACTTAAACCCAATTGAGCATCTCTGGAGAGACCTGAAAATGGCTGTCCACCAACGTTTACCATCCAACCTGACAGAACTGGAGGATCTGCAAGGAGGAATGGCAGAGGATCCCCAAATCCAGCTGTGAAAAACTTGTTGCATCTTTCCCAAAAAGACTCATGGCTGTATTAGATCAAAAGGGTGCTTCTACTAAATACTGAGCAAAGGGTCTGAATACTGAGGACCATGTGATATTTCAGTTTTTCCTTTTTTTTTATAAATCTGCAAAAATGTCAACAATTCTGTGTTTTTTTTCTTTCTGTCAACATGGGGTGCTGTGTGTACATTGATGAGAAAAAAAATGAACTTAAATGATTTAAGCAAATGGCTGCAAAAATTTAAGGGGGTCTGAATACTTTCCGTTCCCACTGTGAATGTTTGTGAAACAAATTTTGCTCCATCCTTTATCTTTACTCAAAGTTGTAAGAACGACTGACAATCTGCATGAATAGACACCGTTTTAGGTGAAAGTAGTGGCACACAGCTGATTAGCATTAGCTATTTCAGTAAGACAGTAATAAGGTGAGTTAACGGGACATTTAAACAATATAAAACACAAAACGACGTATTTTGAACACCTTGTAGAAAATGTATAGATGTATAATTATTCATGCTTTCAGTTTGTGATTCTGAGGAGCAAGCTGGTCCATATTAACTAAGGGCTGACCCATCTTTCAAGAACAAACGTTTTGTGAATCCTGCATTGAACACCGAGATTTGAGAAGCAGTCGTCAGTAAAATGATGTGTTTGAGGACGAGACAATGTACAAGGCGGGCATTATGCAAATATATTATCTAGTGACGTAGAACCAGCACACAGTGAGATTCGAAATACAAACGACTTGTATAAGCGGTTCAGAGTAGATTCGTTCTTTTAGGAGACAATCAGTTTATTTTCTTTCGACAATACAACATTGCAGAACATTTAAATTCACAAAAAGCTATATTACACACTGCATGAAAGGGAATATATATAAAAAAACATAAGTGGAACTTCAACTGGGGATGCACATTTCATAGTCAGAATAAAAAAATGGAAATACACACTAAATTAGAATTAAACACTATAGTAATCCTGGTACCCAGCAGTGCTATAAGGAGTATTGGCCCATGCCTGACACTGTTCCTCCTCTCAGAAGAATACTGTACTTCTCTCGCTTCCCTCGACACACAATATCTGTCAGTAACCAACTACCACTTCAAGAATGTGTAAGTGGCCCATAAATGGATTAGATTCTGAGATAAAACTCTGATCCACCACTGCAACTGATCGCTCAGTATTTGAACTCACTGGCCTTTCCTTTGGCCTCTTTTGAAATAATAAGAATCCTATGTGATATGCTCATCCATCACAACATGGAGTGGCTGGAGGAGAGACTCCACGGCTGAGCTCAGCGCTAGATGATGGATGTCCTCCTCCTTGGCCTCTTGAAAGCCCAGAGACTCAGTCAGGTCCTCCCACTGCCATCACGCCTAAATCAAGATGCAGGCACCCATTCTTTCCCCATTTCCCCTCAGTCTGGACAGGGAAGGACGGACTGGTGACGGAAGACTCTTTCATCATCTTGATCAGACCTGATGGTGACACAGTTCAAGATAAACAACATGGGCCTAAACTGACAGCAAATTTCAAAATCAGCCCAGCAAGTTGGAAAACGACAGATATAGCATGCCTTCAGCACCTCAGAACAGCCATACATTTTTGTGACAAGTTTACATCAATCTTCAAAAATATGTCTTTTGTTTTGATTTTCAAATGAAATAACATTTTATGAACATTTTGTGGAGGAAGTATCGCTACAAATTAAAATATATGTTTAATGTATAACATGTAGACCTATATCCATGACATTTACACTTAAATGGCAAAGATTAATTTAAAATAGTATTTTTTATTCATTTTTTACTACTAGGTGTTGAAAAATGTGTGGCCCTCAGTTTAATCTTGAATATGAATCATGAAGCGTTATTCTAAATATAAGTGCAATATTATTTACTTTGGCCTATATTGGAACAAATAACTGCAAATCCAGAAGTAATTTAATATTAGTTGTGGAAATGCACCGTTTATTGCAGTTGTTAAGCGGGTAGCAGAAAGACACAGAATGAAGAAAATGCCTGCAGAACAATTTCCTAAAGTTATGAGAAATTCGTAGACTAATTTAGCCAGGCAATCTCTGTCTTACCATTCAGCACACAACATCAACAGCCTGGCCTGTTCTTGCATCTGTTAGCGTTTCATAAAGTCAAAGCACAGGGCTCATTGACTGCTTTCGTTTGACTCCTATTAACTGGCCATATTTCTGATGACTCTACATGTTATTTTAAGTTTTCAAAATTCAAGGAAATGCACAGCATGTGTATGCATGCTCATTATCGGTTCCAGTTTATGTAAATTTTTCTTGTGAACAAAAAACATGTTTGTATGCAATTCCGAATAGACTTTTTAATCAGTGTAGTATATTTAATTGCTGATATAAATGAAAACAATGATGTGAGGGAAAGAAGTGCAGTGTGTTCACTGGATTGTACTGTTGTTTAACAACAATTGTAATCAATTGCAATTGAATCAAATGCCAATTGTTCAGCTGATAAAAAATTCCACAAAATCTTTCAGAAGACAAAAATGCCGGAAAGGCTGGTTCAAATCCTGCTCAGAGCAGTGCGAGTAGAACCAGAGGGGTTACACTGGTGCCGGGACCCAGATGGGAGTGAGGTTAATGCCGAGTTCACACTGTGCGACTATCTGGAGTAGCATTCAGTTGATAATATGTGCACATTGCATGATGGATCTGCGACAGGAGGTTACACATTGCATGACTTTACATTAGGAAGAATAGCAGACAACACTGTCTGGTCCACAAACTACGTTTCACAACCAAACACACATGAGAAGGGATAAGGAAATAACGCAAGTTTCCAAGTGTGCCATACTGATACTAAAATGTGATGTGTAAACACTGCAGATCACTGATTGGTCAGAGAGAATCGTCACTACCGGCTACCACTACCTCACTACCATTATATGTTTTTGTGACAATGATTTTGTGCATTTGTAGGCGATTTCGCTAAATCTATCGTGAAAATCGGGGCTGAAACCGTTCTGTGTGAACTCAGCATAAGGCGTGTTAAGTGTAATGGAGGCCAGCTAGTAAAAGCTGTGCAGGTAAACCTCACTCCCCTTGACTCAAGAGGAGCACTGGCGACTGATGCTTGAGGCTGCAGTTTTTAGCGTCCTTGTTAGCCTCCTCTGCCAGAAACGCTGGTGCAAGTAGAACTTGAGGGGTTAAACACTATAAGTCTGTGAGGGATACTTCATAGCCTTGTTTCATCCACGTAAAATGCTACCCTTACTAAGGTCTATTCGGCCTTGGGGTCAATAATTTGATTCATAGGTGCTAACCTGTTCTGTAGCATCCTATCAAACCAAGAAACACTGATGTTATTCATTATCTGTTGTGCCCAAGTGAAATTTCCGAGTGTTACCCCGGTATGTGAATATCTCTGAAAGGTCTTGCTGAACAGAGCTTTGTTTTAGAATTGAGACTGGGGAATAATATTCTCAGAGGATTTCCACACCCTTGGGACTTTCAGTCACTCATCACTAAAATCATATGCCGTGTGATCTCATTTGCGTTATCTCAGTCTTATTATGGTGGACTCTGGAAGGTGTCTGCTGCCCGGAGACAGAAATTGTCCCCACAGAGCAAAAACACCTTCCTAAGCTAATTGACAAACACATTGTTCTCAGCAGGAGAGAACAGACCCCGGGCTGAATGAGGGGAGGATGGAAATGATTTTTACACATCAAGCTCTCCAGTGCATCGCTCGCAATAGGTGCCTCTGAATTGATATCACTGTCTTTTCTCAAGATGCTGTTTGTATGTTTGCAATCACTGTCTTTGAGATCAAATGTTATGTTTTGAGTGTCATCTATGCAGTCAGGAAGAAAAAGGAAGGGCATAAATTGAGCAACGTTAACTTGACCAGAACTTTACAAAGGATTTGGATGGATCCAGAACATGTTGCATTTTGTTTTTCTGATTGGTGCATACATTGTTATTCATGGAATAGTCTCGCATAGCCAGACCTTCAGACTGACGGTAGAAGGTCTAGACTCCATCAGCTTTCAATGGCCATGGAACGCCCAAGAAGACATGTGACTTAAAAAATATGTGTTAAAGTGACGATTTAAAAAAAGAACTGAAAACTATTTGTTGACGTCTAAGGCTGAGACTATCCATGGACAGACAAATGGAGGCCAAAGCATCCGATGTGATAAAAGTCTGAGCGTAAAATGGGTGAAATTTGATTCAGGTCCTGTCTGCTTTTGAGCTAAGCATAGAGACATCAGTGATAAGATCTGACTCATTAAATCAAGGTGTCGTCTACTATATCATCACAAAATTGCCACAATCATAATGTGCAGGCGTCTGACTCAACCTGACATCTGCAGACTTCTATAAATCTATTTAGTGTCTTGTCTGCTGTGAAGCATAACTATCTGTCATTGAATCTCCCTCCTACCATTTGCCTGAGGAATGAAAGGCACCTTTACCCCCCACCCCCCACACAAAGAGAGACTGCTATAAATCTCACAAAAATGCACATTCAACACAGTGCAGGCATAGATGGGCAGAACGTGAATACAACAGACAGATCTCACTGTCATGGGTGAAGCTGCATGGTTAACATGCTGAAAGTGATTGAAGAGAGAGAGAGAGAGAGAGAGAGAGAGAGAGAGAGAGAGAGATAGGAACAATGTACTTTTACTTTGTTACTCTACTTAAGTTATTTTTTCAAGTATTTGTTCTTTAGCAGAGTATTTTTTATTTTAGGACACTTTGGGCTCTATTTTAATATCTAAGCGCATGGTCTAAAGCACGGCGCAAGTGCAATTAGAGCGTGTCCGAATTCACTTTTGCTAGTTTAACGACAGGAAAAAAAGTTGCCGTACCCGATGCATGGTCTAAAGGGGTTGTCCCTATTCTCTTAATGAGTATTGGGTGTGTTTTGGGCGTAATGTGCAACACACCAACCAGAGTCGCCCAGTCTCTTTAAAAGCTAGTTGCACTTCTACAATGTAGTCTCCAGTTAACAAATCACTAAATTTCACAAGTCTGACTCAAAATGAGCCAAGAACAGGAGATCCTTGGAGCTTGAGTGCGAGAAATACTAATGGCGTGAAAAGTAAGTTAATGCAGTAATTTAAATCTTGTTCAGTTGTTTGTGAACTACATCTGCTGTAAAAGGGCAGCTGTTTTAGC